>OY856409.1:558382947-558982947 GCA_963693085.1 Alisma plantago-aquatica
CAACACTACTCAAGGACAATATATGTTGTCTATTAGAATATTACCTAGAAATATATGTAAATATGTGAACAATGGACTAAGTTTATTACGTAGATTTCAAGACATACATAGGTAAGGTTTTATCATGCAATGCTATATTGGGTTCAACATATGATAAACAAAATTGTGTTTTCAAACTTGGCCGCCAAAATATTCTTGATAGTTATGTTCGTGGTTCAGATCAAATGTTAGATAGGTATAACTACTGAATTGGATGATAAAAGTGACTAAAAAAGGCATAGGAAGGAAGAAAACTTATTCTTCATGTCTACTTTAACTTTCTATATTTATTTTTGGAAATGATGACATGTGCAGATAAACTATCTTAGGCACATGCATTTAGCAAAGTGTGGTGACTCATATTCTTTTGATAGTATATGTCATCAAATGAATTTTGTTATTATCACTAGCAGATAGATGGAACCTTACACAAGGAACAATGTATACAACTCACTTAATATTTTTTTCATGAGATGGTTGATGTATTGTCACTATAGAAAACTAAGAATAGAATAACTTATGATGTTGAGATAAGTACAATGTGTAATACATTACTGGTATTCCAATATCCTTGTTATTTTGAGTGGAATATTTCCACATATGTTTCTTGACTTTTGTGACCAAGTGCTTTTCATACTTAGTAATAATGAAACAAATGATACGTTCATAGAGTTACATCATTGAATTATGTTCTCTTCATATCACTCTATAAGAGTAAAATATCATAATGCAAAAGCTTAATGAAGAATGTTTTCTATTATTTTGACTTTTTTAGTTAGATTCTACTATAATATTTTGAGTTGATTTTATATCGATTATACTTATAAAATGTCTAATAGAAATGATGTACAAATCATCATAATATATGTTATTTTTTTCTTAGATTCTACTATAATATTTTGAGGTGAAATTTTTAGTAATGTTACTTACGACACTGTCTAATTGTAATGAAGAATAAGTCAATATGATAATGGAAATATTTAGGATATGCTATGAAGCATGAGGTATGAGATGAAATATTATCATTCTTATACTACTTGTAACATCCCTGACCTGGGTTATGTGTTAACCCTAGATGTTTTGCCTAATAAGGTTGAGTAGATGCTTAATCTTATCTTGGAAAAAGTAATCAGGGCTCATGAGAAACTTATGTTACAATTTTGGTCATGTTTGAACAATGTTGAAGCAATGTTTGCTTATTTTGGACTAAAGGGAAAATTACCCAAGTTAAGGGGTTAAATTGCAAATTTTGCATGATAAGATGTTCCTCTGATGTTGAGACATCATAATAATGAATATGATGTAGTGGTATGGTTTTCACAAGCTTGGGCACCAAGATTAAGCTTGTAAAGCAATCCTTGTGCATTAAAACCTAGTTTTGGTGTAATGTGCAATTTACCCAAAATCTAGGGTTCAGTATGAAAATTACCACTTCAATAAGGCCCCTAATGTTTCTTGGAATCATTTAGAACAAAGAAAATGAGAGTGGTGCCTCATTTGAATTAAGTTGGAGGAGAGAGAATCTTGATATTAAAATAATCAAGATTTAATCCTAATTGAAACCCTAATTCAATTTAGGGCAAAAATGAATGTATTAATTAAAGGGCCTTCAACCAAAATTAAAATGGTTGGATTCAGATGTGTGTGGATGAGCTTAAAACCTTGCAAAGGCACGATCATATCCTAAGGAGGTGAAATTCCACTCACCATTATTATAAGAAAAAGAATTTCCACTCAAATATGGATATTCTTATTATAAGGGTTAAGGTGCTTAATTTCTTTTCCCTTAATTCAGGGATAATGGAAGGGAGTTCGGTGGGGATAGATATGCCCTTGCATGCAAGAAACCAAGGGGGAAGTGGTGGCAACAATTTTGGAATTAAAAGACTTTTATAAAGTATTTTCTCTCTCATCAATTTTCTTATAAAAGTACCTTTTCCAAGCCAAAACAAAGGCTTTTTCGGATTCCTTTCTTTCCCCTTGCTTGGAAAACGACCAAGGAGCTGTGGAGGAGCAGGAGGACGACCCCCAACCTGTTGGTAAGGTTCTTGACCTCCTTTCACCTTGAATCCATGGTGAAAATCAAAAATCAATGCATGGATTCTACATATCTCGATCCCCTCTTCAATTCTAACCAATTCTTTTTACTCAAAGCTTGAGGACGACCCTTGGAATAGTGAAAGGAGTTGCATCCACCATTTTTTCCGTGAGCTTGGAGCATTGGATCTCAATTGGAGGCGAGTTTTATAACTTGAACCCTTAATTTTATTATTGCAATCAATTCCTTGTCAATTGGTGATCATTTCTACATTTCCTAATTAAGTTTGGTTGATTGATGCAATCTCCATAGAAATCACAGTAGATTTTGTGAGTTAGGACCTTGATGTTGATGAAGTCATCATAAGCACACACCTCCCCAAATATCTAGGGCAAACAGTTTCAATGTTGAGTCCAAACGGTTTGCAAACCGTTTGGTGGTTTGAGTTCCAAACCGTTTGGAATGGTTGACCATTTGAAGATATATGATGTGGTTCTTGGATCTTTATCCAATGGTTTTAATTGGTTGATCTTGAAGGTTTCAATTGTGTATGATTCCTTAATTGCAAACCCTAATCGGCTAAGTGCTGATTTTGAAATTGATTGAGATGATGGTTTGGGTTGAGTGACCCAAACGGTTTCAAAACCATTTGGGGATCACCCAAACGGTCTCAAGACCATTTGGGGGTCACCCAAGATGGTTTGGAGGTCTAGGGTTAAGTATGTCTAAGTGTTTTAAGATCCAAAGATATAATATCAACCCTAATCAGCTAAGTGTTGATTTTGCAATTGAATAAGTTGATGGTTTGGGTTGATTGACTCAAACGGTTTCAAAACTGTTTGGGAATCACCCAAACAGTCTCAAGACCGTTTGAGGGTCACCCAAGACCATTTGGAGGTCTAGGGTTGAGCATGGTTGGGTATTTGATGATCCAAAGATACCAAATTGAATTGCAACTAAGTGCTGATTTGATCATCAATCCAATGGTCCAAAACCCTAATTGGATGTCATAGTTTTTTATGATCGAATGGGCAAATGGTCTCAAGACCGTTTGGAGATCAACCAAACAGTCTCAAGACCGTTTGGTGATCATCCAAGACCGTTTGAGGTCAGGTCACATCATGTGATGATGATAGTTCATTGATTTCAATTGATTTGTTTCCACAATGTCAACAATTGATGGATCCTCGATTTCAAACCCTATGTGATGGTTTCTTGATTATCAAACCTAGTTCAATTGGGTTCAAAACCCTAAATTAAAGGTCTAATTGAATGGTGATTCAGTGTTCCAATTAATGAATGCTTTAGTGATTCAATTTATAATTGGTCCATGGATTGAAACATTGAGTCGATTGAGTGTTGAAGTATCTTTTTGGCCCATGCGGTTTTGAGAAGGTTTGGTCCAAACAGTCTCAAGACCGTTTGGGTCCAAACGGTCTCAAGATCGTCTGGGACCAAATGATCTCAAGCCGTTTGGAGACCCAAAGTGCAAACGGTTTCAATACTACTTTGTCCAATTGGTTTCAAGTATAACTTGTTCAAATGGTTTTCAACCAATTGATGTCTGAGAATCAAGATCATTGAGGGTCTAAGTAATTAACTTTGTGAAGATCAACATGGTTAATCCATTTGAATATCTCATGTAATTGAAGGTCTAATATGGTGAACCTATTTAGATACTTGATGCATTTGAAGTTTTCAATGGTTAACCCAATTGATCACCTTGTGGGATTGAAAGTTTAATTGGTCAATCCTTTTGAATTCCTTATATAATTACTGGTTTAATTGATTAGACCAATTGGAATCTAATATGATCAAATGTCAATCATCTATGTGATTATTAAAGATGTAGACCCATGATGATTGTGAAGGTTAACCCTAGCTATGTGTACTCAAGTGAAGAGTTGACCTAGATTAATCTTGGAGTACTTAACATCTTAAAGAGGATGAGAGAGAAAGTGAGAAAGATGAATGCTTATATAATTAAGCCCTAATTCTCTCTTTAGGAGTAAACTATGTGATAAGGGTTGATCCACATTAATGAGATCATGAAACCCTAATCAATGAGCCTTAACCCTAATTAGAGCAATGCTATGTGTGAAACCCTAATTAGAGCAATGCTATGTGTGAAACCCTAATTAGAGCAATGCTATGTGTGAAACCCTAATTAGAGCAATGTTATGTGTGAAACCCTAATTAGAGCAATGTTATGTGTGAAACCCTAATTAGAGCAATGCTATGTGTGAAACCCTAATTAGAGCAATGTTATGTGTGAAACCCTAATTAGAGAAATAATATGTGTGAAACCCTAATTAGAGCAATGTTATATGTAAAACCCTAATCTAGGGAAAAACTAAGTGTTATTATAAATTCAGGGTGATGATGTAACCCTAACTTAATGTAACAATAAAGGAAACTCTAATTTGGGTATGAGGAAAGAGAAACCCCACTTCGATGTGAATGGTAAACCCTAATCCCTAAAATGGGATAAAGATATATGAAACCCTAATATAGGGTAGTGCCATTAATACTAATGTGAAGCCTTAACACTAGGTGATGTGTTGTGAAACCTTAATTTCACATAATACTAGGTGAAACCCTGATATAGAAGGATGTTATGTGAAACTCTAATGAAGAGTGATTCTAGGTGAAATATATATATATATGTTTGTGAGATTCCAAGTGAACCTTAAATTATAATTATGGAAATCCTATTCCTATTAATGGAATAGTGATTAATGCTTTGTCAAGTGAAATACCTAGAGGAGTTGATTATGGATATCCTTATATTAATAGTCCCTGACTCAAGGGTGAGTCCATATCTTTGGCAATGGTTGTGTTTTCTAAATAGATGAATCATGACCATTACATTGCATGATGAATGTGATGATCTATTGTATAAGTATTAGGATGAGAAATACTCTAATACAAGCTAAGTGAATAAACTCAAGTAAGATGAAGGTGTTGAGGGAAGTGATACATCAAGGTATGGTAGATATCATATCCAACACCCCAATTCTGATATACCATGATGTATTATAAGTTCATTATAATTTGAATGGATGACACATGAAATGTGTCATGTCAAATGTTACATTGAGATGTAATGCACCTTGATGATGGTCGGCTAACATGCCTTGTGAAAAGGTTAATCCAAATCAATAGACTATGATACAATCATATTCTGATAAAGATGAGAGAGAAACTCATACTTTGTGTTGATAATATATTCAATGATGAATGATGAGGATATATAAGTATGTTTTAATACTTATGATTATTCATATTGATTCCTTGTTATGTGAACCCTGATACAGAGTAATGCTATGTGAAACTTTAATACAAGTCAATGCTATGTGATCCCTAATACAAGGTAATGCTATGTGAAATCCTATGACAAGTTAATGCCATGTAAACCCTAATACAGGGTATTACTATGTGAAATTCTAATACAAGATAATTCTATGTGAAGCTCAAATACAGACTAATGGGTTATGAATGTAATAAGATAACCCTTGTATTGCATGATATTGATATGTAATTGTATCATGAATACTAATCATGCAGATATGTTGAGATGATGAGCATAGCTAGGTATGAGCTATGATGTTATGTATAGTAAAAATGTTCTATAGACCTTATAAGCCTTCATATGCTTTGTTAGAGGTAACCTACAATTAATGAGTCATGTGTGTCACATGATGTGCTAATTATCTTAGATTGTTTATGAGCTTTGTAAACTATGTGAAATGCTTTGTGTAGCAAGAATTATAATATCCTGGGTCAGATGACCTGAAGGTATGAAGTCATCTAATAAGTGGTAACAATTGTTCTATGATGAGATAAGGGTTCAAATACTCTGAATCTGTAATTATGGTGATGAACCTGTTAAAAGGTGAAAATGTACTTGATGAGTTGAGGGACTAAGATTCCAACACTTTGTGAAAAGAGTATGGCTACAAGACATGACTCCCCAATGACACTGCCAGGCATTAGATATATGATCTAAGCCTAAAGAGAGTTAATGATGTGGGAATGATTCTATAGTGAATAAATATTATACATGTTCTTTGTATTCCTTAAAGAATAAGTGACATGTTGATTCTATCAAGTTATAGATGCAATGCTTCTGATAAGAATAATGTTCTAATCTGTAGACATTAAAATATCTGCTGTCAAATAAATATGTCTCCTCTATTCATATTTATCTTCTTAAGATGCAATAATAATGTTTATGGCAGAGAGTTATATCTCTCACTGGGGCAATTTACAATTGTCTCACCCCCGTGGGAATCACATTTTTAGGTGGACGCAGACGAGGAGGCAGGAATCCTTCAGTAGGTGAAGGACAACAATAATAGCAGCAGGGACAGAAGTGAAGTCTTAGGTGGAGACATTGACTGTTATGCCTTGTATAGATGTAGATAGAGTCCTATGTGTCGTCTCTGTACTCTCAGGTCCTCAGAGTAGTAGTTAGTGCTTTCGAGATTTTGGCTCAGTTCCTCGAGATTTTATATAGTCTGTGTTTAGCTTGACAGGACAGTTAATACTTGTAACTCTCAGAAAGAGATGATACAGAATATGTACCTTCGAACAAGAATGTAAATGTGTTACTTTGGTTCTATGTGAGAAAGTTTTCCTTTGATGGATCTCTTGATAAAAAGGTTTTAATTTTTAGCGATTTTTGGTAATCCGTTGTTTAGTGAACGCTTCTGCATTAGTTAATTATGTTTTTGGAGAGTTGTATGCCACACTACTTTTGAAAAAGATTTATAAAATTGTTTAAATGATTTTTTTGGTATTAATGTGGAAAAGAGATATCATGGAAGTAAGAGATGTACGATTTTATGTTCCTATTCATGGTGAGATAGCATTGAATTTTGACATGGTGCAATCCATTCTCAATTTTGAATCAAGCTATAGTATTTTATATAGAATAACATATATTATATTTTTATTTCCAGAATAGCATATTTTTCTCAAACTTTTTGGCACTTAAGGTAATTAACATCTTGGTCTTTCCTATTGAAAAATATATTTTTCATTTACATTAGTAAACAAAGCATAAGTCCTATTGTAAATGAAATTCCAATGACCATGAAACTTTCAACTAATTTAAAAATCCCAACATATTAGAAATAATACAACCCTATTATGCATACAAAATTTGGCATGTTTTGCAGAATTTTAAATTGTATTTCTACGTTAGTGGATGGTATTCCTTGAAAAACCGCATAAATGCAATGAGCTCATATGAATTAATTTTGTGTGTGTACATTTGTCAATCTTAATTGTGAAATAACTCGACACCAATTATGGAATGACATCAAGTTGGCTCCACATTGAATTGAGATATGTGGTCCACTACATGATATCATTATAATTTAGGTACTAAAATTTACTAATTGAAGCAAAGAAACAAATACATTTTCATTTGATAAAATATTAAATGCAAATGCATTATCCAATATTATTAACTATACATAATTTTTGCTATTGTGATTCTTTTCCTTTAGATGATCATAAGTTATAATAATACAAAAACATTGAAACATATTATGTACTAAAATATGTAAATACAACATGAGTCAAAATCAATTTTGAAAGGGACAATTGGGATCATTTTTTTTCTAAATTGCGGATGGGCAAATAATTCACTGTGAAAATAATTTTAGTGAAATAAATGACATATGGGAAACAACTTGAGCCTCTAGCCTCTTTTTGGATGGAAACAAAAATCTTTCAAAATACTACATCCATATACCTAAGTGGTCAAAACAATAGTATGCATAACTTTTTGGACCCTCTTGAGAATCTCCACATCCTCTGGTGCTAAGAACCCAAGAGTATCAAACTCAAAAGGTAGAAAAACATATTGGTTGTCAATACACACTTTATAATGGTTGACCACTTTGGCTATTAGACATTTCAATACAATTTATCCCACAGTAAAATCTTCACCTTTCAAGCCCACCAATAGAAAAATCCATGTTAGATCCAACACACATGTTTTCCTCCAACCCAAACATAAATCAATACATCCTTCAGTCTAGGTGTTGATGTCCCCTCCCAGATCAGTCAAAAAATTCATATGTGTATCTTTATCAGAAAAAACTTCCATGCATCTAAGAAAGTTATCAAAAGCATCTCTAAGAAAAAAATGTATGTGGTTGAAACTTGGGAGCTCACTACAATGATTGCACGGTCCCGAAAGTAGCTAACTTTCCTTTCAACAAATTGGACATACCACATCAACTCAAAAATGGGGTCATAAGGCGATACCTAAGAATAGTTTGATACTCTATCATTAGCATAGTAGTCGAATCCTATCAATGGGAGATAAAAATGTTCAACACACCATTACATCAACCTTAACATAGACATATTACAAGGAAGAACAAAGTGATGGGAACAACCTAAAGTTAGTTATAATATGGATGAAAGAAGGAAATATTAGAAGAAATAAATGACTAGGAATGACCACAATGAGCAATATTACAACTATTAGTCCAATCTTGTTCGTAGTAGAAGTAATTCTTCCATATTTAAAGACATTCATAATGTCATAATCTTTTAGCTACTATCAAATTTGTTGTGCAATTTGGGACATGAAAAGCACATGAGTCCCAACAATAGAAAAACCCTTGTTATATACAATGCACATGCTTTCTTTCAACCCCAGACACAAATCAATACATTTGTTGGTCTAAGTGTTGATGTCCCCTCCTAGAGTAGTCAAAAAACTTATAGGTGTATCTATATTAAAAGAAACTTCCACACATTTAAGATCATTATCGAGAACATCTGTAAGAAAATCATGCATGTACTTGAAACCTAGGAGCTCCTTGCAATGAATTGCATGGTCCAAAAAGTGGATAACTTGCCTTTCAACAAACTGGACATACCACATCAACTTGAAAAAGGGGAATCATAAGGCAATAATGGAGAATAATACGGTACTCTACTGGTGGTATATGCAATCCAATCCTATCAATAGGAGATAAAAATCCTTAACACACCATTATATGAACCTTAACATAGACTTATGGCAATAAAGAACAAAGTGATGTCTACACCTTCAAATCAGTTACAATCTGAATGAAAGAAGGAAAATTTAGAAGCAACAATGACTATGAATGACCACAATGGCAACATTACAACTAATGGTCCAATCTTGATCGAATGTGAAAGTAATTCTACCATCTTTAAAGGCATTCATAATGTCATTATGTTTTATCTACTCTCAAATTTGTTGTCCAGAAAGGGACGTGCGAAACACGTGCAATAACTAGAGATGAAGTATATATGACCATGATGTTAATTTTTATTTATGTCGTTAGATGCAACAACGACGGGTGCAATTAGACTAATAGTTTAGGTTGATCCAGATAAAAAAGTGCAGAATAAAACAATGCAGGAGATTTAAAAAAATTAATTGGGAACCAAATCAGGTCATTCGTTGAAAAATAAACTTGATATACTTATAGAAATCAGCGTCTTGCAATCTTTCTGAATATGCATCATTCTCCTAGTTGACCCGATCACGAACCTGGATAAGAGATCATCTCACTCATTTTGATAGAGACACTACATACAACAATGACTTGTACCACCAGTGAAGCCCAGTGACCACAGGGACCACTGCCTGACAGGTCGCGTCTCGAAAGAAAGAGGGTGAATGAACTTGCTACGTCCAAGAAAAGATCTCCACATAACACCACGAAAGAGACGGCGGCAGAAGACTCTAGTTGTAGGGTTTGCTAAACACGAACTCAAACGTTGACGGTTGATTGTTCGAAAGATGTATTTAACCCTAATGACCAGAGGCATATTTATAGCCTTACATATCTTGTAATCCTATTCCCATTAAGATGTGACTACTCGGTCGCTCTTGTACACATTGCGGAAAATTTTGTGAAGAGACACTTTCCAGTTAGGACTAATAAATCTGATTAGGAAAGAAATAATTAATTAAATTAATATTTAATTATATGGTTGTATCCTAGTGTAAAAAGAAGATGGAAGACGAAAGACATTCTCCATAATCTACAAGCCACAAGTCTGAGCCTGTATCCGGCCAGGCTAGGCTAGGCCAGGTGTGGCGTGGAGCGCACACGCATGTGTGTGTATTGTTGTCATCGTACCCACCAAGGAGGTGAGCATACCATCTTCTAGGACCCGTGGACACAAGAGTCACATATGATCCTACATATAAGGGGTTTGAGTCACTTATTGCAGGCCTAGTTTACATTTGTTTTGTGCATTTGTTAGTCAATTTGTTGATTATATTTACATAAATCTTGATAATTGTCTTGTATACTCTTTGTGCATCAACTATGCTTATTTCATCGTAATTATATTATTTTATATATTTCTCAGCTTAATGCATGGTCCTTGTCAAATTTTAGGAGATTCCATATACTTGAAGAGTCAATGCCTCCGACCACATAGGTCGGTGCCACTGAGATGACATCAGGGACACAGCCTCAATTGGACAAAAGAGTCGATGACACCGACCATCCAGGTCAGTGCCTCTGAGACAACATTAGAGAGGAAAGGAGAAATTTGTATCAACTCGGTGCCACTGACATTCCAATCGATGGTACCAACTTAGTGAGAGATTTGCCAAAGCCCGATGTCGTCGCTGCCACCGACTCTGTCATATTTCAACAATCTAAATAGGCCGCCCCGATCTAACGCTCCACGTTATGTGGTACCGTAAGTGACCTAGGATAAAAAGGGAGGACAGACACGCCATAAGGGGATTAGTTTTTGCACCGCACGATGGCCAGAGAAGAGAGGGAGAGAGCACTGAGCCGAAGGACGACGACTGGAAGATTTGAGCACCTCAGACGGATGTTTCTACTATCGGAAGACTGCAGATCACACATTTCTCAAGGAGGATCATCTGGAGCACCTTCTTTCTAGGGGTTACACGAATCTTCTTCATATTTCCCACGTTTTTCATCTTTCCTTCTATGTGTTCTCAACTGAAACCCATGCGAGGCTAAACCCCTCTTTTCTTTAGGACCCGGGAGTAGCCCGGGGAATCATTGTATTGACTATTTATATGATTTTGTATAAGTTTCTCTTTATTCTTGGATATATAAGTGTGGATTTGAATGACTTATCACTGCTTGATCACCATCGATAGGGTATTAGACCAATAATCACTCCGGAAGGGGGATTAACGGTTAGAAAACCATAACTTGTACACTTCTCTATGTGATCCTTGGAATATGTGACGTACGGGTAGTGGAAAGAACCCAGAGTTTTTAGTAATGCACCTAAACTAAGAATAAATTACCATAGACATGGAATTGGCTTAGATTCAGATAGTGAATTGTATCGCGGGAGTGAGAAATTCGGGCTATAGGCTTTCTATCTAGGTTAGAAGAAGGAATTTATGTTAATTCGGTAGAGATAATATATAACGAGACCTTATGGTGAAACTAGTAATCCTAAGGAATTCAACCATATTTGAATCAACCATTTTCATTTTCTTTTGCTTTGTTAAAGCTCAATTCAACATTTTTAACCGACTTAGTAGATCGTACTGTAGTTAGTAGTAGTCACTGAGACTACGTCTCCTTGAGTTCGACTCAGGCCTCACAAGGCCTATATTACTCGATGCGTGCACTTGCTTTTTTACGCACGGTTTTGGCGTGTCAAGTTTTTGGCGCCGTTGACAGGGAGACGGTGATGTCTCACCACTAAGAGTGTTGTAGTCGGCCACTATAGGCCACTTTTTAATTTTTGTGCAATTTAATTAGAA
This sequence comes from Alisma plantago-aquatica, assembly GCA_963693085.1. Lineage (NCBI taxonomy): Eukaryota > Viridiplantae > Streptophyta > Magnoliopsida > Alismatales > Alismataceae > Alisma > Alisma plantago-aquatica. The sequence goes on from OY856409.1 coordinate 558,394,800, forward strand.
AAAAAGGGATTTATTTCATATTCATATATCAAATTTTCTCTTTAGGTAACTTGGCTAACTATTTTCAATTCTTCAGGTACTAGTGTATGGTGACAACAAGAACCACAAATTGTAGAGAATCTACACCTGAGGTTACACTCACTATTGAGGCTCCTATCCAAACAACTTCATTAGAAGGCATACCAGTGTCACCCAGGTGACGAGCAATGGGGGACGGAAATCTTGGAGCAGAGAGGACCATCTGGGAGAGGATAAAGGCATCCTCTTCAACTACACAGACATGGCTGATCAAAAAGCAACATGTGAATGTAGCTCAGTACAAGATTGATCCGGGTTTGATTGCACTCATCAAGTCACAAGCGTTCTATGGGAACGCTCATGAAGATCCAGTGGCGCATATTAGCAATTTTGTTGAAATCAATGACATGGTCAAAGTCGATAGGTTCCCTCAAACCACCATCTACCTAAAGTTGTTTCCATCATCGATGGCTGACAAGGCAAAGGAATGGATGCACAATCTGCCAAAAGAGTCAATCGAGACATGGGATGAAATGGTCGAAGCATTCTTTGAAAGATATTTTCCTCTAGAGAAAACAAATGAGTTGATTAAGAATATCCACAACTTCAAGCAACATGCATCTGAATCTTATTCTGAGGCATGGGACCGCTTTCAGATCATGCTCAGGAAGGTTTCACACCATGGGATAGATTTAGAAAATCAAGTGAAGATGTTCTATTTTGGGCTGCAAAAAAGCAAACAGACTACTTTGGACAGTGCAAGCTCGGGGTTCTTTCTTAATAACCCACCCTCAACATGTTTGGATATTTTGAAGAACATGGTGAAGAATCAGGCATGGGGTAATGAGAGAGACAATCCAGAGCAGATCAAGAGCATAGGGGAATCCAAAGTCATCACATCCTTGAATGAAAACTTAGACTTGATAGCAAAGAAGCTGCTGGAGAAGGACAATAATTCATCAGATGAAGAAGGCCAGGTGAAGTATATGCGACAACAAGGCTACAGGAACAATGAATATGCATGGAGAAAGGATCCTAAATTCTCTTGGAAAGATCCAAACAATTTTCTTCAGGACCCTAATCAACAACACCAGCATAGGAATAACCAACAGTAGTGGCTTGTAGTAGAGGAGACCACAAATGATATTCTCAACCGTATAGTGAAGAAAAATGAGCAACTGATAAACAATTTCCAGCGTGATCTCCAAAACCAAGGGGCCTAGATGAGGAGCTTTGAGACAACTTTGTCTCAACTAGCGGTAGGTGTGGAGGCTTTGAAAAAGCCGTCTCAGCAGGGGTTTCCAGGAAATATTGACACTCCAACGGGAAATTAGCAGGTCAAAGCCATTCTATTGAGAAGTGGGAAGAAGATATTGATCCCATAGACTGAGGATACTGAGGTGATCGAGCCCGTTGACAGTGATGACTTAGTGGCAGAGCAGGTGCAAGAAGAACCCGAGGCAGAAAACACAGGGGAGGAGTAAAAGTAAGAATCTAAGGTGGAAAAGAGGATGCCATATGTGCCACCGCATCATAGGAAATAGATAGTACCGGTTCCATATCCTAATAGCTTGAAGGCAACAAAGATGGATCAACAATTTAAGAAGTTTCTGGACAGCTTTAGGAAGCTTTCTGTAAATATACCATTGATTGAGGCAATTGAACAAATACCCTCATATGGTAAGTTTCTTAAGGATATCATTAACAAGAAGAGGAAGATCCCAGATTCCAAGGTGGTGGTACTAAGAGAGAAAGTCAGTGCCTTCATCTTAGGCATGCTTCCACCAAAGAGGCAAGACCCCAGTTGTTTCAACATCACATGCTACATCGGGAAGACAAAGTTTGGTGAGGCACTCTGTGATTCGGGGGCAAGCATCGATTTGATGCCCCTATCCACTTTCAAGAAGCTTGGTCTCAAAACATCAAGGAAGAGAAGTATGACGATTCAGTTAGCAGACAACTCGATTGTGACACTGTATGGAATTTGTGAGGATGTTCTTGTCAAGGTGGACCGGTTTTTTTTTTCCTATAGATTTTGTAGTGATGGAGATGCAAGATGAACATGGAAACGAGCTTCTTCTAGAACTAGTACATAACATGCCTTTAGTGTCGGTTTTTTAAGGCCTTTAGTGTCGGTTCTTAAGCGACACCTATGTGGGCGCCGCTAAAAGCCCAATCGGTACGCGTCGGTTCTCCAACCGACGCCAAAACCCTTCGCACGCCACCGAAAACATGTTGAAAATGTGCCAGCAGGGGGTATAGGCGTCGGTTATTAAGTTCGAAACTGACACCACATACCTACACGCCACAGAAAGGGTGCCATCTGGGGCACTATCAGCATCGGTTTCTTAGTGCTAACTGACGCCATCTCACCCGCTGCCATGGCCGTGCTGACCAGCACGACCGTGTTGTCTGGCCTCTAGGGAAATCAACGTCGGTTACTAGTAGGGACACCGACACTGTTATCCTATGTCATCAGTTTTATATAAATATCTGATGCCTATTTTATGTCTGGTCCACTGCCACGGCCATGCTGGCCAGCACGGCCGTGGTGTCTGACCTCATTATGGAAATCGACGTCGGTTACTAGTATGGAAACTGACATTGTAACCATATATCATCGGTTTTGTTCAAATAACCGACGCTGATGTTTTTTTTTCTATCAGTCTGCAGACCTATTGTGGCTGGTCACAGGATGAGAAACCTGCAGTTCAGTTATGAACTACAGGTTTTACGACATCCATTGATATCAGCCAACAACAGGCCACAAACCTGCAAAATTAACATGATGGACAATATTATATATATGTGATTCACACTCATGTATAAGAACATTTAATTCATTTTATTTTTTTTCATCACACGCATGTAGAAACCAGTAGCAACCTGTAGTTACATTTATTTTATCTCTTTTCACATTCAGACACATGTAGAAACATTCATGTATTGATGATTTTCACATACAATTCATAAAAATTCATTCACATTGTCATCATTGTCAACAAAATCATATATTCAAAGAGCCATGAAACAGCAAAAGAAGCCACAATGAAGGGAAGCATGATACAGATACAATAAATAAAGTGCAGCACGCACAAGTGTTTCAGATTCATATAACAACATGGTAGACTAACACATATATAGTGCATAATAACAGCAGTGTCGAATTTACATACAACACTATTGCTTAGTACATATATATAGTGGGACTAAGGTGACGATCCCACTTGCTAAAATAGGTTACCGACAACTACATGTTATGACTGGGAGGTCGTGATTCAGCAACCATATGCATTAGCAGGAGGACAAACAGATTTCACCACGAGTTAACATTGAAGAAGGTCTACTAACCTTCTTCAATGTTAACTTGTGGTGAAATCTATTTGTCCTCCTGCTAATGCATACAGTTGTTGAATCATGATCTCCCAGTCGTAACATGTAGTTGTCGGTAACCTATTTTAGCAGGTGGGACCGTCACCTTAGTCCCACTATATATCTATATAACCTTAGTGTGGGATGCTTTCTTTCTCTCCGACTGTTGTGCTTTGGATTTACAAAGCAATGTCGATAGCATGCATAGCTATGGCATGGCCGTCCTACATAGCCTGTAGTCTTTGGCGAATGCCTGCAAATTAAATAGAATTTCTATTAACTAGTATCCTAAAATTTTGATAAAAAACACACTTACATAATATAATTATAAATGAACATATAGATAGAAACCTTAGGGATATATTCTTAAAACTTACATTGTCAGGCAGTGCAAGCACGTCCTCACCCTCACGGTGATCATCAACACGGTCATCATGGGAACATAATAAAAATATAAACATCCATGCCTCTAATATTGTGATCTTTTCTCAATTAACAGTCCTTCATTATGATCCCTGCGAACATACAAGTCATTGTGATCCCCAGCTTCAATGTATGGTGGTGTTGGCAACCCAACTGAGAATGGATTGGAGTCATCATACTTATAATAGTACTCTTCTTCATCTATAGGATCTTCAATGAACTGTCTTTTACCATGAAGAACAACCGACCATTTATCATTTGTAGGATCATCGATATAAAATACTTGTTTTGCCTGTGATGCCAATATGAATGGTTCACCCTTCTCGCCAATCTTTTCAAAGTTCACTAATGTGAAACCCAATTCATCCACTATAACTCCTTTGTTGTTGTCAACCCAATTACATTTAAAGTGCGGAATTCTTAAATCTACATAGTCAAACTCCCATATGTCTTCAATGACACCGTAATATGACATTTTAGCTTCACATAGACTTTTATCCTTTGCACTTGTAAAAAACAATGAAGACGCTTGAAGGGTGACCCCGCTGTTTTGGACGACACTCTTATCATCTTGACGCTTTGTGTAATATGAGAAACCATTTATGTCAAACCCTTCATAAGACATAACATTCAATTTTGGTTTAAAGGCGAGGCATTTGATATTTTCAGTAACATTATCTGGTGTTTGAGATAGTTGATGTAAGACTTTCTCTTCAAACCACTTAATAAATGTCTTGTTATGCTCTCTAGCAAGCCACATTGAATTGGATCGAGGATATTGTCTCTTGATGAAATTGGTATGTTCCTCGATATAAACACTCACTTCATCGATGTTGTGTAAAATATACAAGTGACCTTGCTCCAACTGCTCACGGCTGATTACTTTCACCCGTGCTCCTAAAACGCCTTTTCCAAAATGCTCCTCAATATTCTTGTCATTCACATGAGCGTCATTACGACTCAGAAAGTCATTGCAAAAATCCATAACCTCTCTCGGCACATAACGCTCAATAATACTCCCTTCAGGCCGATAACAGTTTCGAACATCACCTTTAAAAATGCTCATGTATTGTTCAAAGGGATACATCCAATGCAAGAAAATTGGTCCCAACATTTTCACTTCCCTAGTCAAGTGGACAACAAGATGTATCATGATATCAAAGAATGACGGAGGAAAATACATCTCAAGCTGACATAGGGTAACAACCACTTCTCTTTGCAAATTATCGAGAGTATCAGGGTCAATAACTTTGCTACACATACTATTGAAAAAGAAACAAAGTCTGGTGATTGCAAACCTTACATGCTTCGGCAATATAGATCTAATTGCAACAGGCAATATTTGTTGCATTAGAATGTGACAATCATGAGATTTAAGACCTATCAACTTCAGATCTTTCATTGATACCAATGTACGGATGTTGGATGAGTAACCCTATGGCACCTTAACATTTACCAAGCATTCACAAAATGCTTTCTTCTCCTTTCTAGACAACGTGTAACAAGCGGGAGGTAAGTATGTTCTTTTATTACCCATTTCACATAATTCTATTAATTCTGGCCTTATTCCCATTTCAAATAGGTCCATTCTGGATTTTATCCCATCTTTAGTCCTACCTGGTATATTCAACAGAGTACCGATGACGCTATCACATACATTTTTCTCAACGTGCATGACATCGATCCAATGCCTGACTGTCAAAGAACTCCAATAAGGAAGATCCCAAAATATTGACTTCTTCTTGAATAAAGACTTGTCACTCCTTGTGGCCATCGTACATTGTGATCTCTTACCAAATTCATTAGCAATGTCTTTCACTCTTTCATAAACATCCTCCCCTGATATAGGTTTAGGTGCACTACGTTCCTCATTCCGTCCATTGAATGCTTTGCGCAACCTACGATACGGATGAAATTTTGGAAGAAACCTTTGATGAGAAAGATATACAGTCTTGCCGCCGTGTTTTAGTTGTATTGAATCAGTGTTCTCTTCACATATAGGACACGCTTTAGATCCTTTGACACTATATCCAGACAAATTCCCATATGATGGAAAGTCATTCACAGTGCAAAACAACATAGCGTGCAAACAAAATGTCTCTCTTCGTGAAGCATCATAGGTCATCACACCTTCACCCCAGAGTTTCTTTAAGTCATCAATCAAAGGTTCAAGATAAACATCGATATCATTTCCAGGTTGTTTAGGGCCCGATATCAACAACGACAGCATAATGTACTTATTTTTCATACACAACCAGGGAGGAAGATTGTATATAACAAGCATGACTGGCCAAGTGCTATGTTGGCTGCTCAATGTCCCGTATAGATTCATCCCATTTGTACAAATCCCAAGTCTTAGATTCATGTCCTCTTCACCGAATTTAGGGTACAATAGATCAATCTTCTTCCACTGTGGGGAATCAGTCGCATGTCGTAGGATCCCATCATTATTTTTCTTAACATCTGCATGCCAACTCAAATTCTTTGCATCTATAGGATTGGCAAACAAGTGTTGAAACCATGCTATTATAGGTAGATACCACATCACCTTGGCGGGAGAACCAGTTTTGGACTCCCCCGAAGTCGTCAATTTATACCTTGACGCACCACATTTCGGACAATCTTTCAAATTCACATAGTCCTTTTGAAATAATACATAATCATTCGGGCATGCATGTATCTTCTTGGCCTCCATTCCCATTGGGTACAACAATTTCTTTAACTGGTATGTTGAGATCGGCAGCTCGTTTCCTTCAGGAAGAATTTCTTTCAACAAAGACAACAATGACGTGAATCTTTTGTCGCTCCATCGATTGTTAGCTTTTAGTTTATACAATCTCAACACAACGCTAAGCTTCATAAACTTACAACCCGTGTATAATGGTATCTCATCATCATGCACAATGTTTCTAAACATGGGAGGTGGATCGGTGTGCTCTACCCCACAACTATCCAGCATCGCATCAACGATGTCTACTGGAACTGGTTCATTCACATCTACGTCATTGGAGGCAATTTCTTCTTCCACACAAGCACTACTATCGACATCCACTGGTTTTAGGTTTGAAATATCTCCATGACAGTGCCATTCTGTATAGCCTTGTACAATCCCATTGCACATGACATGACTTCTGATTTCGTCACCAGTACTGACTTTCAAGTTGTTACCGCAATGCCTACATGGACAGTAGAACCTATCTCCAGGTTGTTTCCTATGTTCCTCGAAAAATCTAACAAACTGATCAAGACCAGAAATAAACTCTGGGGTGCAGCGATTGCGAATGGACATCCATGATCTATCCATTCTATGATCAAAGAGAAAATAAGTATATATTACAACAAGATTAGGGTCTAGGGTAAACAGATTAGAGTTTATGGTTAAAACTTTAGGGTTTATACATGTGATGTCATTCTTAAATGTGTACCACCTATCCCATTCTTGAACACCTAATCTCACTAGTAAGTGTATAATGTGTATTTGGTTTTCAAGAAAATTTTGGTAGCATTTCCCCATTGTTCTCCAAGTACATATGTACTTAGAGAACAAACGGGGAAATGCTGTCAAAATTTTCTTGAAAACCCAATACACATTATACACTTACATCCTAAGTGAGATTAGGTTTTCAAGAACAGTCCCAAACTGGGGACTATCTAAGATTTACTCCTAATGAGTAAATCTAAATCTTGGACGGGTTTCTAGGCCAACAAATACAACACCAATTCCTTGTTCACAACCCCATTCAACACACAATTTCTTATAAAAACATTTCTGGACAGCCATAAAAACATATCAATGCTTCCTAAATTAATCAAAATTAATAGCTTATGAATGTTTAGATGCATTTAAATATAAATCATTAGATGAATGAGTAGATAAGTAAATACAAATCAGTATTTAAGTAAATACAAATCAGAGGGTGAGATAGAGGGTTTTTGGGGATGTTTACCTCTGTTTGAGCCTAGTCGGGCGTCTTGCTCTGGAGCAGGGAGAGAGGCGAGACGGATGGGTGCACGTGGAAACCGAACGGGCAGGCAGAAGGCTGGCGAGCTCCTGAACCGTAATGGAAGTGATCATTGAAAAAATACTAGACAATCATATGTTAAAATTAAACATTTTATTTTTGTCATATATTATTAATAACCAAGCCAATCATCAATTCTATTAAATAAACATTACATGTTTATAGGGATTATTTGTTAACATAGTTATAATAAGGATAAAAGAACATTTATAATGAAATTTATCAATAATTTGTAACATTCAAAAACCAAGTCAATCATCAATTCAGTTAGAAGCATTCATGTAGCAACTTTCAGTTTCATTCATTAATCTCTTTTTACATCCACACACAGGGGTTGGTGTACCCCTAAATAGTAACTAAACAAAGGGGTTGGTGTACCCCTAAACATGTGCATAATTAAAATAACTATTAATACATACAAGTGTAGATAGATAGACAACTAAATACTAAACCAACATGGTCCGGCATCAGTAACTTCGAGGACTTATCATTGTGGTGATCTTCTCCTGAAGTTCAGAAAAGAAAGCAGCTATGAGTATTGATTGCTTTCAGACAAAAAGTGTAAACACAATTTTTTTGTCTTGACAATTATATTTATTAATTGGACCTACTGTGGCCTTTTTGATGATTGTGTTGTGTCGCAGAACTCCTCACTGTATTTAGACAAATCTGAACTGACAGGGGCCTCATAATCAGATTCGTCTGAACTCGAGCTGATATCCTCCACCGTGCACTCATACTGCCGTAGATGATCGGGGGTCTCGCAGTTAATGTTGGTTATCCAAACGTTGATGGTATTATAGCCAACTGGATGGAGAAAAAGCCTGTCGCTACGGCCCACATGCATCTTTCCAATCCAATCACGCCAACCAGATTTTGTTACAAGATTTCCCGCCAAATCATACTCAACCTCGATAACATGTGAATAGTTGCCAAAATTTAGGGTCACTTCACCAGGCCTGTAGTGTCTTCCTTTTAGAAAATGCCAATGTTTGGGTATGGCCAATTGGTTTAAGGAACGATCATCTAGGATGATGTCCAATTGTTCTTCAATAGGGAACGTTAACATTGACATAGAAGCCCAGTTCATACTGATTGTTGTGGGTGGACAGAGACTGTATAATATTAGTATTAACAAAGTGTACGTAAGTACATATAATGATGTTATATATTTTCAGAAAAAATGTAAGTACATATAATGATGTTATAAATTTTCAGAATAGTATTTTCTATAATTTGATGTATCTTGGTATTTCATAAAATGAGGTGACACTTATTATCTATTTGTTTAATCAACACTCATATTTAGTTTAATGAGTACATGACACTATGTTTGAAATACTTTTTAAAAGGATAAAAGAATATACTTATAATAAGGACCCAGGCACATTCTAATCATTTTGAAGTGAATCAGAAAATGAACAGGAGCCTGGGTCCTATCCGCTAGTAACATCAAAAAACTCAAACCTAAAACTGAAAATGCACACTACAAATTTTAGCACGATCGTGTATGAATGCAAAACAATACTGAACTGAATTAGGATCAATCATAGGGATTGGTTAACTAAATTATCATTGACATCTACTTGTTTAAAAAATAGGTTAAGCCAAGGTCAACACACATTAACAACACACATTAAAAATTAGGTTAAGCCAAGGATGAATTGAGGATGCAAACCTAGTCAATTGGAGGCTTTACCTCTAGCAGTGGCAGTGGTGATGATAATGGCAAGCTCTGGTTCCAGCTGCTGTTGTTGACGCTAGCTACTGGAACTGGCACTAGCTTTGGCTCCGGCAGTAGGATTGCTGGCACGGTGGCTACTGGCACTGGCTTTGGCTCCGGCAGTATGACTGGTAGCACCGGAGAGAGGAGGACCGGATGGAGGAGAGGACCAAAGACGGTGGTGGCTCCACAAACGGCGAGCTCCACGGAGGCAGCGAGCTCCACAAACGGAGACGGGCTTCATAAACGGCAAGCTCCACGGCGGCGCTTCACGGCGGCGGCAAGCTCCACGGAGGCTGTGAGCTCCATGAATGGAGGTGATGGCAGTAGTCGTAGAACGGCATCGGCGAGCAAGGAGATCGGTGGCGGCGAGCAAGGAGAATGTCGGAATCGCCAGACCCTAATAGTTGATTGCAATCACAAAGAGAAAGGGGAAGAGTCAGGCTCGCTCGGGCGATATTAAGTTAACATTCGGTGTCAGTTATTAAACTCAACCGACACATAAAACTAATTGTGTCGGTTAACAACACAAACCGACACCTATTCCAAATGATAAATGTCAGTTTTAACTAGAAATAAACCGATGTCTATCTACATACACCGATTAAAAAATTAGTTTTCGATTACTAACCATAGTCGTTGGTTGTTTTGAAAATCCGACGCTCAAAGGGTGTAAAAAATTTCCCGCGAAGAGCGCGGGAAAAACCATAAGTGTCCGTCATTGATGTAAAACTGACGATCAAAATGTGCCCAATTTCGGTTTAGCGAATAACCTTTCATCGTCAGTTTTTTAGGTAATGACCGACGCCATATGTTAAATTTTTGGAGGTAATTTTTTCGCTGGAAATTTTGGTTTTGGCGGTTAATTTTCGGCGTCGGTGTGTTATTAAGTAACTGACACTGAATAAAAGTGATACCCGTGTATGGTCACCCTTCACAGATTGATGTCAGTTTATTTTATAAGTTGACGCTTTATAGTTTAGGTGTCGGTGTATTATTACAACTGACACCTTTAAATGTGACGTTATAAGACATTTCTATAGTAGTGTAGGAAGACCCTTCGAAGCAACAGTCGACATGATCTTAGAGATGGGAAGAGGTCGTTTGACTATGGGAAATAAATATGACAGGTTTGAGATAACCATGCCAGATAATTCCAAGTCATCCAATGCCCAGGAGCAGTGTAATATGATGCAGAACCTGAATAACAATATCTATTTGTTCTTGGGAAGACTGTTTTTGGACATGGCACATGTTATGACAAAAGTGGACAAGGATACACTTGTTGTGGACATCATAGAAAACACTAAGGTGGTCTCACTTTCCAAGGCAGTAGGATACTCGAATGATGGAGAAGTGGAATTGGGCTTATCTACTATGGATGATGATGCATAGGATTCCATATTATAGGCCCATCCATAGCTTCCCCTAGAGGTGTGTCTAATAAACATAATGGATGATTGTGTTTCGGATCGGTCATTTTAGGAATGTGCATGGCTTCTAAAGGTGTTTCTGTGTTATTATACAAGGCATTTCGAGGACTTGGGACCACTACCACTGCCATTGGTTTCTTCACTTTTGAACCCGCTCGAGTTAGAGCTCAAGCTACTACCGCCTCATCTGAAGTATGTTTTTCTAGCAGCAGAGGAGAAGCTACCATTCATCATATTGACATCATTGAGTATCTCGAAAGAAGAACAGTTGATCACTGTGTTAAAGAATCACTGAGGTGCTTTTGGGTGGTCCGTGGCCGACATCAAGGGGATTTCTCCCACCTTGTGCAATACAAGATTCGGCTAGAAGAAGGTGAAAAGCCGGTCATTCAAACTCAGCGTCGCTTGAATCCAATTATGATAGAGGTGGTGAAGGAGGTAATAAAGCTACTGTCGGCAGGTATAATCTATGCTATTTTAGATTCTTTGTGGGTTAGTCTGACGCAGGTAGTGCCTAAAAAGGGGGGATTACTGTCACTACTAATTCATCTAATGAGAAAATCACCACTAGATTAGTGAAAGGATGGCGAGTTTGCATTGATTACCGCTGGTTGAACACTGCAACACTTAAGGACCATTTTCCGTTGTCGTTCATTGATCAGATTTTGGAACGACTCGCCGGTTGCTCCCATTTTTGTTTTCTCAATAGATATTTGGGCTACAATCATATTTCTATCGAGCATAAGGACTAGGAGAAGTCTACCTTTAACTACCCTTATGGAATCTTTGCATATCGCCGCATGCCTTTCGGGTTGTGCAATGCACCCGCGACTTTTCAAAGGTGTATGTTGGTGATTTTCTCAGATATAGTGGAGAGATGTCTCGAGTTTTTATGGAAGATTTTTCAGTTTATGGGACATATTTTGATGATTGCTTGAAAAAATTAGATAATGTTTTATAGAGGTGTGAAGACACACATTTAGTGCTTAATTGGGAAAAATGCCACATGATGGTTAGTGTGGGCATAGTGTTAGGCCACAAGGTGTCTAGCAAGGACTTGGAGGTGGATCCAGTTAAAATAGAAGTGATCTCAAAACTTCCTCCACCAATGTCGGTGAGGGCAGTTAGGAGTTTTCTAGGCCACACCGAGTTTTACTGTCGCTATATAAAGGATTTTTCAAAAATTGCTAAACCATTGTCTGAACTTTTAGAAAAGGATGTCGAATTCAATTTTGATGAGAGTTGTTTAAAGGCTTTTGAGATTTTGAAGGAAAAACTCATATACGCACTGGTTGTGCAGGGTCCAGATTGGAGCCAACTGTTTGAGTTGATGTGTGATGCATAAGACTATGTTGTGGGGGCAGTGTTGGGGCAACGCCTAGAGAAGGTTCCTACAGTCATATAATATGCATCTGAAACACTTAACGATGCACAACTTAATTACACCACAACTAAAAAAGAATTACTAGTTGTTGTCTTTACTTTTGAAAAAATTAGACAATATCTTATGGGGGCAAAAGTGGTGGTGTGGATGGACCATGCGGCTATTAAGTAATTTCTACAGAAGAAGGATGCTAAACCAAGATCGATTATATGGATCCTTTTATTGTAGGAGTTTGATATTGAGGTCAAGGATAAAGTAGGGGTAGAGAATGTGGTGGCTGACCACCTATCTCATTTGGAGAGGGTAGATGAGAAGGACATGAATATACCCATTCTAGAGACCTTCCCTGATGAGCAGTTGTTCACCCTTAAACAAAAAGATCCTTGGTTTGCTAATATTGTGTATTATTTAGCTTGTAAGGAATTACCTGTTGACTGGGGTTATCAAGAGAAGAAAAGATTTTTTCATTCTTTGCACGATTACTTTTGGGATGATCCTATTTTGTTGAAACAATGTAGGGATGGAAGGTGAGTATGAGAGTGTGTTGAAACATTGCCACACACTACCTACAGGTGGACACCATGCTAGTTCTAGGACAGCCGCAAAGGTGTTGGAGAGTGGATTATATTGGCCGACCCTATTCAAATATGCTTATGACTTTTTGCATAGGTGTGATGCGTGTCAACGGTCAGGGAACATATCAAAGCAGCAGGAGATGCCCTTGAATGTGTTACAAGAAGTAGAGGTTTTTGATTTGTGGGGTGTTGATTTCATGGGACCCTTTGTGTCCTGTAACTCCAACCTTTACATCTTATTGGCTGTAGATTATGTGTCAAAATGGGTGGAAGAAATTCCAACCCGAACCAATGATGTAAATGTTGTATGCAAATTTGTTAAGGATCACATTTTCTGTAGATTTGGAGTGCCAAGGATGATCATAAGTGATGGAGGAACTCATTTCACCAATCAGAAATTTGGGGCACTTTTGAAAAAGTATGGAGTAACACACCATGTCGGTACACCATATCACCCACAAACACAAGGACAAGTAGAGGTTTCCAATCGCGAGATTAAAAAATCCTTGAAAAGACGGTGTCGTCTGGTAGGAAGAACTGGAGTGATTTGTTAGTTGATGCACTATGGGCCTTTAGGGTTGTCTATAAGACACCCATTAGAACCACACCCTTTAGGTTAGTCTATGGTCGAGCATGTCATCTTCCTGTGGCATAGAACATAAGGCTCATTGGGTGTTCAGAAGGCTCAATTTTGATCTAGATGAAGTAGGTAAGACAAGGATGCTAGAGTTGAATGAGCTTGATGAAATTCAGATGAATTCTTATGAGAACTCAAGACTGTACAAGGAAAGAACTAAGAAAATTCATGATTGCCATATAGCTAGGAGAGTCTTTTTACTGGGAGAGAGTGTGTTGCTATTTAATTCAAGATTGAAATTGCACCCCGGGAATTTGAGATCTAGGTGGAGTGGACAGTTCATCATAGAAGAGGTGTTTCCACATGGAGCGGTTAGGATCAAAGAAGGAGAGAGGTCCTTCTTGGTCAATGGTCAAAGATTAAAGCATTATTTTGGGGAAGATTTTATGAGGAAGAAGCATGAGGTGAAACCTATTGCTCCTAATTAATCTCAGTAATGGAGTCGTCTAGCCTAAGACGTTAAACAAGGGTGCTTGTTGGGAGGCAATCCAACCATTAGGATGTTCGTTTCTTTCATTTCCATTAAGTTGTTTTATTAATGCTTAGTTTTTGAAAAATTTATGTAAAAATGATACCCCGATTCGTTTGTTGAGTGTGCAGTATGTGGCTGAGTCGGTGCCACCGAAATAGGGTAAGAGAGATGGGCATATTGGTTGATAAAAGTTGGTGCCACCGACCTCTATGTCGGTGGCATCAAATTTTATCAACCAATATGCCCGTCTCTCTGACCCTGTTTTGGTGCCACCGACGACATCTATGTCAGTGCCACTGACATCTCTAAAGAAAGTGCAGAACTTAGATGTGGTTAACTGATGAGTCATCAGTACCACTGAAACACAAGTCGATGGCACCGACTCGATATGGTGTCCCAGGCTCAGTGGGTGCGTCGATGCACCGAAGAAAAAAAAAGTCAATCATCATGTTAGTACCACTAACCCCAGTGTTGGTGCCACCGACCAAAGGGAACACCAATCAGTGGACAACCCCGATCTATGGCTCAGATGTGCCCACGTGGACTATCTGAATATTCGATCTCACCAAAAAGTTAGTGCAACCGACCTCAACTCAGTGCCACCGACTCATCAGCAATCCAGAAAAAGAAGACAGTGCACCGACAGCTGTTGATGCACTAAGGGATCGAATTCAGCCCCAGAAGTTGATGCCACTGACCTCATGTCGGTGCCACTGACTCTATCACAGTAGGTCGGTGTCGGCCCTATAAAAAGGAGGTTGTGGTTTGTTTCTTTCACACAACTTGAAGAACCACGACTCCCACGAGCATGAGCGGCTACTCTGAGCATCCAGAGGCTTCATCGAGCTCTTCCTTTCTTAATCTTCTTCTTCTCCGCTCACTCCATCATCATGGCCAGACGAGGAGGACCCTCTAGCACTCTTATGCCATGACCACACCTCAGCCACCCCTGGACGGAGGTGAGGAAGGTCTATGAGGAGCTTGCAAAGCGGCCGTTCACACCTACGCGATACGACGATCGTCAACTTCTAGAGGATATGGGCTTCACCGACAATATGGTGTACGTCCTCAAGCAAAAGGAGTTCATAGAAAGGTTTGTGAACCCAATCTTTGGTGGGTGGCTGGTGTACAAGGAAATCGTCATCGAGTTCATGGCGTCACTGGATATTTGTATCACCCCTGACTAGGCGCGGACGTCAAGTGGCGAATGGAGATAAGGAAGGGTGGATTTTTGCCTTTACAACACCAACTACTCCCTTACTCTCTGTGCCTTCAATGACATTTACGGGTGGCCACATATGCCATGTTGTCAGCATGAGAATGTCGATTTGGATGCCATTTGGAAGGATTTTGTGGCAGCGCCGGAGGGTAAAAGGTTGAACTTCCACCATAGTTCTTTGGCGGATTTCAAGCATCCCTTCGTTTGGGTGCTTCATCGGATGTTGATCAACACACTATTCACAACGTCAACCCAAGCGCTAGCAAAGATACAAGTTTTGGACTTGTACTTTCTATATCAGCTAATGGAGGGAGAGCCGGTCAACTGGGGAGTATTCTTTCTCCAACATATTATTCAAGTGAGGCGCAACGTCAAGCGGGCTATGCCCATACTATTTGGGGGACTTATCACCCCCATTGCTCTTCACTTGGGCCTTGATCTCTCTACTCTAGAGCCACTGAACTCCAGGCTACACATCGACTACCTTCATTTTAAGCATTCCGACCTCATCACTATGGAAAACAATGTCATCTATGCCACATGCTCAGTTGATGATACTTTCTACACGCGTCGACTTCCTGATACCATCTTCAACATCAGGGGAGTCGAGCACTATAAATGGCTGGTCGTGGATGACGAAGACAATAATGGACAATAGGAAGGTAATGACGAGGAGGATGAAGAGGGAAGAGACGATGTGGAGGAAGTGGAGCCCACCATTCCTGTGAGACATAGGTTGGCTCCACAGAAGCATCCTCGCCATTACACTGCCTCATCATCTTCTACTTTGCCACCCTCTCAAGAAGGAGAGGATGATTATTCTATGGTGGGTATGTATACTATGTTGTAGGACATCCAGACGCATCAACAGCAGCAAACCCAATCCCTGACTGGCATTCAGGACGTGTAAGGTCGGTTGTATAGAAACCAGCAGGCGATCTATAAAAATGAACGCCTTCTCTTGGCAAACCAAGAGAATATGCATCTACGTACGCAATGGATGGAAAATTATTAGCAGTCTTTCTTTGATCATTATTGGAGCCAGGGGTATTTTGGAGGTTACCTGATGCCGTCGGACATGCCCTCATCTGATCTGACCTTCCAGGGGATGTTTCCGCCCTAGGACCCCACACAGCCACCACCACCACCATTCTGAGTCGGGTATCACTGTTCCACCTCTTAAGTTGGGATGTTGACTATGATGCCATATTCATATTCAAGCTTAAGGGGGGTGCTGGAACAACTTCTATCTTGGTTTTTATTTTTTATTTTAGCCTTTTGTTAGTTTTATCTTGAGAAAAGTAGTTATTTTTCTTGTTATTTTTTCTATTATGTAGGATCCACAATCTATCTAGTGTAATATGTGGAGAAGTAAATGCATGGTTTCAATTGAGAATATCAATTTCTGGGTTGGGTGCATTATAAAAAAAAATTGTATGAGCTTACCTTGCAAGTAATCGAGTCACACAACTGATGATGTGCTTGAGTAAGTTAGCTTTAGGACATTAGAGCATAAATTACCATCTAATTTGTCTAAGAAAGTGATTGAAAAGGATTGTTGAGCCTAAACTAATCAAACACTAACGTGACCTTAAATTAAAATTCAAGAAAGAAACCCCTTGATTGCCTTTACAGAGGTCATTAGAGAGGGACATATGATTTTTTTAGAAGATGATGTCTCTTAGTCATGTGATCTCACCCACCGCATACCTTTGACTCACACCCCACCATAAGAGGATTGAGCACATGTTGTCATTCTTTCTCTTGATTGCATTTACATTGTATAATAGATTGTGTATAATAGTTGTTTATTTTTTCTTGCATTAGTGCTTAAAAAAGATATATAGAAAATCATACGTGCACAACAAATTCATGATGTATGTCATTTAGTTGCATAACACCTTTGTTCATCTAGTTGCATAAGCATGACATTTCTTCTTGCATAAAATCTTGTCTAACTTCTTCTCTCTTAATAAAAAGGTAGTGATTGTGCCCATTCTTTGAAAAAAAAAGAGAAAGCACTTACAAAAATTAAAGGTGTAGTGCAATTAGAAGCCCAAAGAAATTTTATCATGATTTAAAGGGGGCTTAAATGAAAAAAAAAAGTATACGAATATTTTTGAAAGTTCAAAGGCACAATTCTACCCAATTATAAAGAAAAGTTAGCACATTATGTAGTTTTGTAGATATTTTGTCTTATCTCAAGATGAAATAATAGTTGCATGAATCATTCCACCACAATGATTAGGCATTAGGAGCATTCTAAAAATCACATCATCATAGGTTCATCATGATTTTTTATTGCATGAATGATTTTATGTGCTCATGATTCTTCTGGAGCCACCTATTTCAACCACACGTTGCTCTTATTGGTAGGCAACCTAAATAATTGTCTCCTCATTCATTATTCTATTAGGAGAACTTCTTCCATGTATATGGTAGGTAGAGAAAAGAGCAACGTAGATAGGAGATCACATGATGCATCAAGTATGAACCAAACGATTCTATCATATTAACTGCTTTAACTGATAGTGTCTCATTGATTGGGGGGTGGACATCTTGGATAGAGGTTTTTTGTTTCCTATAGGGCAGTTAATGTTCAGTGGTCAGTAAAGGTCTGAAGGAGGACTGAAAGGTGGAGATTTTTAGATTTACATTATGCATGATGTCATTTAGTTGACTTATCACAATCAGATCCAAAGGTGTTGTTGCTCGAGAATGAGCAAGATTCAACTTAGGGGAGTTTGATGTATGTGTTTTGAGTCGCTTATTGTAGGCCAAGTGTACATTCATTTTGTGCATTTTTTAGTCAATTTGTTGATTATATGTGCATATATCTTGATAATTGGCTTGTATACTCTTTGTGCATCAACTATGCTTATTTCATTGTAATTGTATTATTTTATATATTTTTCGGTTTAATACATGGTCCTTGTCAAATTTTCGGAGCTTCCATATACTTGAAGAGTTGATGCCACTGACCACATTGGTCAATGCCACTGACCACATTGGTCGGTGCCACTGAGTTGACATCAGGGACACAGCCTCAATCGACCAAAAGAGTTGATGGCACTGACCATCCAGGTTGGTGCCACTGAGATAGAATCAGAGAGGAAAGGAGAAATTTGTATCAACTCGGTGCCACCGACATTCCAGTCGATGGTACTGACTCAGTCAGAGATTTGCCAAAGCTCGATGTCATCGGTGCCACCGACCACCAGGTCGGTACCACCGATTCTGTCAGATTTCAACAATCTAAATCGGCCGCCCCGATCCAACGGTCCACATTATGTGGTACCGTAAGTGAGCTAGGACAAAAAGGGAGGACGGTCAGACCAAAAGGGGATTAGTTTTTGCACCGCATGAAGGCTAGAGAAGAGAGGGAGAGAGCACTAAGCTGAAGGACGATGACCAGACGATTCGAGCACCTCAGACGGACGTTTCTATTGCTGAAAGACTGCAAATCACACATTTCTCGAGGAGGATCACCCAGAGCACCTTCTTTCCAGGGGTTACACAAATCTCCTTCATGTTTCCCACATTTTTCTTCTTTCCTTCTATGTGATCTCAACTGAAAACCATGTGGGGCTAAACCCCTCTTTTCTTGAGGACCCATGAGTAGCCCGGGGAATCATTGTATTGACTATTTACATGATTTAGTATAAGTTTCTCTTTATTCCTGGATATATAAGTGTGGATTTGAATGACTTATCGCTGCTTGATCACTATCGATAGGGTATTAGACCAATAATCACTCCGGAAGGGGGATTAACGATTAGAAAATCATAACTTGTACACTTCCCTATGCACTCCTTGGAATAGGTGATGTGCGGGTAGTGGAAAGAACCCAAAGTTTTAAGTAATGCACCTAAACTAAGAATGAATTACCATGGACATGGAATTGGCTTAGATTTCGGTACTGAATTGTACCGCGAGAGCAAGCAATTCAGGCTACAAGCTTTCTATCCAAGTTAAAAGTAGGAATTTATGTTAATTCGATAGAGATAATATACAATGAGACAATGTGGTGAAACTAGTAATCCTAAGGAATTAAACCATATTTGAATCAACCGTTTTCATTTTCTTTTAATTTTCTTTTGCTTTGTTAAAGCTCAATTCAACATTTTCAACCGGCTTAGTTGATCGTACTGTAGTTAGTAGTTGTCACTGAGACTACGTCTCCCTGAGTTCGACTCGGGCCTCACAAGGCCTATATTACTTGACGTGTGCACTTGAGTTTTTACACATGATTTTGGCGCATTAGAAATGTGGGATAAAACCTTTTTTCCATTTGCACTAGAGACAAAACTACTTTTCTCCCATGTACTGGCTCCACTGCATTGGGCTTAACCCATGCTACATACATGGCTAATGTCCATATATCTTACAATCTGCCACAAAGTCTAATGTGTAGTGTGCTCTAGCATTCAGTCCTCCATACTGCACTTTCAGTAGATACCTTTCGCTTTGAATCTACCTGAGTTATCCAAATATGACCTCCACAGGAACTAGGTGAACAAAAGTCTTGAACCTGAACATTGGGTGTAAGAGTATAGGTTGGTAACAACCCAATAAAGACATGATAGAAAATAAAACCATGCATTAAGGCCATGCATACAAAATTCTTTGTCATGATTGATATTAGAGAACAACCCAATTCTCCTATTGCGGCCTACACAACATCAATAATTTAGTTGGAGTCTCTAAGGATGTACTACTAACGTCTTGTCTTAAGACTTGACACCATTCAGAGACTAATCTCTTACTTATTTGCAGTCATGACACTAATAGGTTTCCCAGGGAATAGACACACAGATGCATGAAATATCAAAGTGATTACATAGTGTCATCAAATTCACCAGATAGCTTGTTATTACCACATTGAACTCAATTTGTGGGATGTCAACTTTGTTGGGTTGGGTTGCTACTTCCTACAAATAATGAGGGGTTTCAGTCCCATCTCCAACCTAGATTTTCCCACTAAGGCTAGAGTAAGACCTTTAGTGAAAGGATCAGTTGTATTTTCTTTGGTACCGATGTAGTTCATAGCCATGACCCCATTAGATACTAACTCCCTTACAGACTTGAGTCTGACTTGGATGTGTCTATGTTGTTTTTTATTATACTTGTGACTCTTTATCTTAACAATAGTTGTAGTGCTATCACAATGAACTGAAACTGCAGGAAGTAGCTTCTTTACCTTCAGTAAACTGAACATAAGTCCATGTAGTCATTCAACTTCCAATCCAATTACATCTAAAGCGCACAACTCTACCTCAAAAGTAGACCGAGACAATATGGTATGTTTCTTAGACCTCCAGGAAACAACTCCTCCTCCCTACAGGAATACATATCCTTAGACACCATTACTCCCATAGTTGATGGAAATCCATCTTGCATCACTATATCCTTTGACTACAGAAGGATATTTTCCATAATGCAGCCCAACGGAGCAAGTTCCCTTGATATACCTTAAAACTCTATCAAGAGCTTTCCAATGGGTCTTGTCGGGACAACGGGTGTATCTACTTAACTTGCTCATGGTAAACACAATGTTTGGACAGGTGCAATTTATAAGATACATCAAACTTCCAATAATCTAAGAGTATCTTATATGAGACATTGGAACACCAGTCTCATTTTTGAATAAGGCCTTGGACGAATAATATGGAGTCTTAATAGGTTTACATGATGTGTACTTAAACCTCTCCAGTATCTTCTCAACATAGTGAGACTGAGAGAGATTTATACCATCAACATACATTATGATTTTAAGCCCTAAAATCACATTAGTCACACCCATATCTTTCATCTCAAACTTCCTTTGTCTCATTTACTACTTTCATTTCAGAACCAAAAAGTGGGATAGCATCAACATATAAGCATAACAAAATGACTCTATCATCGACAATTTTGCAGTAGAGACACTATCAAATTCATTAGAAACAAAGCCAAATGATGATATCACAGAATCAAACTTCTCATGTCATTTCTTAGGGGCTTGTTTTAAGCCATATTTAACAAGTTTACATACTTTGGACTCATTCCCACAACCCACAAATCCCACAGGTTGTTCCATATATATCTCTTCCTGAAGATCAATGTGTAAGAACACGGTCTTCACATTCATCTGATGGATACAGAGATTATAAATGGAAGCCAATGATAGAAGAACTCGAATTGTGGTCATACGGGAAATAGAAGAATAGGTATCAAAATAATATATTCCTTCCCTCTGTGTGTAACCCTTAGCAACTAACCTAGCCTTATACTTATTGATTGTCCTGTATGCATTAAGTTTCTTCTCAAAGATCCATTTGCATCCAACTACAGAACAACCAGGAGGCAAATCCACCAATTCCCAAGTTCCATTCGAGAGAATTGATTGGATTTCATCATGAATGGCTTCTTTCCAAAACTTAGCTTTCAGAGATTCCATAGCTTGTTTTAAAGTTATAGGATCATCCTCAACTTTGTAAGTGAGAAACTCACTTCTAAAAGCATTGGTTGTCCTAGGCCATTTACTTCTCCTTGGTTCAACTATTTCTTTAGAATCATCAGATTCAGAAATAACTTGTTCTGAGTCACCCCCCACATTTGTCATCCTTTCCACATGCTCGGGAGTGGAACCTACGGTGGATGAATCCTCTTGAGATACTTCATTGGGCACACTAGATTTCATGGGAAACACATCCTCAAAGAATGTAGCATCACGTAATTCCACAATTGTATTGACCTCGATGCCTGAGATATCATGTTTTACAATTAAGAATCTATAGGCATAATTTGTCTCTACATACCCCAAGAATATGCATCAATAGTTTTCGGTCCCAATTCCTTCCTTTGTGTTCATGGACAAGTACCTTAGCAAGGCACTCCCACACTCAAATATATTTGAGACTCAGTTTTCTTCCTCTCTATTACTCAAGCGGACTACTCTCTACATGTTTATGGGGAAATCTATTCAAAATATGGCAAGCAGTATTCAAAGCTTCCCCCTACATGAAGTTGGGTAGACCTAAATTTTGGAGTAAATAATTTACCACATCGATAAGGATTCAATTTTTGTGTTCAGCTATCCCATTAGATTGTGGTGAATATAGAGTGGTAATATCATGAACTATACATGTAATTGGAAAAATTCTGAAAACAAACTCGAGGTACATTCTCCTTCCCTATCAGACCTTAATTGCTTAAGTAGTTTGTTAGTTTCAAATTCTTTCTTACAAATTTTAAATTTATCCAATGCCTCAACTTTACATCTAAGCAAAAAGACATAACAATATCTACTAGAATCGTCAATAAAACTTATAAAATAACTCTTTTGATCCCTTGTAGCAATCTCATTAAATTCATAGATATCGGTATGCACTAAATCCAATATTTCTGAATTCCTATTCACATAATGAAAAGGATTCCTAAGTAACTTAGCTTGCACACAGATTTCACATTTATTATTTCTAATATCATATTTAGGGATCAAATTTAGATTCATCATGCATTTTATTGAGCCAACATGCACATGTCCCAAATGTGCATGCCAAACATCAGATGATACAAGATTCATGCATAAAGAACTATTATCATTCAAATTTAAAATGGAATTTTAAACAAGTTCTACAAAATCTTAAAAAAGTTCTCCATATCACATAGATACCCCTTGCCAAAAAAATAAAGAATTTCAAAGGCGAGTAATAATAGCCTTATTACACTTGCAATATATTCTAAAACCATCTCTAATTAAAATTGTGCAACTTAGTATGTTGCGTTGTATTGATGGAACATGTCTGACTCTGTGAAGCATTATAACCTTTCCAAAGTAAACTTCAAATCCACCCGTACTTTGCCTTTGACTTCTATAGTGTTGGGATCGCCCTAAGTCACAGATTGACCTTTAGAGGCTTGATCAGACACAAACATGGACTTTCCAGTACACACATACACATTAGCCCTAGTGTCTATAATCCAATATAGTGGTTCAAAATAGAAAGAACTTCAGGTTTTATAGATACGTACCCATCATTGAGGTTTAAAGATGCAGTCATCATGTTGACCACAACCTCCTCAGTTACATATGTGACAGCTTTCTTTACCATCTTTAAAGGAAAATCCTTATTCCAGTGGTCAACCAATCCACCAGTCCAACAAGATTTGTTCTTCGACTTCTTCTGGATCTTGGCCTTAGGTTTAAGTGAATTCTTCAATTTCTTATCCTTGTTCTTAGCAATAGTTAAATTGACACTCATATTAACATCATTGGGAACCTTGATAGTCTTCTCTTTCAGATGCTCTTCCTGAATATTGATGTCCATCATGAGACCATTCATTGGCATGTCTCCTTTGTGATGGTTAAGATTCATGTCAAACGACTCCTAAGATTTTGGAAACCTTATAATCATTGTGAAGCTCTCAAATCTTTGTGATAGAGCTAATTCATTGTAATCATTATGAAGCTCTCAAGTCTTCCCTTTCCCAATCTCTTTCTTCAACCAAAGTTGGTGAAAACATCTCCTTGGTGAAGGAGAAGGTGAATGTTGAAGATTCTTGTGAAGAGTTGGTAATTCCTTCAAGGTGAGAGACTTGTTGCAAGAGGGGAGATCCTTTGGTGAAGATGTCCAACTCCTTGGAAAAGTGGGTAAGCCCTTTTAGAGGTTGAAGACTGTTGCTCAAAGGATAGGTAAGACCTTATAAGGTTTATTGGATCCTTTTGGTCTTTAGAAAGGAAGGCTAGGTATCCTTATCTTTTGAAGGGAAGGTCTTATTGTATGTATTATAAAAGAATATAAGTATGTAATGGATGCAAAATCCTAGAGGTTGACCTCTCTCGGTAGTGGATGCACCCTCTCCTAGTTTGGATTTTGGAACCACTATACACAGCTTTTTTCAGATATCATTCAATCTCTCTTATCCTTGATATGTATGTTTAGTTGCAAATAAAATTTTGTATTTGTGATCTTATCCCTTGAAGTAATTTGACGGTATAATGAATCTTGTTTAAGTGTTTAAGATCTATTCACCCCCCCCCCCTCTAGAGCTCATTGATCTAACAAGTGGTAGCAGAGCAACAGATTTCTCTGACCAGATCTCCCACGAGATGAGAAGATGGGAAACAACCTTCTAGGGTCTCTCAACTTGGAGGGTGGATTCTCCATGAGACCACCAATGTTCGATGGCACAAACTTCCTCTATTAGAAGAGAAGGATGCAGTTCTACTTTCAAGGGATGAACTATGACATGTGGAAAGTAGTCATCCTATCCTACAAGGAGCTAGTATGGGATGTGGCCACTTGGGATGAAGCTACATTGAAGAAGGTCTAGTTGAATGAAAAGTCTATTTGCATCATTTATGCAGTATTCATCCTTCTGAATTCAAATGTATCTCCTCTTGGGACACAGTGCATGAGATATGGAACAAACTTTAAATCACCTATGAAGGGATAAAGCAAGTCAAGGAGTTCAAGGTCTACATGCTTAAAGGGCTCCTTGAGAACTTCAAGATGGGGAATAAAGAGAGAGTGGCTGAGATCTACTCAAGACTCAACATCATTGTTAATGGACTAGCTTCTTTGGGCCAACCCATGAATCAAGGAACCATTAACTCCAAGATCTTTAGGTCTCTTCCTAAGAGGTGGTAATCCAAGGTGACCTCCATTGAATAAATAATAAGCCTTGGTGAGATTGCCACTGAAGAGATCATTGGGAACCTTCAAGCATACGGCCAAGACTTGACAAGTAAGAAGAAGAAGAAAAGCTTGAAGATGAGTCAAAGAAGTTGAAGGAAAATGTCTTCAAATCTCAAGTGGAGGTCATTGTTCTTCAACAACTTGGTTGTCAGTCTACTCCCTCCTCAAGTGAAGATCAATCCC
The DNA here is from genome assembly GCA_963693085.1 of Alisma plantago-aquatica. Classification (NCBI taxonomy): domain Eukaryota; kingdom Viridiplantae; phylum Streptophyta; class Magnoliopsida; order Alismatales; family Alismataceae; genus Alisma; species Alisma plantago-aquatica. The sequence continues at coordinate 558,419,944 of OY856409.1, forward strand.
CTAGTGATCATAAAGTAACTACTCCAATGATAGGCACTTTAAAAGAAAGACCTCCTCCTCTTCTGTTCTAATATGTTATGAGTGTGGCCAAAAGGGACACTACAAGGATGATTGTCCCAAGGAAAAGAAGTCCTACCATAAGAGAAGCTCCAAGAAGAAGGAGAACTACAAGAAAGAAAGCAAGTTCAAGAGGAAGGACAAGAAGGACAAAATAAGCAAAGATGCATCTCATGCCGCATGGGAGATGTCTTCTTCTAGTGATTCCAGCCCCAATGAGGGAGAATGCCACCTTTCTCTCATAGCCTCAACTAGTGATGACATATGTGAGGTAAGTGAGGTAAGCTTGAATGATGTATCTAAAAATCCCTCATTTAAATGCTTAATGTTTCTCATTCTTCTTATTCCAAATGTAAATCTAAGAAGAAAAGGTTAAGGGACAATTATTGATGACTTGTATGCTAAAATTGATCTCATTGAACAAAATGAGAAAGTTCATATTCATAGTATACATTATTTGCAAGGTAAATTTCTTGAACTTGAGTTGCAATACAATGGAGTTGAGGTGGAGAATGGTATTTATCTTAAGAACATCAATAATCTTAAAGATGAAAACCAAACTCGCCTTAATGATATTGTTTTGATTTGAACTAAAAATGATAAACTTGTTGCCAAGTTCAATGATCTTATACATGCTTGTGATGATATAGGATGAAAATAGAATCTACCTTGATGAGCTTACTTTGCTTAGATCTGAAAATACTAGATTGCTTGCTAAAGTCAATGATCTTTCTTCTAGACTTGTATTGCCTAATAGTTAAGTATATAGTATAACTCTTAAGAGAGATTATTACTTGACTAAAGCCCTCTGTCTAGAGGCTGACTTGATTCATGCGCAATATGATCTAGCTAGTCTTTCTTATACCATTATTACTCTTAGTGATAATAACCATAAGCTTAGAGCCTCCTTGCAAAAGTTCCTTAAAGGGAAAAAGTCCCTCAATGAACTCCTAGATTACTCTACCAAACAAAATGGCAGAAGTGTTCTGGGATATGAGGGATCTCCCAAAAGAAAGGGCAAGGGTAAGAAAATGAGAAAGGAACCTCCTATTTTACATGGAGAGTCATCTAGATCTATGAATTCTATGGTTTGTGCAGAATTCAAGAGTGATGATCATTATTTTACTTATTGTCTTTATAAAGAGAAGGGGACCAACCCAAAGATGAAATGGGTCCCCAAGCTAACTTTGGATCCCAAATTTTGAATAGGGCATCGACATCTTTCTTTATTGTAGGTAAAAGGAAAATGGGTTGTTGATAGTGCTTGCTCCAAGCATATGACAGGTGAGATGAGCTACTTCAATAATTTCACAAAGAAGAAAGGAGTATCAGTAACTTTTGGTAATAACAACAAAGGTAAAGTTATAGGTGAGGGTGATGCGCGTGATTCACTATGCAACAAAAATGTTCTTATTATGGATGGCCTACATCATAATCTTATTAGTGTTAGTCAATTATGTGACAATGGATATATTGTGTTATATTCTTCTTGTGAGTGTTTTCTTCTAGATTCCCTCTCCTACAATGTCATATATAAGATAACTAGAAATGGAAATCTTTATGTTATTGTTCTTGATTCTTTTAAGCCTATTCTATTGGTAAGGTATGCCCATAGAGCCAATCATGTGATGATTGACATGGCATATACCACAAAGGATTTGATTAATACTTATAAAGGAAAACTTCCAATTCATTCTATTTCACTCAGTTATGAGATAATGAGGAGATGTTATGACTGTCTAAAGAATGACAATACTCAATGATGTATGTCTTCAAGAACGTGACTTGGAAGGATGAGATCTTATGGATGTTAAGAGTATGTAAATTCTTATTATCTCCCTAGTCAGTTGTTACTATGGAAGGTAGATAGAGACCAGTAACACATAAGACTAGAGTGTGGGTTGGTTGATGATAGAATCTCATTAGTCATGATATGGCAATATCAAACCAAGCACACAGATACATGTTAGGGAACAGTGTATCGCATAAACCCACCTTGAGAGTGATACATGGAAATCGTAATTGGTTGTCACAATTATCTCTCATACTGAAGGTGGTGATTGTGGTTCTTAGACCTAAAATCACCTCACTCTTCACATGTCATTGGCTATTCTTTGACATCATCAAACACAGTCTTAGAACATGGATTGTTATAACAGTGATGATTGGGTGCCTTTGACACATGGGGATATATTGTGAGTGATAGATATGGGATTTGTCCCTCTTATTGGAGTATGATATCATGTCCACTTGATAAGCGAGACTAAGAAACACATGTGCATGCACATGTGAATCGATATATGATATTGAGGTCACATTATCTTAGACAGTCTACTCTTGGTTCAAGAAACATGAGATGAATGTTGAGAGGATGATGAGTTCATTCCTTGATTTCACTCTGGATATCAGAGACAAAGGAATTATACAATCACCACAACACCTTACACAAATTGTAGGTTGAAGTTGTTCTCCAACTTTCCATTCACTTGGGTAGCACTGATGTGTGACTAGGCACCACTCCTTGCTTGTGATGTCATAAGCTAGTTATGGACATTCACTGTCAATGTGATATGGGAACTATAGGGTCACACATAAAGGAAGACATCTAGAAAAGGAGTTTATCTTGAATGAAGATTGGATTGATTACTAAAGTGTTTAAGTATTCAATTCACACAATAGATTAACTGATTGGCTGACTGGTCTGCCAAATGACCATCTCACTGAGTGAGATGACTGTTTGGGCAGCCAGACGGGTGTCTCAAAATGTTGAGGCGGCCATTTGGATGTTCAGGCTAATCAGAGTTTGAATTGGCTAAGTGTTGCCCTTGAACTGACCAGTTCAATGTGATCGAACCGACTGGCTCATATCGAGTCACCAGACGGACATCTAGCTCAGCGAGACGGATGTATCCCCTAGGTGATATAGCTCGGTTGGGCCAAACGCATATTCTGGATCTTTCCTGAATAATTTTGATTGCATGTACTTGGAGTGAAAGTAAATTAATATGTGATGTTAATTGGAATTGAAATTGCCAAATTCATATTGGATTGGGAAACTACCAAATGGCCATATGGAAGTGTGAGATGACCGTCTCGCACACTAGACGAACATCTGGGAGTGTCAGATGACAGTTTGGCATCTCACAGGTTGTAAAAATTCAAGATCTTTTGATCCCTTCCACTCCCGTACAATCATGTATAGACTAGAAACCCTGACCCTGGCCTCTACTATAAAAAGAGGGATATTGGTTGCTTCCCAAAAGACAACACAAACAACTGAGAATGAGTTCCTCTAACAACTATTGTCATCTCTAGTAATGGTAACCAAGAGAGCCTAGGAAAATCCTATCGGACAGGGAGGGATAACCAACAAGAGAGAACAATTGATAAGGTGTTGTTGTGAGAGAGCAAGTTAGTGACTAGTACACCAATAGGAGGAACAACTCCTTCCTGTCCATTTTTGGTGAACGAAAATAGTTCTAGTTGGTTTGTGTGGACTATTCTAGAGGCAAGAGTCCTTTGCCGCTTGGAGAGAAAAGTCATCCTGCAATCTGTGGCGAGACCACTGGAGTCGCTACAGAGGTTGAGCAGACAGTTGTTCATGGTGAAGACCAGGAGCTGCACAACACTATCCAAGAGCAACAAGTCAATAGTTGCAAAGAAGTGAGTTTTATCGCTGAACTTGCTCCAGGACCAGGTATAACTCTCTAAAACCATCCTTCCTATTTCATAGTAGTTAACACAATCTTGCTGTTATGGGAGTACGGATAGATAAAAAAATTCTGTTGCTATACTCTGTGCCCGTATTTTCCAACAGTGGTATCAGAGCCACATCAATTTACTATGTTTTAGGATAATCGATATGATCAGATTTTTGGTTTTATCGTTTATTTATTGCATATGATGTGAATATTTAGACTACTCTCATATGTGTATCTAATAAAAGACCACATAATCTCAAACTAATATATATATGATATGATATATATGCAATTTACACGTGTCACCCTAACAATAGTTTTGATGGTGAATGTGTAGCATGGTTATGGCCAATACCCAATGTTTGTGTGTGGTTGGATGGTTTGGTTCTTGTTTATCTCAGTCTGTGTATCGAGCCTCTACCTCCCTCTTACCAATGTAATGTTAATGCTTTCCTACCTTTGATCCCCTCAAATGTAACTCAAGGTTTCTCTTATTCAATGTAATAAAGTAGAAATAGGATAGGCTCTTTTCATGCAACGACATTGAAGATTTTCATCGCCGTGTGAGATGACCAGTTCATGAGATGAGCTAATCGTCTGGAGGACCAAGGAGGATAGAGCGATGAACCAGACGATCGCTTGGTGGATCCAATTGACCCTTTGGAAGGAGACCAAACATCGGTTGGACAGGAGGCCAGACGGTCGTCCCAGAAGGCCCAACCGACCATTTAGAAGGAGTCCAAATATCGGTTGGGCAAGAGGACCGGCTGACCGGCTCAAGGGGCAAATCGATCTACCTAGATCGGCAAGCACAGGTCTACACCAACAATAGGTTCATACATATGATGTGATGATTGACCTAGGTGGTAGTAGTTCCTTGTGGCTCCAAGGAATTATAAGTAGACATATCCATAACCATCGCTTTTGTTTTATATTGCATGTTTACATTGTGGAATATAGAATGTATTTGTTATGTACTATATATGTGGTGATTGGATACAATATACATATATATATATATATATATATATATATATATATATATATATATATATATATATTGCATGTTTACATTGTGGAATATAGCATGTATATGTTACGTACTATATATGTGGTGATTGGATACAATATATGTGTGTATATATATACAACAAACAAAAATGATGAAATGCACTTATAAAAATATAAAATACTAACTAACTATATATATATATATAGTTAGGCTAGTGTACACTCGAGTGTACTGGAGGCACCGTACACCTCAGTCATTTTTGAAGATGTAGTAAATTTTTAAAAAATCTAAACCATTGATCTTATTAATTATCATAATAACATACTATATAATAAGTTTTAGCTCATTTGGACACTTACATGTCGTGCATCTAAAGGAGGCAAAAGTCATGTATTTCAAATTAGTTTTGTGCGTCGATTTTGTTGTCCTTGGATGAGTGACTTACACTCATCCAAATGAGTTCAGATTTTGTATGTGACCTATTATTATTGTAACCATGAAGATAAATGGATAAGATTTTGGAAAAACATGGTCTAGATAGGCAAACACCATTGGGGTGTATGGTGTGATCTGTACACTCGAGTGTATTCTAGCCTGACTATATATATATATATATATATATATATATATATATATATATATATATGTGTGTGTGTGTGTATATATATAACCCCCCAATCAAACATATTAAGTCTAAGATGCTTTCAATTAGCAATATGCATGAATAGCTTATTCGACCAACCATAGGTTACGCCAAAGTGTGGTGCACAATCTACCTTGTGGAAGTGTGATGGTAGTAATGTAGTTTCTGCCAAAGTGGGGTGCATTATTATCATATTGGCTACTAGGTCAGGCTTAACAAGTGATTCTCATAGTGTCTGGGCCAAGAAAAATGTAGATCAGTATCGCAAGGAGTTGCACATATCATCTATCCAGAATTGCATATAAGGCAATTGGCAAACGTTTCCTACCTTGATGATTGATTGTGTTTGTGGTGTTGATCAGACCACAGTTGAATTATCTTGGTCTGGCTCATTAGAAAATTATGTGTTGCAATTTTCCAAATTGATACTTGAGGATTATCAATTTGAAAAAAATAATGAGAACGATAATTAATTAAAGACCTAATTATTATATCCCAAATTTAATCAAATCAAATCAATATTGAGTTTTTGACAAAATTACAAATTCTTTTATAGAACCAAATGGAAACAACAAATAATTACTTTTCTCAGTGATCAGTCGTTGAGAAGGACATACTTACTAGGAACAACATCCATGATTGGTTTAGGATGTTGAGAATCGTTCTCACCCAGGAGCACAATCTTTATAACCTTGAAATGCCAGAACTAAAGGAACCAACTCAAAATGCTCCAAAGGATGACAAGGATTCTTATAAGAAGCATATTGAAGATGTTATGGATGTCAAGTGTCTGATGTTATGCTCCATGAACCATGAGTTGCAAAGGCAACATGAGAACATCAGGGTGATTGAGATGGTCACACATCTCAAGAACATGTACCAAGATCACGCAAGACATGAGAGATATGATGTATCCAAGGTATTGTTCAAGTGCAGCATGGCCGAAGGAGATCCAGTTGGTCCTCATGTGCTCAAGTTAATTGGGTATGTGAAGAACCTAGCTAGACTCAGATTCCACTTGGGTTAAGAGTTGGTGCATGATGTGATTCTACATTCCCTACTAGAGTCATATAGTCAATTTGTCATGAACTACAACATGAACGACTTTGACAAATTTTTGATAGAGTTGTTGGGCATGTTGAGAATAGATAAGACACAAATGAAGAAAGACAAGCTCAAGTATGTGATGGTGATCAGCAAGAGAAAGGGGAAGTCGAAAGGCAAAGTCAAAGCTAAAAAGAGTTCTCAAGCTAGCCACAATCCCAAGTCTTCATATCTCAAGGCAAAACGTGGAGTAAAAAACAGAGGTGATTGTCACCATTGTCACCAACCTAAACATTGGAGAAGAAATTTCCCACTCTAGTTAGAGGAATTAAAGAAGAAGAAGGAAGGCACTGAGGCCTCCACTTCAGGTATAAACGTTATAAGAGAAATTTGATTACTTCTTCATTTACTATGTTATACCAAACAGAGATCAGACATACTGATGTGTAGGATCTGATAAGAAGTAAAGGCATTCGTGGAAGGACAATGATGGACAAGGTAGAGCAAGATTTGTGGAAGTTTTGGTCTACATTTATTATCTTAGCCCAATGGGCATGTAATAGAGTTAGCAGAACTGCTATTTTATTATGCCATTAAATAGAAACATTTACTTTAAAGCATCTTGTATAACAAGGATTATATATCAATAAAGTGAGATACCAATGTTTCTATTTCAAAAGATATGATCTTGCATGGCAACACCCAAACATCTAATGATCTTTGCACGAAAGACTTTGAGATGAATATTTATAACATCAATACCAAAGGATTATAATTGATAACTCAAGACTATCATGAGTATTAGTCATCTTGTATGAATATGAGAATTGCATGCCTAGAATACATATTGCTGTTAATCTAGATTCTCTTAGTTGTTGAACCTAAGGAAATATGAAAATCTTTCTTGTACATAAAGTGACATGACATCCTTCACTAGAAGTAGTGGGAGGATAAGTTTTCCACTAGACCTCAAACATATGATGCATGAAGATCTTATGGAATGAATGATATATATACTTCATTTCTATTATTGGTAATATGATGATACGTACTCAGTAAAATAGAAACATAAATTTCTTGAAGTGTTCAAGAAGATTATAAATGAAGTATGACTTTAATGAAAGTATTAAGAAACTTTGATGAGATCAAATGTTGAAATACTTTACATGAATAACTTGAATACCTTCAAATAAAGGACTGTGATAATGTATCACTAGTCGAATCCATTTGAACATGTTGATGTGTCAGAATGAAGGAATTATACCATGATGAGTCATGATATAATTATCAATTAATCTAGTCTTCTTATATCCTCATGAATATATATATATATATATATATATATCCATCACTAAATAAAGTACCATATGAATGGTTATAATAAATCATATATGATATGAGTTGGGAATATCCCAATGTGCCTAAGGAATTGAAACCTACATTGAGAAAGTAGTTTCTTGAAAATGTTCATCCACAAACCACAATTGTTGAACACTATTTATCTCAATCCAATAGCAAAATGTTTGTTAGTTGGATATCTGAAATCCTAAAGAATTAATGGGAGTAAAAGTAGAAATAAAAATGTTTGAGGTCAACAACGAGGTACAATGAGAACTAAGAGAATCACAAGTTGTTGTGGAATCTCAAGTTCATCATAGGACACAGAACAAAATAGTTCTAGTTGGACACAGTTCTAGTTAAACACATCTGAAGTTCAATGAGTGTAAATCCAATGATTCATATAGGTTGGTCATATAATGATTAGACAACTAATAAACTAGAAGCTATAAAGTACAATAATCTGGGTAATGGTTTAAGACCATTATGGTATTCATCTAAGCTAACAACGTGGGTGGTGCGCTCCCTCCAATGGTGTTACACGCTACTCAATTGGAGTTTTGAATAGATGCAACCCCGTGGACGGACGCACACGGGTAGAATCACTTTTGATATTTATAAGACCTAAACTAACACACCTACATCTACTAAAACACTACACCCACAAGTGCACGAGGTTGTGTCATAGTATAGGAAGGTGGTAAGTATAGGGTCAATCCATAGGGAAAAGAGGGGGCACTAGAGCTAGGTTAGTTTGGCTAGGTTCCTACTGTGGAGACTAGGGTTAAGGGTTTGAAGGTTGATTTGATTGTTAAGCTTTTTTTTAAATTTTTTTTTATTTGACTGTTAAGCTACTATGAACAAACAAGGAATTAATGGAAAGAATAAAATCTATGTTAACCCTAGACAAGATTAAGGCTAAACAGGCAAGAAAGGATTAAGATAGGTATGAAAGTGCAAACTATACTAAGGCAAGTAAGAGAAGAGTAAATGAGCAATTAAAGAGCTAGGCTAACATGAACAAGGCAATAACAAAGCAAGAAGATAATTGAGCAAGGAAAGAGCTAAGCTAGCATGAACAAGGCAAGAACAAAGCAAGAAGCTAACTAAGCAAGAAAAGAACTAATTGAGCTAAGCAAGCACAAAACCAGGGTTTTAAGAAGTAAAGAGAGGTAGGGGTTGTTTAGGGGTATGAACTTATCACTTAAGTTGGGGGTGACATATGAGCACTATGATTCCATTTAGATTATACAAACCAAACAAAAAGTTAGAGTCTAATGAATTAACCTAAGCTACTAACTAGCCATGGATATGCTAGGTTGTGTGTAGGGGAACTAGTCCCTAACACCCCCTACTACCCTTACGAGGCTCAATTGGGTTAGGGATTAGGTTCAATTCAATTAGAGTCTATCTAGTCTAGTTTGTAGATTTGGCATTCCTAGGGAAATTAGGGGTCGAGGGTAGTAATGGGGAGGTGAAATTAGGGCTTTGGACCCCAATCCCCCCACATTCTAGCCTTGAGAAGGCTCCATGCTAATTGCACTAGAATTATCTAATATAGCAACTTAGATCTCTCACTTAGGTTTAGGGAGATTGATTAGGATGTAGGAAAATGGTAGGAAACCTAGGGATCCAAGAATTGGACCTAGGGGAAAATCCCAAAATTCACACATATAAGCAATTTGCCTAAATTCCTAGGTGATTTCACACACAAACCAATAAGCAATTCATGGAGAATGAGATGCAAATAGAATATAATCATTAACAAATGGAATATAAAAGTTTACATGTCATTTTCCCCCAACATGGTATCAAAGTAACATAATTTCCCCCAAACAACCCACCCAAGGGGGCCTAGCTACTCATAGAAATGGAAAATACAAAAAGAAAGGAGAAAGAGGTAGAAGAAGCCATGGAGTTTGGTGTAGATGAATGAATCCTCCTCTCTAGCTGCTACAAGACGACCTCCTCTCTCCTCCAAGGTGCAAGGGTGTGTAATGAAGGGGATTATGAGTAGGAACTAGTATAAAGTAGTGTTTTGGTGGTGGAAATGGTGAAATGGAGTGGAATGGAGGTGGAAATGGAGTGGAATGGCTAAGGGGCAAAAATGGGAAGCTAGGAGGTGGTGGAAGGTAGCTGACCTCGTACCCCATCCGCCACCTAGGTATATATAGGTGTGGGGGAAGCACTAGGTCAAGTAGGGGCAAAATAGGTAAAGCAGTGAAAAATGGGTAGGTTTTGTGAGTAGCACGGTCGTGGTGGATAGGGGTGAGCATGGCCATGGTGGATGGGAATGGCCGTGTTAAATAAAATGATCAAAAGTCATGTTGGTGGTCAGTTTTGGGCTGAAACTGGCACGGCCGTGGTGGTCACCACGACCGTGGTGGTCTGAGGTAGCACGGTCGTGTTGGGTGGCACGACTGGGGTGGGCTAGGAAATGGTGGTCGTGGTGTTGTGCACAGTTGTTCTACTTCGGTGTAGCATGGTCGTGATGCGCAACACGGCCGTGGTGGTTGTCTTTGGCATGGCCATTCTTGGCAGCATGGTCGTGGTGCTTTCAGCTTGACTTGGGGTTGAACTTGTTGATTTACAAGTGACCTAGCTTGGTCATTCTGGGGTACCACGGCCGTGTTGGGTCCTAGATCAGCACTTTGACTCTGTTCTTTAGATTTTCTTGGACATCTTTGCTTTAATGGGTCTTTGGCCACTAGGGGTAGGTTGAGGGAGCATCGGACTTCATTTGGGCTTCGTCAAGGGTAGAGAAACTCTAGGATCACTCCTCTCTCTCTCTCTTCCATCAAGAGTGGTCCAAATGCCTGAAAAACATGCAAATAATGTCCATAAGTGCATTTTATACAAATAAACATATTGGGAGGAAAAGAATGTAATCTAACAGGTATAGATGTGATTGAAGAGAAATATAACACAAGATGAAGCCCTAAAATGAGGCTGAATCACCATCCCAAACTTGAAACATACTTGTCCTCAAGTATGCTCTAACTCAATCTCTCTACAAGTTTTTTACAAATAAGAAATGACAAATGCAATGTAAAAGGATGATTATTACTGAATGGGATCAAAGATGACTAAGTACATGCATTTCACCTCTCTCCTCTCCTGCTTTGACAATCCAATCATCAAAAGAGCACAAAGCATATGAACTTCAAATATAGCGCATAGAATTCACAAGTTATCCATATTTCTTCCATAAAGTTCTGGGTAAACCGTTTCATGGTGGAGTTAATCAAGGATGACTAGGAGTATTGTTTCACATTCATGCATTCAGTCTTATGTTTCAAATCACGCCAAATGACTAACGTGGTTGCGGAAAAGGGAAAAATGAGCTAGGTTTGATGTTTCCTATCTCAATGGGTATGAAAGTGGAAGAAAGGGTTGTCGTAAAACTTTTGGAGTGCTATTACACACTCATCTTTTCTTTATTTGAATGCTCTTAAATATGAGCATCCTTTTATTTTGTTTTTGCTTTTCTTTTTCTTTTCTTCTTGCCCTTGGTGTATGTAGGGCATATGGTGGATAGAGTGAAGTGAGGAGATACAGATATGGCCACCCCAAATTTATGGAGGTGGCCAAGGCTGATTATGTGCACTAGGGCATCTTTTTATGAGGGGGAGGGGTAAGATGGTGGAAGAATAGTCAGATCAAAGAGGGGTGAGTGGTATGATTCTCCACATAAGACACCCTACATGAAAATTAATCCAATACTTCACCCTAGATATTACACCACATGAATGAACAAGATGAAATTAATATATCAATCAAGTGATTCCACAAACACTAAGCGTTCAAAGTTTGCTCAACTCACAATTCAACCAAATCAATCACAATCCTAAGAGAGGTGTTGCACATGTAAAAAGTCAAACATTGATACCACTTAGCAACAAACAATGATAATTCACTTGCAATTGTCAAAGTTCGTCATTTTTACTCAAAACAGTAGAGATTGGGTCAAAACACACTTTTTAGACAAGAAATCTCAAATTTGGGCAAAATTGGCCACTACGGTGCCAAGTTTCCTCCAATCACATCTAATCCTATACTATTAAACTTAAAGTAGCAAACAAGCAAATCCTACCTAAAACATGCAAAGATTACCAAAAATCTACATGATATGCAATGCATAGCAAAAAAGCACTTTTTTTTTAAATTACGCAAAAATGGCAAGAAAGAAAAGTACATGGCATGAAGGTATGCAAAGCAGTAAATTCTAAACTAGAAAGAAAGACAAGCAAATAGGAGAAAAATAACAAACAAAAAGTAAACAGTAGGTGAGATGTAAAAAGAGTGAAAATGAAAACAAGGGCATACCGCCCTACCACCCCAAACGTTTGAATCATGTTGTCATCAACATGACACTAAAGTCTAGGTTGATAGGGAAAATGATCACTGTGGTGGTGGTGGAGGTGCTCCTCCCTATCTGTAATAGGCACCCCAATAGTCTAACTGTGGAGGCAGATAGCTGTCCTAAAAAGATGATAAAGAGCTCCACCAGTCTTCACACCCCACTGTGGGTTCCTCTTGGCCTATGCATTCTGAAACCGGTAAAGATGGTTGACCTGGTAATGCATATGTTGATGGTCCAACCACATGGCATTTTGTATCCTCTGAAAGCCCTCCTGTGCCTGTAGTATTCTGTCCTGCATCGCCTAAATACCCTCCAGATGAGCATGAATGGTGGCCATGTCATATGCATTCACTAAGGGTTGTTGTGACTCTGACACCCCTATCATCTCTTCTCTTTGCCTCATCGTCGTGCCGCTCTTTCATCCATCTCCCATCTCATCTCAGCTGCCTGTGAAGGCTCTCCTAGACCCCGTACAAAAGCCACCTTAGGAATTCTATGTCCTCTGGGGTTCTCCTCATATTTCCTCAATTTTTCTAGAAATTCATGTGTGGGTCCATATTGTGCCATGAGGGGTGGAGTATGGTAAGGAAGCTCCAAGGTGACTCCTGGGTAAGGTGGGTTGACTTGGTAGATGATATTTTGATCCACAACTATAATCATGGAAGAGCGAGCCAAGTAGTTCAAGTCAACCAACTTTCCTCCATCTGCCTTTGTGTAACCTGTCATGTCATGTCCTAAGGCAGTGGCAATCGACGTCCCTTCCATTACAAAAGGATTTGTTCTCTTGGATGGGATTGTCCTCATATGCTCAATAAGTAACGCCCCCGGTTCACATGCCTCTCCTTAATCACCCAACCAAGTACAAAAAGATCTTTCTTTGTGCAACTACCTTGGTTCTCGTACCTACCAAAGATGGTGGCTAACACCATCTGAACATAGTGGAGGAATGGACTATGGATGGCACTTGTCTTGGATTTCCCCGCTACAAAGATACTTTGGTCGGTGAAGCATTTCCACATTGATGGATATGTGGAACTGGAATCATTCTCTATCCTTCCTCTGTCTAGGAGGGCTGCCATCTCTTCACTTGGGGCAAAAATCTGATTTAGAAGCTTTGAGGTTATCTTCCACCTCTTGTCCCCAATCATTACTTTAATGGTGTTCTCGCCATCATCAGTTGCTTTCTCTAGCATAGCAAAAAATTGTTGAGTCATCTCACTGTAAGACTCTTGTTGCAATGTAAGGATCTTAAACAATCCCATCTTCTCCATCAGGCCCTGGAAATAGGCGTAGAAGCCCATAGCATCCATTGTTGCTTGCCATGCATACTGAGTTGCTAATACTTTACGTGTCAAGCACTCCGGGTGCTTAGGCTCTTTTGCCCTGTCGGTGGTGACCTCGGGTTATGTAAGGGGGTGATGTGGTGGAATCTCATGTTGCTCAGCATCTGGCATATCTGCATCCTCTTCATCATCTAGCATGAACCGCCAACGTGGTCGTGGCTGCGGCTCGGGTTGCGGTTGTGCTGCCGAAGAAATAGATGGTCGTGCGGCTGAGACTAACAGTCATGTAATTGAAGTTGAAGGTTCCTCAGATGAGATAGAGGGCCGAGAAGTAGATGGAAGTGGCTGTGACGATGATGGTGTCCCCCGTTGTGGTTGTGCGGAGACCTCTTCTATGATAGGATCCACCATTTCATCCAATTCGGACTCCGTCAACTGAGGGTGGATGTTCCTTGGTTTCCTTTGATAGGAGATGACACCCCTAGTCTTCTCTACCACTTTCCTTGCGAACTTCTTCATTCTTGCTCAAAGATGGAGGTGAAATTAACAAATTTCATATTTCTCCGAAGAAGGGGGTTGTTGGGGCGGAATGGAGAGAAAGTGGTGATTTTGTTGATGGAAATTGGTGGAATCTCGAGATTAAGGTAGTGGAAATGGTGGGGGAATGATTCGGAATGATTTGGGGGTGATTTGGTGAAGCTTCGAGGGCAGGAGAGGGTGGGCGGAAGGCTGCACGGTCGCTAGGGCACAGAGCACGGTCGTTATGTTCTTTGGAGAAATGAATAAGTGAATAAAAAGTTTGTAAAATCTGACTTATAGTTGCTAGAATTGGGTTGCGGCATGGTCGTGCTTTGCGGCATGGCCGTGCTTTGCGGCACGGATGTGGTGTCTTCAGGTGCCATGGTCGTGCTGACTTGCACGACCAAGCTGCCCTGGTTCTATACTTAGTTGATTTTCCCAATTTCTGATGATTTCTCTATTGAAAGTGAGTGCACCACCATGACCATTCCATGTCACCACGGTCGTGGTGGGCACTCTAACTGTAGTATGACACTTAAATATTGTTCAAACATCAAAACTTTGATCTCAAGTTGAGTTTCCATTGATTCTTTGTCAAAATTTCATCTATTCTTCTTCATTTCACTCTATTCTCACATGCACATCTCAAAACTACACAAAAACTATCAAATACAAGTGTGTGTGTGTTTTCTTGGAAAATTTTAAAAACAAAGAAAAAGTATCAAAAATGTAAGATTGGTTCAAAAATTCCCAAACCTAGGTGGGTTGCTTCCCACAAGCACTGAGTTTCTTACCTTCAGCTAGGCTTCTTGGTGATTCTTCATTCATTCATCTATTTGGAATTATCATGTGTCCATTCCTGCAAAACATGCATCCCTCATTTACACTCAATCGATTTTCCTCATCCCTTTCATCACAATGATCATCACCAATTTCTTCACCTTGGTGTCCTCTCAAATGCCCATTTGGACTTGTGAAGTGATCATGTCCAATATCCATATCTCAGACTCATCGGGTTGGGGTCTTGTACATGTTGATGTTGAACTTCATGTCCATGAATGAGACTATCATAGTGCCACTGCGCACATGAATGTCGGCATCAACTGTAGATAAAAATGGCCTTCCTAAGATAATGGGAATCTTCCTATCCTCCGGCTCCATTTCAAGCACAATGAAATCTGTTGGGAACACTGCACCTTTCTCTTTGTCTATCATCACCAAGACATCGTCCACTCTACCCCTAGGCACTTTTATGGATCTATTCTCCAACTGGAGAGTGCAATGTGCCGGCTTCAACTTGCCTAAGCCCAGCTCAGCATAGACATTGTATGGCATCAAATTCACACTAGATTCCAAATCAAGTAAGGACCTATGTATGTGATGTCCCCCTATGTAACTAGGTATAAGTGGGGCTCTTGGGTCTTTTCTCTTCACGGGAAGGGAATGTTGTATGATGGAGCTCACTTGTTTAGTCAATCTCACCTTCTTTGGAATCCTCCTCGTTGACCTTCTTTTAACAGTGCATAGGTCTTTGAGACACTTGGCATATGATGGAATTTGTTTGATTGCATCCAAGAGAGGAATGTTGACCTTTACTTGTCGGGAGACCTCGAGAATGTCTATATTGTTCTTTTGTCTTCTTTTCACAACTGGGGGCTCATCTAGTACTTTAGGAAATGGTGTCTCACTAGCTATTGGCTCACTTGACTCAGCATGATCTTCCTGTGGTGTAGCATGAGGTGGAGCACTAGGACTCCCAATATCAACATGGGGTGGAAAATGATCGTCTTCGGCAATCTCAATCACAACATCACCACTCGACTGGTTTTTCTTTGCTTTGTCACTCTTTCTTTTACTTGCGGGCTACTCAAGTGCTTTCCCACTCCTTAGAAATGTCACAACACTACCTTGCTCATGATGGGGAGGGGAGCATGTTGTGTCTATGGAGGAGGTAGGGGTGATGGTTGGTATTGAATTTGAGGTGGAGAGGGAAATTGAGGTTGGAAGGTGAAGTTTTGGGAAAATTGAGGTGGTGAAGGTGGTGGGGGAGTGTAAGGCTTAGGATAGCCTTGAAAATGGTAGATGGGTTGCACTTGCATTGGAGATGGATTGTAGAAAATTTGGGAAGAGGGCATGGGTCCACTTGCTTCATTGTAACTCAAGATGGATTTTGAAGCTAATTTTTCTTCTTGAAGAGCAAGTGTGGAAGAGAGATGCTCTATCTTTTCTTCAAGCCTTGCAACATCTTTTTGGACAACATTAAAGATCTTCAATCTAGAGAGAACCTCTTCCTCAAACCTTGAGTTATAGCTTGGACTTTGCAGTTCTGAGTAGCTATAGGAGTAAGGTGTCTTCACTTCTCCCTCAAAAGAACCAATGTATTTGACCAGATGACAAGAACCATTTCCTCCTTGACTTTTCATGAGTTTCATCATTTCTCCCATAGCCTTCATCACTTGTGCATTGGGATCATTAGAAGCAGAAGGCTCACTAAAGACCCGATCCCCATCACAAACCATGATAGAAGCTCGGTTCCTTGAATTTTCTGCCAATTGCTCAAACAATGGCCATGACTCCTCTGGTAGCTTTGTCATGAAAACACCTCCACAAGAAGAATCCATTGTAGCCTGATCCCTTGATGAAAAACCAAAGTAGAATGCTTGTACAAGCTGCCACAAGGGTATCTCATGATGCAGGCACTCTCTCAACATCTTTTGCAACCTATCCCAAGCATCATGGAACTTTTCATTACCCACTTGGCTGAAACTCACTATTGACCACTGCATTTATGTCATCTTTGCAATAGAGTAGAACTTCCTCAAGAATTTTGTCTTCATCTCACCCCAACTCATGATGTCTCTCCTTGAATCATACCATTCATTGGCCCTATCCTTGAGTGAAAAGGGGAACAATGTGAGCCGAATTGAGTCATTGCTTGCCGTCGACGTTCTGAAGGTAGAACACATCTCTAGGATGGCATCCACATGCTTGTAGGGGTTCTCACTCTCTGATACATAGAAGGTGGGAAGGTTCCCAAGAAGACCTAGAGGAATAGAAAATTGGTCCCCTTGCATTTGGGTGACTCTAGATGCAATAGGTGACTGGAAGTTGCTCGGCATGAAGTAATCTTGCAAGGAATTGTGAGGTGCATTTTGGCCTTCCATCTTGTTTCCTCCTGAATGGCTTGTCACATGCACAAAGCACAACCAAACAAAAGAAAGCAAATTAGCAAACCAATATACATAAAGAATGAAAAGAATGATGAATAAAGAATAGCAATGATGAGGGCAGTAGGAAAAGTCAAAGCAAAACTAACTAGCTAGGTCGAGCACCTCTAATCCCCGACAACGACACCAGAGAGCTTGGTGCGCTCCCACCAATGGTGTTACACACTACTCAATTAGAGTTTTGAATAGATGCAACCTTACAGATGGAAGCACATGGGTAGAATCACTTTCGATATTTATAAGACCTAAACTAACACACCTACGTCTACTAAAACACTACATCTACAAGTGCATGGGGTCGTGTCGTAGTATAGTAAGGTGGTAAGTATAGGGTCGATCCATAGGGAAAAGAGGGGGCACTAGAGCTAGGTTATTTTGGCTAGGTTCCTATTGCGGAGACTAGGGTTAAGGGTTTGAAGGTTGATTTGATTGTTAAACTACTATGAACAAATGAGGAATTAAAGGCAAGAATGAAATCTACGTTAACCCTAGACTAGATTAAGGATAAATAGGCAAGAAAGGATTAAGATAGGTATGAAAGTGCAAACTATACTAAGGCAAGCAAGAGAAGAGTAAATGAGCAATTAAAGAACTAAGCTAACATGAACAAGGCAATAACAAAGCAAGAAGATAACTAAGAAAGGAAAGAGATAAGCTAGCATGAACAAGGCAAGAACAAAGCAAGAAGCTGACTAAGCAAGAAAAGAACTAATTAAGCTAAGCAAGAACAAAACTAGGGTTTTAAGCAGTAAAGAGAGGTATGGGTTGTTTAGGGTATGAACTTCTCACTTAAGTTGGGGGGTGACATATGAGCACTATGATTCCATTTAAATCATCCAAACGAAACAACAAGTTAGAGTCTAATGAATCAACCTAAGCTACTAACTAGCCATGGATATGCTAGGTTGTGTGTAGGGGAACTAGTCCCTAACACCCCCCACTACCCTTACGAGGCTCAATTGGGTAAGGGATTAGGTTCAATTCAATTAGAGTCTAATCAAGTCTAGGTTTCTAGATTAGGCATTCCTAGGGCAATTAGGGGTCGAGGGTAGTAATGGGGAGGTGTAACTAGGGCTTTGGACCCCAATTCCCCCACATTCTAGCCTTGAGAAGGCACCATGCTAATTGCACTAGAATTATCTAATCTAGATACTTAGATATCTCACTTAGGTTTAGGGAGATTGATTAGTATGTAGGAAGATGGGAGGCAACCTAGGGATCCAAGAATTGGACCTAGGGGAAAATCCCAAAATTCACACATATAAGCAATTTGCCTAAATTCCTAGGTGATTTCACACACAAACCAACAAACAATTCATGGAGAATTGAGATGCAAATAGAATATAATCATTAACAAATGGAATTACAAAGTTTACATGTCATTTTCCCCCAACATGGTATCAAAGTAACATAATTTCCCCCCAAACAGCCCACCCAAGGGGGCCTAGCTACTCATAGAAATGAAAAATACAAAAAGAAAGGAGAAAGAGGTAGAAGAAGCCATGGAGCTCGGTGTAGATGAAGGCATCCTCCTCTCTAGCTGCTACAAGATGACCTCCTCTCTCCTCTAAGGTGCAAGGGTGTGGAATGAAGGGGATTGTGGGTAGGAACTAGTATAAACTAGTGTTTTGGTGGTGGAAATGGTGAAATGGAGTGGAATGGAGTGGAATGGAATGAAACAGATCAGGGACAAAAATGGGGAGCTAGGAGGTGGTGGAAAGTAGCTTACCTCGTGCCCCAACTACGGCCTAGGTATATATAGGTGTGGGGGGAATCACTAGGTCAAGTAGGGCCAAAATAGGTAAAGCAGTGAAAAATGGGTAGGTTTTGTGAGTAGCATGGCCGTAGTGGGTGACCACAGTCATGGTGGGTAGGGGTGAGCATGACCGTGGTGGATGGGAACGGCTGTGTTAAATAAAATGATCAAAAGTCAGGTTGGTGGTCAGTTTTGGGCTGAAACTGGCACGGTCGTGGTGGTCTGAGGTAGCACGGTCGTGTTGGGTGGCACGGCCGTGGTGGGCTAGGAAATGGTGGTCGTGGTGCTACGCCATGGTCGTTCTACTTCTGTGTAGCACGGCCATGTTGCGCAACATGGTCGTGGTGGCTGTCTCTGGCATGGCCATTCTTGGTTGCACGGCTGTGGTGCTTTCATCTTGACTTGGGGTTGAACTTGTTGACTTACATGTGACCTAGCATGGCCGTTCTGGGGTACCACGACTGTGTTGGGTCCTGGATCAGCACTTTGACTCTATTCTTTGGATTTTCTTGGACATCTTATCTTTAATGGGTCTTTGGCCACTAGGGGTAGGTTGAGGGAGCATCAAACTTCAATTTGGGCCTCTCTAAGGGTAGAGAAACCCTAGGATCACTCCTTCTCTCTCTCTTCCATTAAGAGTGGTCCAAATGCCTGAAAACATGCAAATAATGTCCATAAGTGTATTTTATACAAATAAGCATATTGGGAGGAAAATCATGTAATCTAACAAGTATAGATGTGATTGAAGAGCGATATAACACAATATGAAGCCCTAAAATGGGGCTGAATCAGTAGGACCATCGTAGTGCCACCTAAAGGGGTAATACCTAAAGGGTGCAATAGGGTCTTGTGGCAAAGACCTACATGGATAACATAATAGGACAAAGCGGTTGAAAAGTTTTTAAATCAATTCAAGTTGTTGAATAGGATAGAAATTCCTTTACCAATTGTCATGCTTGTTGTTGTAGTCAAAATAGACTAAGAGATTTAGCATTTGCGGTTTGAAACTGGATTCCTTAATTGGAATACATCATAGGATGTGTCTGTGACACAATCTAAAAGGTTTCATAACTTCATAAATGCAAATAAAATCTATAAATTGCAAGGTTCAATCTAGGATTAAAACAAGTGACTAAGAGGAGGAAACTTTTGACTTGAAAAGATAATCAAAAAAGTTGACTTGAATCAAGACAAAAGATGAAATTTTTGTTTACAAAATATTTAGTGGGAGCATATATAAATATTCCACATATGATGAGGAATGATGTCTTAATATTGTGAATATTGAGATATGGCATGAAAAAAGTCTTCAATAATGGAAGATAAGGTGAGACATCTTATAAGATAAGGATCAAGACCTATGAGATAGTTCTTGAAAGTTTCACAATGGAAGTTTGAACACTTACAATAGCAATGTGTTGAATGAGTTCAACATGGAAAGGATTCAATGAGAGAGAATCCAGACCAGTCTCTCATGAACCTTATGTTCCAACTAGTAAGTGCACGTGCTTTGCACGTAACTCTTGTGTATAACTTATATAATCCATAAAATAAAAATAATTTATAAAAAAACTAAAGTGTTCAATGGTAAATACATTATTCATAAAAAGCAAAAACCATATTTACTAATTTAATTTACCCATATAACAATATACAATTATTGCATTGCATCATAAATATATTAAATTTGACAATCATAAAATTTATATAGTGATATTAGTTTTTATCTCATATATTTATCAAATTTCTTTAGTTTATTATATTTCATCATATTTAATTAACATTTATCACTTATTCTTCATAAGAAATCTTATGATCTCACCCTCATATGCATCAATTATAGACTTCTTTGAACTTCTATGTTGTTCGAATGGTAGGCCATCTTCTAGTCAGCTTCTAAAAGATCTGTAATTCTATATGATACACTTCTATCCTACTAAATTTATTATCTAGAATAATGTCTAAAATATAATTTTTTAGTCACAATAAACGTCGTGCTAAAATTGGTTGAAATAATATATCTTATACATAATTTAAAATATATAGTTGTAAAACTCATGTTTTTCTAGGTCACCAATAAATATGTCATTTTTAGTATCCTTTCTAACAAGTGTATCTTTATCCGATATAGGAAACTATCTTAACTCAACTAAATGTACAATATATATTAAAATATAACATTGGTAACCCATTTAGGGAATACATAATTCAAGCAACTGATATATTAACAATGACGTTATCTATGGTTGACCATATTAACTAAGTGTTCATGACTTACAATCATTTGTAATATCTTTTATGTATATTCTTGACATGAGAAATGATTTTTATAGAAGATTATATTCTATTCATACATAGTAGGGATATATGCAATTAGTGGCTTAGTTGGTTCTGGTTGAGGGTGAAAATAAATTACTTGTTAGAATTTTAGGTAGTCAACTAACAATTTGAGCTTGTTCTTCATGTTGTTAACTCAATTGATGTTTTTTTTACTTCTCACTTCACAAAAATATCTTCAACTTAATTAGAAATCAATTTCAATATGTTATTAACTTAAAGAAAATTAATAAACACAAATTCAATGCAAAAATGAACATATAGACAACTTCTTTTGTGAATTCATTTTGTTTCATTTCTTGATAAATCGATCTCAATAGTGCATTCATTCAATCTTGGGTTTATAGATAAATATAATGATTATTATTTTGAATTTGAAATTGTGTACATGTTTTTTTGGCTCATTAATCATAGCATTTTTTCATAACATTGTATAATCATCATACTAATGATCATAATGCGAAATTTATGAAAATTATTACTGAATATTAGAATAAACTCTTACAAGTGACCATATTAATAATTTTGGTACAAAGGTTTTTAAATCTCATTTTTAACATTTACTATCAAACTTTTTCATTTGATATGCATACTATGTCCAAATATTAATAAGTGGATTATAAAATTTAATCTCCAATTAAAAAATTAGACAATATATGTTGCCTAGTTCATTTCATGTAATGAATTGCTACATCTCAAATTTCTATTTTTCAATCCCCAATTGTCAATGTTCCAATATAGTTGAACATAGTAGCTCCATTGTTATCAAAGAACCAATAGTGACCAAGTAAACTAATTTTTTGATATCAATTCATTCTCTTTTTTGTGCATGATAATGTTTATAAAGAAAAAAGAATCACTGGTGATGTCATACAATACATATATTTGATCAATTATATAGTGCTACGGTACTTCAATATAGCATCATTTGTGAACTTATAGTATGAGTGAAATTATAGCATATAACTGAATGCAATTAAAATATTATGGTTATCTTTGAAACCATTTAAAATGTCCCTATGGTTATGTAGATATAACACTTTGAATAGTTTTTGTACTTTATGATAACATGTAAATGTATCCTTGTAACTAAATACCTTAATTTTAAGAATGTTCAATATTTTTTCTACTTCATAGAACCTTTCCATCCTCAAATACAAACTTCCATTGCATATAACACATTTGTAGTATAGGTTTCAACTAATTAACCTTCCTTTATAATTTTTCACTTTTATATTGTTGCAACAAAAACCTTACGTGGAAGATTTTTTTATATCTAGATTTCTAGAAGAAAAAAACATAGATGTAGTAATAATGGAGAATTATAGTAATAAAATTGATCATTTAAAGTTGATACAACTATATAAAGATATATCTAATAAGATAGTCACAAATTGAGTCCATTTCATAGAATGTAATGGAAGGGTGTCTCAAGAAAATTTGATATGTTAGCAATCTAAATCCATATAATTAGATAAGAAACTAAATAATATTCCATGCTTTGTATTAAATGACATAGACCAATCTTGCATTATTGTTCGATATATATATCTTGAATGTCTCCATTTAAATTTTACCATATATAAATACAAACTAAAAAATGATCAAAGAGTTTGATGTAATAGACATTTACAGTTTTTTAGTTGTAAAATAATCATGCAATCAGTTTGTGTGTTAGATATTAGTTTTACTAAAAATGACAATAGATTCATCATCTAACATTACAAATTGTTAATGCAAACATACAAAAATACTTCATCCTAAAAAATAGTATTTTTATTATACAATAAAAAATACATATAACAGTATGCAAGAGAGATCCAATGAACAATAATTGCATGATATTGTGACCACCTCTTTAATTATCTATCGTAGTCATCAGGAAAAAAAATTATTGTTTAAAAAAATCAATGTCCTCATCATAAATAGGTATACATAGAGCCTTAGTGATAATATCTATTTCTTTGTGTGCCCTATTTATAATAACATAATTGCAAGGGGATTTTGACTTAAAAGAAATTTAAATATAAGAGGATCCAAGAAATATGCATTGATAACCAAATGTTTTACATACTACATCAACATAAATCATCAAAATAAGGACAAACAAATGTGCTTATTTTATTTATAGGAGAAAGTATTCTTATAGTTGGTATACATGCTAGTTTAATAATTCATAAATTGTTGAACAAATCATATTTTTTACAAATATACTATAATAATGGGAAGTTTTTGACACATTGAATTGAAATATTTTATGCTTCTTTTTTCATATATTTCAATTTGTTTGTATTATTATAGATTGTACCAAAGTAAGGAAATTATCCAAGTGAAAATTTTCTATGATGATATACATTATTGACATATGTCGAGTCTCCATGACATGCGAGCTTTGTAATCATGTCTCAATACTTAGAGAATAAATTGAAAAACATTTCGTAGTAGTTTTAAATTTCTATAATTTAATCACTCGTGAAAGTTAGTTTTTGTTCAATAATTTTTTGTTTTAAACATTTTCAAACATATATTATTTATTCTTTGTTACAACCTATAATATCATCATAACCAATATGTAGGAGTCATATAAACTGGAGACGTATAAAAGGATGTCAAAAATGAAGATTTATAGATAATGGTTTGAATACGAAATGTCCAACCCCATCGTAACTGTGATGAATGTCCTTTAATTGCTGGCATAAACCTTCCCTCCATATGCCATAGTGGATTTTGAACCCACGACTTGTGCTACAACCAAAAACATGTTGTATTTCATGCTTGGTCACTATCAAGGGGAGAAAATATTATCACCAGGACACTCATCATACATTTCTCATAAGTAACAATGATTAAATTACTTGAATTAGACTAATAAAATACTGTAATCAGTATAAATTCAAGAAAAAAGTAGAGTAGCAGTCACACTAATGTCCGGACAAAATTTAAAGTTTGAATGTTCAATATCTTACTTGCAAAACTGATGGTGATAGTCATGCATGTGTGGTTGCTAGTCCATGATCACAACGGCAACAAAGTTCACATGCTACTAACAAATCTATGACGGTTTAATAACATGTAACATGGTAACTATATGTGGTTGTTGTACTTGTAACTAATCAGTAAGATGTGCAATCTAGAGAGCCACAAAAGGAACATGGTAATTATATGTAGTTGTTTTACCTGATCTGCAAGATAAGCGGCCTGAGAAGCCTGGGGGTAGTTACTCACAGCACATCATACAATACATGCCCTCCCCTACCATTAATATAAATATTTTAAATTAAGGATGAATACCATTAGTTGTGCGACAATTACTTTATGATATAAAGAACTGTCAAAAGTTGTGGATCCTATAGGGAATTGGAAGAAGTAGGGGGCATGGACATTAGTGGCGTTTGATAGTAACTACTGATGACTGGGCATGAAATTAGAGAAGCCTTCAATCATGCAATTAGTGACCAAGATTTGCGCAGACAGTAGAGAGATTGTCATGATAGATAGAAACAAAATCGGCATCTACAATGTACATCAGACATAGGTGGTGTCTTTTAAACGTGATGGTCAAAGTGAAGGAAGGGAGCAGGCATTGTTCCAAGGAATAACCATCATGGATACATAATAAAAGTAACCCAGTAAACATTCCAACTGTGTTGATCACTGCCACATTACAGCCGCCACAACTATAATCTATGTCTAGATGTTTCTTTCTCCAATATGATGCTAATTGCACTCTATAGCTTGATGGTAAATCATTGAGAATTTGGTTGATGCATCGTGCTTGTACGCCCCATAGCACAGTTTCTCAGAAGTTGCTTACAAACCATAGGAGCCAAACAATTTCATTGATAGAGTTTTCTACACTCTATGCGTCGGCGGTGTACATGTAGTCTCCTTGCAGACCATGGTCATCTACGTCTTGGCGAAAATTGATCTACAACCTACAGGTCCTGATGATCATCTCTGTGTTTTGTGCACAAGCAGATATTAACAGTGACAATGTGTATGGTACCAAATTGACATTGTAGATCTCGACCGAGTTACATGGAACATAATGATCCATAGCCTAAAGATCCTAGTGGTAGTCTCCATGTCAACAACATGTCCTCCACGTCCAAGTTGGAGTAGATCTTATGAGCCACCAATGTACTTGTGTCCCATCTACCAGATGTGATGTTGACTGAGTTTCATGCTCTGATCGGTGGACTGCACAGACCGGTAGAACTCTGTATTTTGAGGATGCTATCGATACTAACAACAAGTTCTCCCTCAGCATAGATGGGGTAGATATTAGTGAAGACCAACGTGCTTCGATCCAGTTGTAAGTCTATCATGACGATGCAGAATTAGGGAATAAATGACTGACCTATATAAGATCGTCATGGAATTGAGACCCAACACGTATCACAGACCAAAAGCAATATATAAAATCCCAGACTATTGTATGGGATTTGTATGATGCAAAGGCAAGCGATGCGTGCTATAGATGTTGCATAAACCCATATTACAAAAATAAACAAGCCATATATATATTTACCACAATAGCAATATCAAGTTTCCCTTTTAAGCAAGATAGAGACGAGTAATAGTTGACAAGATCCAAAAAATTGTGACTGGTCATGGAAGAAGATCAAATTCAATTTTATTTTAAATCCCCTTCAACGATTCTTCACGGAAGTTATACTGTACGTTTTAGTCAAGGAGTTACCCCACATAATTGTGAACGATCAACCATATCTTTGTCGTCCTCCATGTAGTTGAGCCAGATGTTTCCCTAGAGGAAGATCACACCTCCTGTCATATAGAATTGGATGCGTAGGATGGAGTAAAATGTGAGGAAGGACCCTCTTACAACTGGCAAATTGTGCCACTACTTGCTTGCTTGCCAACAAGATGGTTCATTGATACATACGATGCAGATGGATGTTGTCTGTAGATTATAGATTTGTAGAGAATCACAAGAAAAATAAACTAATGATGATAACTAAGAGATAAGAAATATATGGTGATTGACTCTAGTTGAAGTAGACATATACCAGATGAATTGACGACTGTATATCCGGGTCCCAGTTAAGGTAAACATAAACCAGAAGAATCGACGATTGTATATCCTAAACTAATGATGAGGTGAGTACAACATTGGCGCATAGACCAGAGGTTCTTGGAGAGACAAAAAGAGGCTTGCCACATTGTGGAATCTGGGTGAAAAGGAAAAAAAATTAATTAAAATGGCGAAGACATTAGACAGGGGCATTGAAAAGAGTTTGGAATTATAAGGATACTGGTAGGACGGAGTTGATTGTTTTTACAAGCATAACACTACTGGGGAAGGCGACGTTAAATTAGTCAAGAGTCCAACATATTTAAAATAGAGGAGGGATAGAGACGAGTAGTGGTGTTTAGTATGGTAGAATAGTAGATTCTTATGAAGAATGGAATTGTCATAAATAAGATGTCATATCATGGATGCTATAAGTGTACTTATCCCATTTAATCTTGTATCTATTGGACATGACATGATGATAGTAAATCCAATAAGGTTTATTGGAAAGTCATTAAAGACATCCATTAGTACCTGAGAAGTACTTGAGGATAGATTTCTAGTCAATAATGATAACAATTAAAGAAAGAGTTGTGTGTAAAGGGTTACATCGATGCAAGATTCCATAATGAAAAACATGATTGATAATTAAAAATATGTTTGATTTAAATAAGAAATGTTGTTAGTTGGAGGGGTTATGAACTAATATACATTAATACTATTCTACTACAAAAGATGAGTATACTTTTATTGTGAACACAGAGTGATACTATATGGATCTAGAGGTTCATATGATGAACTTATAGATATTCTGACCATTGATGACTTAGTAGAGATACTATA
Source organism: Alisma plantago-aquatica (assembly GCA_963693085.1). Taxonomy (NCBI): domain Eukaryota; kingdom Viridiplantae; phylum Streptophyta; class Magnoliopsida; order Alismatales; family Alismataceae; genus Alisma; species Alisma plantago-aquatica. The sequence goes on from OY856409.1 coordinate 558,447,102, forward strand.
ACAACAATGGAACTAAATGTTAGGCAAGGAATGTCATATTTCATATTACGGCAGTTCTATCTCATATGAAAAATCCTATAGCAAAGAGATTAGGAACATGCAATGTACCGACTATAAGCAAAGTGTTGCTCACCCACGAAATCAGCACTAGCATAGAAGAAGCATGTTGGACATGTTTAGGTCACTAAGGATTAGATCTATTGGTGATTAGCTCTAAGTGCAAGTGGGAGTATGTTGTTAAGGTATGTCCATAAATAAAATCATGTGATGATTAACATGGCATATATCACAAAGGATTTGAGTAATACTTATAAAGGCAAGTTTCCAATTCACTATGTTTCACTTAGTAATGAGATAATGAGGAGATGTTATGAATGTCTATAGAATTATAATACTCAATGACGTATGTCTTCAAGTATGTGACTTGGAAGGATGAGATCATATGGATGTTAAGAGTATGTACATTCTTACAATGTCCCTAGCCAGTTGTTAGTGTGGAAGGTAGATAGACACCATTAACACATATGACTAGAGTGTGGGTTGGTTGATGATGGAATCTCATTAGTCATGATATGGCAATATCAAACCAAGCACAATGATACATGTTAGGGAACATTGTATTGGATAGACCCACCTTGAGAGTGACACATGAAAATCATAATTGGTGGTCATAGTTATCTCTCATGGTAAAGGTGGTGATTGTAGTTCTTAGACCTAAAATCATTACATTCGTCACAAGTCCTTGGGTACATTTTGACATCATCAAACGCAGTCCTGAAACACGGGTTGTTATAACGACGATGATCGGGTGACTTTAATACATGGGGATAGACTGTGAGTGATAGATATGAAATTTGTTCCTCCTACTGGAATATGATATCCTGGCTACTTGATAAGAGAGATTGAGAAATGCATGCGCAAGCACATGTGAATCAATATATGATATTGAGGTCACATTATCTCAGAAAGTCTACTCTTGGTTCAAGAAACATGAGATGAACATTGAGAGGATGACGAGTCCATGCCTCGAGTTCATTCTAGATATTAGAGACAAATGAATTATACAATCACTAAAACACCTTACACATATTGTAGGTTGAAGTTGTTCTCTAACTTTCCATTCACTTGGGTAGCACTGATGTGCGACTTGGCACCACTATTGCTTGTGATGTCATAAGCTAGTTATGGACATTCACTGCCAATGTGATATGGGACCTATAGTGTAAGGACCCTGACCTAGTTTTGGGATAACCTTATTTGTTTTGCTTAAGTAAGTTTCTTAAAACTTTATTCAAATCCTTTGAGGTGTTTGTTATCATGTGACACATTTATGTTTCAATTTTGGCATTGTTTGAATGTTGTTTGAGTAATGATTGTTTGTTTTGGACCAAAGTGCAGTTTATTCAAGATGAGCGGTTATCTTGCAATGTGTCACATGATTAGTGCGCCCTTAGTGATTTAACATCATAAAAGAGAGAATGATGCTAAGGGGCACCTTTTGGAGAGCTTAAGTTTTAGGTTGAGCCTTTGTGGTTGATGCTTGTACTTTATGTGCTAGTTTTGGTGTAAATTGCAATTTACCTAAAGTGTAGGGTTAACAAACAATTTACCATCTCTAGAGTGTTCCTTACCTCTCTTGTCATCGTCTAGAGGAGAGAGAGAGATGGATGCCTTGTTTGGATATTGGTTGTGTGGTAACACCCTTGGTGATGTTTAGAACACATGAGTGAGATGTGTTTTGATGTGTTATCTTGGGTTATAGAACCTTGGAGAGGTTTCCTATTGGATTTTGGGTGTGTAGGGTTATGCCCTATTAGTTTGTGAGTGTGTAGGGTTGTGGCCTATCGGTTTGTGGGTGTGTAGGGTTATGCCCTATCGGTTTGTGAGTCTGTGGGGTTATGCCCTATCGGTTTGTGAAGACTGTAGGGTTTTTCCATATCGGGCATGACCTTAGTAGGAGACCAAGAGGATGATATCTAGCCTAGACCTTATCACCATGTTTTTCTTCTTTTTGTGTGTGGCCCTTTTTTGTGGATAAGTGTCACCTAGGCTCTTAAGGTGATGGCACCTCTCCTTTGATCTCTCTTTCTTTCCCCAAGTATATAACCCCCTCCTTCTTCACACAAGTAAACCTTTTGTCCATTCTTGTTCCTCTCCTCTTGGTGGGCGAGCTTGGGATCTTATGGAGCTAGAGAAAGTCCCCATGGATCTTGGGAGGTCGAGTTCCTTGCTCATGGTGATTCCTTGTTCAACTTCCATCTTGGTGAGTTATGTTTCTCTGATGGCCATTTCTTTGGTCTCTCTTCTTCATCTCATTCTCCCTCTCTCAGCCATGGATCATACATTGGGTGAAGGATTATTAGGACTTGGTACTCTCCTTGTTTCCTTTCCTCTTGAGCTATCATAACTTTGCCACCTTCTTCTTTCTTGAGGTGATGATGAGGTCAAGTTGGGAATCTTGATGAACTATCTTCCCCCTTAAGAACATGTGCTTTGGATCTTTGACCATGGAACTTGAACCCTTGGAGAAGACCTTCTTGAGGCAGGTTATATAACTCTTAACTTCCTTTTTTATTTAACTCTTTCATGTGTTTATGTTGTTTCTCATCTCTAGATCATTTATCTCATGCATGCTAGTAAATTTTGGTAGTTTTGAGAACTATTTTGATGAAGGAATTTTGTTTAAGTTATTGCCTACATCTTACACCTTCAAGTGAGGTTGTCCTTCACACCTTCAAGTAGTGCAACCCGTTACACCTTCAAGTGAGGTTGTCTGTTACACTTTTAAGAAGGGCTAAACTGATATACCTCTTGTGTGGTTAATCTGACACCTCAAGTGTAGTTAACCAGTCACATCTTATGAGTAATAAACTTGACATGCTTGAACAAGATGGTCTAAATCGATACCCTTGGATGAGCTCACCTGACACACCTAAATGTGTTAACCTGACAAACCATGTTGTAGGCAAGCTAACACATGTGGATGAGATGAAATCAATATCACATGATGAGGCTTGTAGGGTATGCTCGGGTACCCAATGATGTACACATATGAGAAATGAATAATATAGAAGAGTGTTGTTTTGGATAATGTATGATAAATCTTAATTGTTCATCCTACACCTAGTGCACCATAGGATGATGTTACTATGAGTGGTCCATCCTTAACTATAGAGTTTAGCCCTAAACTCTCCAACAATGGGGGAAGTAATGGATGTAGGGTTTAATGGTTGAAAATCCATATGATAACCTTAATCATGGAAGAGTATGACCCATGTGCTCATCTTAATGAAAGTTTATAATCCATGGCAAGTGTCTACTATATTTCCTTTTCATATAATCTTAACTTGTAAAGTGGGGTTAATGACATAACTATGTGAATATATATGATGGTGATGATAATCCTTGTTGGAATATAAGGTGACAACATTCACATAGAAATCATATAAACAAGCTTGATGATATAATAAGTACCATGTGGATAGTTTGAAGTGAAACCCTCTAGTTACGTAATCTAAGGTTTGATCCTCCTTAGTATGATACGCGGTTAATAATTTGTGATGGATAATAACATGCAGGTCACAAAATGATGAACCATTATGAATGGTGCATGGTCAACATGTTTACATAAAGTATGGTTGTAATACATATGTACATGTATGCTATGGTGATACCTAGTGTTGATGACACAATGAGCTAGTCATACCTAGTTTATGTCGATCAAACTTAAATCAGGTCTAAGAAGGTAGAACGTGTGTGTTTAGGGTTCGGTGATAATAACCATGATGTAAAACCCTAATCAGTTATATGTGAAAGGCATTGACCCTGACTCTAAGGGAAAGTGATACTATTCATTGTGTGTAAATAGAAAGCATGATGTTGTACTCCCTCTTAATTACATGACTTTAACCTTGTAGGTTGTTTGGGAGATATAACTTGTGAATACTAAGAAGATGGTTAAATAATATAAAGCATTGGATGTAAGCCATGATAAGGGAACATGGATAGTATGAATATGTGAATATTCATAGTTAGTTATATTGTGTAACTCTTAACCTCATACACTCTAACTTATGGGAGGTAATGAAATTCAGGGTTAAAAGATAGAATGATGCTTGAGAACCCTATATGGAATAAGTATGAAGCCTAATCCTAAATCAGAGAACTTATGATGTAGTGCTTGCTTTATTTAAAGGTATTTAATGTGTTGTAACATATTTTCTCTCTAAATGTGATAGCTAATGATTGGTATGGAACAAATGATGATTGGCTTAAGTCATGTTTATATGCCCAATGAAGCATGATGAGATAATCATGAATCACAAGTGTGTTGTGATGGGTCTTAAGACCTGGAAAGGGCTTAGTGCCTAGTTGAGATGATATTCTCTGGTATTGGAATGAGGGATTGATATCCCATAGTGATGTGACATTGGTGGTAGCCTTGAGAGATTGTGTAATAGTGGTGATGGTATTGTGAATGCCAATGATACAAATATTATGTAGTGATAACATGACAAACCCACACCTTATTTGTTTACATCTATTGAAAGTGTTTATGCCCTTATTTTATAGAGTTTCTATGGTTTTATACATTGTAACTTGATTGATGCTAAAAGACTCTTTAATTGGTCTAATTAATCAAGTGGAATCTAATCATGTAGCTTGCCCTGTGTCATAGATCTATTCAGTGTCAGCATCTGCTAGATGGTGAAATGTGTGTAACTCGGAGCGCATATTTTTTAATATGAGGGGGTGAGGATGAATATCCCCTTATGTCCAGGATATGTGACATAGGATTGGCTGCAGGCCATACCCTGGAAAGAGTGTGGCTTTAGGTTGTAGCTTAGTGATATTATGTTTATGAAATTTCAAAGAATTGGCTGCGGGACATACCCTGGAAGAGTGCAAATGTGGGCCGTAGCTTAGTTTCACTAGCTTCGTGACATGTACCAAGGTGAGCTAGGTTTGCATAGCTAGACTATATGTCACAGCAAGCAGTGGACTCGTGATGTCACTACAGGTTCACTCGTGTACTGACCATGAGGTGATGAGGTCATGGATTCTAGCTCTTCCACTAGACCTTGTATGGCACCAATTTCGACTTAGCAGTGGTCAGTTGGATTTAGGTGGTACGACTCAAATCCTCAAGGCATAATAAACTCATAAACATCCGTGTAGCATAATTTCTTAGGGTCAAATATGAGAACATTGGCTGAAGCCTTGCCTTGCTTTTATATTGTTTAGTTTATAACAGTTATACATGTTCTTCATATTCCTTTTAAATTTATTAGTTGTTCTAATACTCAGTGGCAAGTGCATATTATTGCTCTATTTACTTAACCCATGAGATATATGTCATTTAGTTAATCTTGTTCAACCGGCTCAGTATGTCAATCTATCTATTTAGTTATCTATTATAATAATAAAGCTGGTAGAGAGTTATATCTCTCACTGGGACTTCTGTCTCACCCCATTGGTAAAATATCTTTTAGGTGGGCGTGCATGGCAAGATAAAGATCGGATAGCTGAGTATAAGTATATATATATATATATATATATATATATATATATATATATATATATATATATATATATATATATATATATATATATATATATTTGTGTGTGTATATGTATGTATGAAGCGAAACTACACCTGGTGTATCACGGTATATGAATAGTGTCTAGTAATAGAGTACTATGTGTCATCCCTGTACACTCAGGTCTTTGGGGGTTTATTGAAGTGTTTTGATGATATGATGATCGACATGTGGTTTTTGGCTTGTGTGCCTTTGGTGGTATGTACATACATGTGGAATTGTTATCTTACGTAACCAGGTGATTGGAAAACAATTATGTAGCACTTTGAATATATGTTATGAAATGAAAGTGTTGATTCTTATGTAATAAATCTCAACTTATGGTGCTTGTTGCAAATCTATTTTAATTTCCTATGATTATCGATAATCTGTTGTTAATGGTTGATTATGGTTTAATTTTTGAGTAATCTCACTTTGTATAGAAAAGGGTGTCACATTTGTTTGGTATCAGAACTCTAGGTTTGCTGAGTCTACGGAGATACAAGCTAGGATTAGGATGGTGTCTAAGATAAGAACATAATATAAAATATGGTACATACTGCCTAATCTCAGTGTTTGGGTTCCCTGGCTATGTATTCAAATGTTGAATAATAGGTACGTATGGAACTCTTAGATTGATTTATCTTTGATTACTTTGATCAAGTAGTCATTTTGGAACAATCTAAAGAGCATAACAATAGGGAATCATGATTCTAATATCTCCATCGTACTACAAAAAAAAGATAAGAACTACACCATAACCTACTAAAACTTGAATGTTTGGTGATTAGAAGAGAAAAATACAGCTCCATGAAACCTAAATGTAAGTGTAAATATGATAAGAGAAGCTCTTGAAGTTGTGATTTTAAGAAATGTATGAAGAAAAAGACAAGTGAACTTGTGCTAATAAAGTAAGTCTAGGTGTAAAGTCCACATAAGATGGAGAGAATTCCTAAAACAAGGATGAAGTGAGAAGACAAATAAGAAAGAATGGTAAATAAATAAGATGAAACCTGAGTTCATCTCATACCAACCCATGAGTATAAGAAAGTACAAAGTGTAATTCTCATGATATGTAAAAGGGAACAAGAAGGGTGATCCCTACTCAATAGAGAATATGTAAAGAATAATGATCCTTTTCATGATGAAAAGATGAAAAATGCGGTAAAATAAGGACATGATAGAAAGTAACAAATAAAGAGTAGTAGCATGTAATCATCTTTATAGTTCCTATGTTGAAGGTAAGGAAACCAAGGTGAAACCAAGTTATGATGATACATAAATAGTTGGAAACTCATGTAATAACCAAAGAAGTTGATAATACCTTCACCTTGATAAGAAAACCCTGGGTAATAATGTAGTGATAAGAGGAGTATGTTTCCTTGTGTTCTTTCCTTTCAAGGATGTGGCAGTCAAGTGATTCTTATGTCACTTGATGTGTATGGGTTAGAGGTGATCCTTAGATGGATACTCTGATAACTATTAATTGGTCTTGGACTTTAGATCCAAGATGGTGACATCTGAGAATGGTGATGTTTTATAAACCTTATAAGATTCTAGAAAGACCCATCTAATATGTTTGGGTTTGGCAGTAATAGAAGAGGATGGATGTGTTGATGATGTGATGTGTCTTTGGAACGTGTGATGGATACCAAGGTGAGGAATCCTAGTACCCAAGTAATGTCAGTCGTACGGGAGAGTGAGATCATGTCTCTTGATAGGATGATTAAGTGCTTGGCTACCTAGAAAGGGTGACTTTGGGATCAATCTGGATATAGGTTCTCAAACTATGGTATGGGTATCACATGTTAGGGGTTTATGCTCCGCATAAATGTAACATCGACAAGGATGCATACGTTGAAGAGACAATTGCAAGATCGTATTGGTAAAAGTTCATTAGGCTGAGTATAATCCCTTGGATTATCATATTAGGCTTGCAAGTAAGAAAGGTTCCAAGAAGATTGTGCATTTACTATAAATGGATAATCACGGTTTCCACTCCCTATCTAGGTCAGTTAAGGCGACACATAACATCTTGGGTTACCTCTGAGATAGTTTTTTTTGGATAAGTGTCCTCTTCTTATGACAGGAGGATGTACAACTGAGAGTGTGTATGTTGATAGAATAGTTGGTAAAAGTAAGACTAGTGTTGAGTCAGAAGATCAAAGTAGCGCATCGGAAGCATGATAGTTTTTGTAGTTCCAAGTGGATGACAGAACGTATCCCTAGTCTTTTTTTGGAAGAGATATGCTCAGGTTTGAGGAAGGTACGGAAAAACTCCCAGAATCAAGAATCTTTGCCATATGATGTTATAAGTTGAGAAGATGATACATAAGAAAGAGTTAACACATGAGTTGGATAAGTATGTGTAGTTCTTCTATGGTTGAGAAATTGTTACCTGACACAAAGTTAACTCTACAACCGATAATGGAAAGGATAAGTTGAGTATGTGTCATGTGCAATAGACCCTGTGTTGACCTTGGATGCAAGGACAATATGTTGGTCAAGTCTGGTGACATCACCCTGACATCAAGGAACTATGTGGAAGTTTGAAGGTGTGATGTATGAGTAGTATCCATCTCCTTTCTCCTAGGATTTTGGGGGCAAAATCCTTGTTTGGGTTTATAACTTGTAAGGACCCAGACCTGGGTTTTGGGCTAACCTTGTTTGTTTTGCTTAATTAAGTTGCTTAAAACTTTAATCTAATCCTTTGAGGTGTTTTTTTTATCATGTGACACATTTATGTTTCAAGTTTGGCTCTGTTTGAATGTTGTTTGAGCAATGATTGCTTGTTTTGGATCAAAGTGCAGTTTACCTAAGATGAGGGGTTATCTTGCAATATGTCACATGATGAGTGTGACCTTAGTGCTTTAGCATAATAAGAGAAAGAATGATGTGAAGGGTCACCTTTTGGAGAGCTTAAGTTTCAAGTTCAGCCTTTGTGGTTGATGCATGTGCTTTATGTGCTAGTTTTGGTGTAAATTGCAATTTACTAAAGTGAAGGGTTAACATGCAATTTACTATCTCTGGAGTGTTCCTTCCCTCTCTTGGCATCATCTAGAGGAGATAGAGAGAGATGGATGCCTTGTTTGGGTCTTGGTTGTGGGTTAACACCCTTGGTGATGTTTAAAACACATGAGTGAGAGGTGTTTTGATGTGTTATCTCGGGTTAGAGAAGCTTGGAGAGATTGTCTATCAGTTTGTGGGTGTGTAGGGTTATGCTCTATCAGTTTGTGAGTGTGTATGGCCTATCCGTTTGTGGTTGTGTAGGGTTATTCCCTATCGGTTTTTGAGTGTGTGGGATTATGCCTTATTGGTTTGTGAAGTGTGTAGGTTTTTTCATATCGGACAGAACCTTGGTAGGAGACCAAGAGGGAGAGATCTATCCTAGACCTTATCACCATGTCTTGCATGTTGTTTCATGTGGCCCTTTTTCATGATGCCTCTCCTTTGATCTCTCTTTCTTCCCCCAAGTATATAACCCCCTCCTTCTTCACACAAGTAAACCCTTTTGTCTATTCTTGTTCCTCTCCTCTTATTGGATGAGCTTGGAAGCTTATGGAGATAAAGGAAGTCCCCATGGAGCTTGGGAGGTCGAGTTCCTTGCTCATGGTGATTCCTTGTTCAACTTCTATCTTGGTGAGTTATGTTTCTTTGATGGCCATTTCTTTGGGCTCTCTTCTTCATCTTCTTCTCCCTCTCTCAACCATGGATCATACCTTGGATGAAGGATGATTAGGACGTGGTACTCTCCTTCTTTCCTTTCTTCTTGAGATATCATAACCTTGGCACCTTCTTATTTCTTGATGTGATGATGAGTTTGAGTTGGAACTCTTGATGAACTATCTTCCACCATGAGAACGTGTGCTTGGGAGCTTTGACCATGGAGCGTGAACCCTTGGAGAAGACCTTCTTGAGGCAGGTTATATAACTCTTAACCTCTTTTGCTATTTTCACTCTTTCATGTGTTTATGTTGTTTCTCTTCTCTAGATCGTTTATATCATGCATGCTAGTAGTTTTTGATGGTTTTGAGAACTGTTTTGGTGAAGGAATTTCATTTGATTTTTTGCCTACATCTTACACCATCAAGTGAGGTTTTCCATCACACCTTCAAGTCGTGCATCCCGTTAAACCTTCAAGTGAGGTTGTCTGTCACACTTTCAAGAAGGGATAAATTGATACACACTATGAGTGTTAAACTGATGTACCTCTTGTTTGGTTAATCTGACACCTCAAGTGTAGCTAACCCTTCACACCTTATGTGTAGTAAACCTGACATGCTTGAATAAGATGGTCTAAACTGATACCCTTGGATGAGCTCACCCGACACACCTAGATGTGTTAACCCAGCACACCATGTTGTATTCAAACCGACACATGTGGATGAGATGAAATCGATATCACATGATGAGGGTTGTAGGGTATGCTCAGGGACCCAATGATGTACACATATGAGCAATGCATAATATAGAAGAGTGTTGTTTTGGATAATGTATGATCAATCTTAGTTGTTCCTCCTACACCTAGTTCACCATAGGATGATGTTACTATGAGTGGTCCATTCTTAACTATAGAGTTTAGTGATAAACTCTCCAACAATGGGGGAATCAATGGATGTAGGGTTCAATGTTGAAAATCCATGCGATAACCTTAATCATGGAAGAGTATGACCCATGTGCTCATCTTAATGAAAGTTTATAATCCATGGCAAGTGTCTACTATATTTCCTTTTCATATAATCTTAACTTGTAAAGTGAGGTTCGACATAACTATGTGAATATACATGATGGTGATGATAAGACTTTATGGAATAAAAGGTGACAACATCTGTGTAGAAATCATATAAACAAGTCTAACGATCTAATAAGTACCATATGTATAGTTAAAAGTGATACACTCTAGTTATGCAATCTAAGGTTTGACCTTCCTTAGTATGATACGTTGTTAATAATTTGTGATGGATAATAACATACGTGTCACAAAATGTTGAACCATTATGAATGATGCATGGTCAACATGTTTACATAATGAATGGTTGTAATACATATGTACATGTATGCTATGGTGATACCTAGTCATGATAACACAATGAGCTAGTCATACCTAATTAATGTTGATCAAACTTAAATCAGGTCCAAGAAGGTAGAAATGGTCTGTTTATGGTTCGGTGATAATAACCATGATGTAAAACCCTAATCGGTTATATGTGAAAGGCATTGACCCTAACTCTAAGGACAAGTCATACCATTGATTGTGTGTAAATAGAAAGCATGATATTGTGCTCCCTCTTAATTACATGACTTTAACCTTGTAGGTTGTTTGGGAGATATAACTTGTGAATACTAAGAAGATGGTTAAATAATATAAAGCATTAGTTGTAAGCCTTGATAAGGGAACATGGATACTATGAATATGTGAATGTGCATACTTAGTTATATTGTGTAACTCTTAACCTCATACACTCTATCTAATGGGAGTTAATGAAAGTCAGGGTTATAAGATAGAATGATGCTTGAGAACCCTATGTGAATAAGTATGAAGCCTAATCCTAAATCAAAGAACTTATGATGTATTTCTTGCTTTATTTTAAAGGTATTTAGTGTGTTGTAACATATTTTCTCTCTGAATGTGATAGCTAATTATTTCTATGGAAAGTACATGTAATGCGGCATAAATGATGATTGGCATAAGTAATGTTTATGTGCCCAATGAAGCATGATGAGATAATCATGAATCATAAGTGTGTTGTGATGGGTCTTAGGACCTGGAAAGGGCTTAGTGTCTAGTTGAGGTGATATAGTCTGGTACTAGAATGAGGGATTGATATCCCATAGTGATGTGACATTGGTGATAGCCTTGAGAGACTGTGTGACAGTGGTGATGGTATTGTGAATGGCAATGATACATATATTATGTAGTGATAACGTGACAAGCCCACACCTTATATGTTTACATCTGTTAAAAGTGTGTTATTCCCTTATTTTATAGAGTTGATATGGTTTTATACGTTGTAACTTTATTGATGTTAAAAGACACTTTAATTGGTCTAATTAATCAAGTGGAATCTAATCATGTAGCTTACCTTGTGCCATAGATCCATTTAGTGTCAGCATCTACTGGATGGTGAAATGAGTTTAACTCAGAGCACATATTTTTGAATATGTGGGGTTGAAGACAAATATCCCCTTACGTCTAGGATATGTGACATAGGATTGGCTACATGCCATATCCTGGAAAGAGTGTGGCTTCAGGCCATAGCTGAGTGATATTATGTTTATGAGATTTCACATGATTGGTTGCGGGACATACCCTGGAAGAGTGCGGCTACGGGCCGTAGCTCAGTTTCACTAGCGTCGTGGCCTATACCAAGGTGGGATAGGTTTGCATAGCTGGACTATATGTCACTGGAAGCAGTGGACTCATGATGTCACTAGAGGTTCACTCATGTACTAACCACAAGGTGGTGAGGTTGTGGATTTTGTCTCTTCCACTAGACCTTATATGGCACCAATTTCGACTTAGCAATGGTCGATTGGATTTGGGTGGTACAACTCAAATCCTAGGGCATAATAAACTCATAAATAGTTGTGTAGCATAATTGTTTAGGTTCAAATACGAGAACATTGGTTGAAGCCTTGCCTTGCTTTTATACTATTTAGTTTATAAAAGTTATACATGTTCTTCATATTCCTTTTTAATTTATTATTTGTTCTACTTCTTAGTGGAAAGTGCATATTATTGATCTATTTACTTTACCCATGAGATATATGTCATTTAGTTAATCATGTTCAACCGGCTCAGTATGTTAATCTAGCTATTTATTTATATGTGATAATAATAGAGCTAGTAGAGAGTTATATCTCTCACTCGAACTTTTGTTTCAACATGTTTGTTAAAAATCTTTTAGGTGGATTTGCATGCCAAGCTAAAGATCATATTGGCTAAGTTCTGCCCTTGAACCGACCAGTTCAATGTGATTGAACTGACCGACTCATCTTAACTCACCATATTGGTGTCTGGGTGAGGGAGATGGGTGTCTCACCTAGGTGAGACGGCTTGGTTGGGTGGAATGAATATTCTAGATGTTTCCCATATAGTTTTGATTGTACATACTTGGAGTACAAGTAAATTAATATGTGATATTAATTGGAATCAAAATTGCCAAATTCATATGCGACTGGGAAATTGCCAAACAACTATTTGGCAATGTGAGACTCCCATCTCACAAACTATATGACCATATGGCACATACGACTATTTGGTATCTCGTAGGTTGTGAAAATTTAAGATCTTCCCGTCCCTTCCACTCCTACACAATCCCTTACAGACTAGAAGCCCTGACCTTGGCCTCTACTATAAATAGAGAGGTACTGGGGGCTTCCCAGAATACAACAAAGACAACTGAGAATCAATTCCTATGACAACTATTATCCTCTCTAGTTGTGGTAACTAAGAGAGCCCAGTCAAATGCTACCCATAGGGAGGGATAGCCAATGGGAGAGAACAATTGAGAAGTTGTTGTTGTGGGAGAGCAGGTTGGTGACTAATATACAACGGGAGGGACAACTCCTTTCTATCCATTCTTAGTGAACACTAGGAGTTCTAGTTGGTCTATGTAGACTACTCTATAGGTAGGAGTCCTTTGGCTGCTTCTCGGAGAGCAAAGTCAGCCTACAGTCCTTGGAGAGACCACTGGAGTCATTGCAGAGGTTGATCCGACAGTTGTTCGTGGAGAAGACTTGGAGCTACACAACCAATGTCCAAGAATAACTAGTCAGCAGTTGCAAAGAAGTGAGTTTTATCATTGGACTTTCCTGAGGACCAGTTATAACTCTCTAAAACAATCCTTCCTATTTCATAGTAGTTGACGCTATCTTGTTGTTATGGGAATATGGATAGATAAAAAAATTGTTTCTGGTGCTATACTTTGTTCCCATATTTCCCAATATATTCTTGGTAAATGCCTTATTGTTGATAAAAGTGATATATCTTTGTGGCATCCTAGGCTTGGCCATGTAAATATGCATCAATTGAAGAAGTTGAGCAAAAAGGAATTGGTCAAAGGACTTTCTAAATTGAACTTCGAGAAGGATGAGGAATGCCAACCTTGTGTACAAGGAAAGAAAACCAAATCCGTCTTAAATCCAAAGGAGTCCTTAGTATCAAAAGTGCTCTTAAAGTTTTTCACATTGATCCATTTGGACCAATGAACTCAATTTCTTCATGGTAGCAAGTATTTCCCCATGATTTTTGATGATTTCTCTCATTTTACTTGGACTTTCTTCTTGGTTTCAAAATACTCTTAATGTTTTCTCTACTTTTTGCAAACAAGTTGAAAATGAAGCTTCTTACTGAATTGTCTCTCTCTATAGTGACCATGAAGGAGAATTTGAAAATGATATGTTCAAAAGGTATTGTGAGGAATCCAATTATTTGTACAACTATTCTTCCCCTAGTACACCTCAACAAAATAGTGTAGTAGAGAGAAAGAATACGTCTTTACAAGAAATGGCTAGGACCATGATTCTAGAGTATGACACTCTAAATTTTGGACCAAAGCCGTTAGCACCTCATTTTTTGTGCAAAACCAGGTCTTCACTCACCCTTCCTTAAAGAAACCCCCTATGAGTTATGGCGTTGTAGATATCCCTCCATCAATTTCTTTCATGTTTCTAGTTGTCCTTGTTTTGCTTTGAACACCAAGGATTCTCTCAACAAGTTTGATGTGAAATATTACAATGCTTTCTTTCTTGGATATAGCACTACTAGTAGAGCGTATAGAGTGTTTAATATTGAATTGTTTAAAGTAGAATAATTTCAAAACATTAATTTTTTTGAAACTAACCACTCTATTTCCAAGAATATTGTAAATGATGATGTTGTAGATGAGACAATTCCTATATTAAAAGATCTCAAGATCATTAACAAAATAAAATAAGTGGTAAGGATCCAACTCCCCAGTTTGCTAAAGATCATCCTAAAGTGCTCATAATTGGCAATCCTTTTGAAAGAGTGAAGACATGGGTTGTCTTCAACAAAGAACAAGATGACAGTGCCTTCATCTCACAACTTGAGCCAAAGAATGTGAAAGAATCTCTTAAACATAAGGAATGGATCCTAGCTTTGCAAGAGGATCTAGAGCAGTTTGATAAGAACAAAGTATGGATCTTAGTGGTAAGATAAAATGATAGGAAGATCATTGGCACCAAAGTGGGTCTACTGCAACAAGCTAGATGAAAGCGGCAAAGTGGTAAGAACAAAGAAAGGTTAGTTGCTCAAGGCTATAATAAATAGGAAGCTATTGACTTTGATGAAACTTATGCTCATGTTTCTAGACTTGAATCTATTCGAATGTTACTTGCCTTTGCTGGCTATAAAAAATTCTTATTATACCAAATGGATGTTAAAAGTGTGTTTCTAAATGGTACAATACAGGAGGAAGTCTATGTGGCTCAACCTATCATCTTTGAACATGACAAGCTTCATAACCATGTTTATTTGTTACAAAATGCTATCTATGAACTCAAACAATCCCCTAGAGCTTGGTATGAGAAATTAAAGAACTTTTTGCTAGACAATGGCTATGTCATGGGCGAAGTTGATTCTACCCTCTTCCTTAAACACTCCTCTAACAACTTTTTGATCATTCTTTTTTTTTATTCTTAGGGAGACCAACTTTTTTATCATTCAAATATATGTTGATGATATCATATTTGGTAGAACTGGTCTTGATCTTTGCAAGGAGTTTATGTGACACCCTGATGCGCCAAAAATGAGATTACTCAAAACCAAATGTGGAATTATAACTAAGCAAGCAGATTACCAGAAAACATAGGGAATTAAAACCAATTGTATAAAAGCACGATAAGCCAAAAACTTATTCACATATAAGTCCACAAGCCTGTCACATGCATTACATACAAGGTGCTTCCATCATTCCAGTCATAAACCTACTACATGAGATATATGTTCCACATATATACATATACACATGCTATATCTTACATACATGGATCACAAGCCCAAAAACCATATATCGATAATGTATCCACAAAACACATCGAGAAACACCCCCAAAGACCAGAGTGTACATGGACGACATCTAGGACTCTAACACCAAAAGACTAGCAACATATCCAACCTTATCATCTACTTCTCTTGTCGTTGCTCCTCCTCAGTTGCACGATCTCCACCTCTTCGTGCATAACCACCTAAAGGATGTGGAAACCCATGAGTTGAGTCCAAATGTCCCAATGAGAGATATAACTCTCTATCAACATCTATTAAAGCATAAATACAAGGTAAAGAACATCAAAAAGTAAAGCTATAACATGATAAGCAAATTATACTATTGAAGTAGTTAAGAGAAATTGCAATTGAATTCTAGAACATTTTATAAGTTAAGAAGGAACATGAAGAACATGTATATCTTATATCAACTAAACTATACAAAAGCAAGGAAAAGGCCCATCTAATGTTATTCACATTTATCCCTATGCAAATATTCTACACGACTATTTTACATCTTTTATTATTTCCCTAAGGAGATGAGGTATACCATGCATGCTCCAACTGACCACTACTAACTAGAAATCAGTGCCATACAATGTCAATGGAAGGGTTAGAATCCACGACCTCCCTAAGACCTCTTTCTCGTCACAAGATAGAACAATGCAGGGACATGTTAAGTCTAATTGCAAAATAGCCTAGTCTGCCTTGGTATATAGGAACAATGCTAGTGAAATTGAGTTACGACTACAGCTGCACTCCTAATGAGGTATGACCACAACCATCATCAAAATATATCATATAAGCACTATGTATCACATCATTCATATACAGCATCGGTGTTCTCCTACCAGGGTATGACCACAGCCAATCCAGTGAAATTCATATACTCAAAAGTATATGACTTTGAGCTTCCACTAAGGGAGAACCTATTTCACCATCCAGCACTAAGACTAACACTGGAATGGATCTATGGCACAGGGAACCTATATGATTAGAGTTTCAATTGATTAATTTAGCCAATTGGGTATCTTTTAGCATCAATCAAGTACAACGTACAAACCATAAGAAAGCTCTACAAAGATAAGGGCATAGTACAACTTCAGAAGATATAAAATGCATAAGGTGTGGACTAGTCACATCATCACCACATGATACTACTATCCCACAAGGCCATACATTTTGGGTGTGTTTATACTGGAGGTCCTATTCTTCAAATTTTTAGTAGAGAGTGGTTACCCTCTTAGGTCCCACTCCTTACAACTTAGTTACGACTGCATCCACACTCTTGACAAGGTATGACCGCATCCATCTTTAAAAGATATCATACAAGCACTTTGTATCACATCATTGAGATATAGCCTTGACCATTCTCCTATCAGGGTATGATCACAGCTAATCCTATGAAATGCATATACTCAAAAGTATATGACTCTGAGCTTCCACTAAGGGATAACCTGTTTCACCATCCAACACTAAGACTAACACTGGAATGGATCAATGACATAGGACACCTACATGATTAGAGCTTCACTTGATTAATTAAGCCATTTGGGTACCTTTTAGCATCATCCAAGTTACAACGTACAAACCATAAACAAGCTCTACAAATATAAGGGCATAGTACAATTTTAGAAGATAATAAAAGTATAAGGTGTGAATTAGTCATATCATCACCACATGATACTACTATCCCACAAGGCCATCTGTAACATACTAGAACTAGAACCATACCCTAGAAGTTTGATCCTTTTTACTTAGCCAAACAAGGATAAGCTAATACATGTAATTGAGCCAAATTTGAAATACAAAATGTGTCACATAATAAATTGTGCATAATGATCAAATATGACACATAAAGAGATAATAAGAACATAATTGGATGATTAATGAACTAATGGGCCATATGACATATCTCATAAAAAGAAGTTCCAAAAGTAAAATCTAAGTTTAAAATTGTGTTCCTTGGGTCCCAATTGCCTTAGGAGTCAAGTTTTACATTATTCACATAATAAAAATACATTTAATTCAAATTGGAAAAGAAGATGTGTGTTTTCTCCAAAATATAAAATAAAATAATAAATGACTCCAAAAGAGGAAAATAATCTTAGATTCGTAATATACATAATAAAAATAGCCTTTGGGTGAATTTCCATCCAATTTGGAGAAAATTTGTTTAAAAGGTGAAATCAGCAGAGAGAAAGTGTGTAGAACCTTCAAAATATTGTATAAATGCTCAAACAAATCCAATATGTAAAATTGATGGAAAAATTGTATCCAACACATTAAATATGACTTGTGGGTGAAGTTTCATAAAATTTAGATAATCCCAATGTCATTAATGAAGGAGGAAAGAGAAAATATGTTTTTATTTATTTAACCTATTAAAAGTTTCCAAAACTGAAATCTAATTACATAATCGAAATCTACATACCTTAATTGGCCTATGTGTCAAAATTCGCTTAATTTGGTCTTTGTTAGGGCCATCAATTTGATTTGGGAAATAAGAACATTATTATTTCGACTCACTTTGTTCTAACTTGATTAGGATATAGTTTCTGATTTATGTTTGTCACACTGGTTTCCATTTTTTTAGTGGGTCGTCGATCTTTTCCTAGTTGTTCGATGTTAATCTAACACATCTGGGGTTTCTTCTTCCTCGTCCTTTCTATCTTCGCGGGCCGATGAAACAAGAAGCTTCCCTTATCTCCTCTCATGTATAAATCTCCCTTATCTCTCCATGATTTCTCCTGATTTCTTCTCCAACCTATTCCTCATCTCTTTCCACACTCAATGATGCTATAAATCGTTGGGTTTAGTGATCTGTTCTCCAAATCCCACATCATCGTCGTCCTCCCCTGTTGCACCCCTATCTTCCCCCACCATCTTCTCCCCCCATATGCTCCAAGTCATCGGGCCACTTGGAACTAGGTCCTAGAGATTCGATGGGTTTCCTTCTACCCATCCTCAACCCTGGTTTGACCTATGTTTATCCCAGGGAGTGGTTCCCTGAAACCAACATGCCGCTGATGGCATCTTGATGTCGGCACAAGGCCACAAACTGCTTAGAGACAGATGGGCTCCGGGATGGCTTCTGTATGCTCTGAGGATGGTTCTCGTGGCCCCAATTTGTTCATACAACAAGTATACTTCTTTTCCCCCTTCTGATCAGCTTTCCCTCTTTTGTGCCTCTTCTGTTCTTATGTAAATCGGGGTCTTTTTGCCAGGTCTGCACCAACGTCTTCTACCTACGATTTCGTTTTGATCTCGCATTGTTGATGAGCTCTTTGGTTTCACGCCTTTGGACCTTCGAGTTCTTCACTTCTCAACTTGGATCTATGCACTTCACTTCCAGGGCATCTGTACGAGCAAGGTAGATGATTCCCTAGCATTTTCCGCTTTTACCCTTGTCCTCTTCTCTTTCTTAGCTTTCTCGCCTTGGGCTTTTTGGTCTTTCTGGCTTACATTTTATTTTGCTTTGGACGATGTTGCACTGGCGTTAACCGGCTAACATGGCCACCCTGGTTTGGTCCATGTCAGAGGGCCGACTCTCTCTCTCCCTTTTCTTTTTTGCTTAGTTGGCTTTTCGCATTTTTCCTGATTGGCCGATTTTGAAAATCAATAACTAATTATTTACTGTTCAGAAAAATATGCATAAATACTCGTTGGAATCATAAAAATAAGACCTAACTAATGATATCAGTTTTGATGAGTAAATCCAATGTTTAATAACATGTGATTTTAATGGATCTAATTAAATAAGATAATAACTTGTGTAATTCATAACTAAATATATATAGGTCAGAAAAATATAATAAAATATGCTTTAAGCTTAGAAAAATATAACCTAAAATATGGCATGATTTTTGATAACCTAATTCACTAATAATAAAAAGACGATTTTTAGGGTTTATGAAATCAATGTAAATCTAACCCTAATTCCACATAAATGCATTATAGGTTCTTTGGAGGCCTAGGCTTGGACCTAGACTTGGTTTTAGATCGTTTGACTCTGAAGTTGAGGCATGTTGTATCCCATATTCCTATAAGTTGAGAATTCACCTATCTGATCATTCTTTTGACTTTGACCTACACATATGCCTTTTCTCTTGATATCGTGGTTCATGTGAACTATCTTGCTTGTTATGGACTTGGATATTCTCTTGATATCTATCTTGTGCCTTTGTGCATGTTGGTCTTATATAATGATATGATCCCATTTAAAGGTGGATGTTTATATGTTTGTCCATTGTATGATGACAACATTGAATAATTCTAACTAAACTGTTTACTTGCCTCTATATTTTACATGTTATGTGATTCAGTAGCACTAGAGTAGTGTAATTGCATTAGTTTATGTTTATGGCAGATGTATTATTTTCTGCCGAGAAGACGTGATATTTCCTACTCTTTTGGGATGGAAAGGAACTTTGTACCTAGGGTTTCAATTTAATGAGGGCTGGTCCATTTTATATATATTTGGGAGTTTGGCAATGCGTCATTCTCTATCAGGTTTAAAGTTTATGAGGCTTGGCCACCATTGTTAGTTATATTGTTCTAGGGCTATGCCTATCTCACATTCATGCAGGTTGATGATGGTTATGATGGGTTATGTGCCCAAAAATCTTGATGGGTTATGGGCCCAAAAATCTTGATGGATTTTGTGCCCAAATTGTGATATGTGCTTATGTGGCACTACTTTATTGTTTTGGTTATGGCAAGTATCTTCTTTTTATTGTCATTCTCTTCCTTTTATGTCCTATTTGGGTAGTCCTTATCTCTTACATGGGAAGCCTTTTATTTTGATGTCCCTTATTCTTTATAAATTGCTCAATTTGCTTTTTAGTATACACATACCAGCCTTTGCTGATGTTTTCTATTTTTCTCTTCTTGTTGGGGTATGCTTCCAACCCTAGGTAAATGATATGGAGGATATGTCTTAGAGTTTCGGACTTAGATTGATAAGTTAAAGCTTGGAGATAATCTTGAGGTGGTTTAGATTTCCTCTACATGGATCCTTATGATGTGCCCTACATGTAAGATGTTATTTTGTTTTGTAAATTGAATATAGTCATGTCTTTATTCCACTTCTATACTTTGGTTGCTTTGAATACCATTAATAAGATTTGAAAATTTTACACCCACTCTAAGCATACCTTTGAAGTGTGTTTGCACTGGAGGTTCTATTGTTCAGATTTTTAGTAAGGAGGTGGTTTCACTTCTTTACACCATGATATCAGAGCCCATGGTAGTCGGAGTCTAACTATTTCAATTTTGTCTTCCCATTAGAACCCTTGACTTGACTAGTATCTATAGGTGAGATGTTGACCCTAGATTTGATCTATGATGATATTTTGATGCAATAAGGTTCGACTTGAGGATGTAATTAGGTTATGAGAAGATAGCAGGATAAGAAGTCTTAATATGGATAAATTGTGACTTGGTTTTGCCTTGATTTTGGGTCCTAAATTTCAGTTTTCAATTGTAAAAGTTTTCACAACAAATTATTTTCCTTATATACTATATGTGAAAAAAAATTCTCTGGTTTGTTGAAGTTTTCTTAAACTAAGTCACAATGAAGAGAAAATGTAGTTTGAGTAGAATCTAACCCTAAATTTGACTTTGGAGTTGTGACTAGGACTGATACAAAGGTGTAGTGATCTACCCTATGACTTTTCATTGCTCATGTACGGTTGATAGGTTAGAGAACACAAGGACCTAAAACTCAACCCTAAATTGGTTATGACTTGTAGATGGATAGAGGAATAGAATAAATCTCTAAAACTTTCATAACTAAAAGGAATGTGGGTAACCCTAAATGTTGATTAGTTTGACTTGTTACGATGAACCTTTTTAAGGGGTGGAGAGTAGTTGGTTGTTTTATGTTTGGATCAATAGATTTTGAGGACAAAATCATTTTAAGGGGTGGAGTGATGTAACACACTAGAACTAGAACCATACCCTAGAAGTTTGACCCTTTTTACTTAGCCAAACAAGGATAAGCTAATACATGTAATTGAACCAAATTTGAAATACAAAATGTGTCACATAATAAATCGTGCATAATGATCAAATATGACACATAAAGAGATAATAAGAACATAATTGCATGATTAATGAACTAATGGTCCACTAATGGGCCATATGACATATCTCATAAAAAGGCATTCCAAAAGTAAAATCTAAGTTTAAAATTATGTTCCTTGGGTCCCAATTGCCTTGGGAGTCAAGTTTCACATTATTCACATAATAATAATTTATTTAATTCAAATTGGAAAAGAAGATGTCTGTTTTCACCAAAATTTAAAATAAAATAATAAATGACTCCAAAAGAGGAAAATAATATTGGATTCATAATAAATATAGCCTTTAGGTGAATTTTCATCCAATTTGGAGAAAGTTTTCTTAAAAGGTGAAATCAGGAGAGAGAAAGTGTGTAGAACCTTCAAAATATTAAATAAATGCTCAGACAAATCCAATATTAAACCAACACATTAAATATGACTTGTGGGTGAATTTTCATCAAATTTGGATAATCCCAATGTCATTAATGAAGGAGGAAAGAGAAAATAGGTTTTGATTTATTTAACCCATTAAAAGTTTCCAAAATTGAAATCTAATTGCATAATCAAAATCTACATACCTTAATTTGCCTATGTGCAAAATATCACTTAATTTGGTATTTGTTTGGGCTATCAATTTGATTTGGGAAATAAGTACATTATTATTTCGATTCACTTTGTTCTAATTCGATTAGGATATAGTTTCTGATTTATGTTTTTCATGCTGGTTTTCATTTTTTTTAGTGGGCCACCCATCTTTTCCTAGCCATTCAATGTTAATCTAACACATATGCATTTTCTTCTTCACAATCCTTTCTATCTTCGTGGGCCAATGAAATAGGAAGCTTCCATGATCTCCTCTCCTGTATAAATCTCCCTTATCTCTCCATGATTTCTCCCACTTTCTTCTCAAACCTATTCCTCATCTCTTTCCACACTCAATGATGCTATAAATTGTTAGGTTTAGTGATTTGTTCTCTGAATCCCACATTGCCACCATCCTCCTATGTTGCACCCATGTCTTCCCCCGCCATCTTCTCCCCTTTCTTCTCCTAGTCGTCGGGCCACTTGGAACTAGGTCCTACAACTTTGATGGGTTTCCTTCTACCCATCCTCAGCCCTAGTTCGACCTGTGTCGATCCTGGGGAGTGGTTCCCTAAAACTAGCCTGCCGTCGGTGGCGTCTTGATGTCAGCACAAGGCTACAGATTTCTTAGAGACAGATGGACTTCGGGATGGCTTTTATATGCTCTGAGGATGGTTCTCATGGTCCCAATTTGTTCACACAACAAGTATACTTCTTTTCCCCCTTCTGATCGGCTTTCCCTCTTTTGTGCCTCTTCTGTGCTTTTATAAATCGGGGTCTTTTTGCCAGGTCTGCACCAACGTGTGCTACCTATGATTCAGTTTTGATCTCGCATTGTTGATGAGCTCTTTGTTTTCGTGCTTTTGGACCTTCGAATTCTTCACTTCTTTACTTGGATCTCTGTGCTTCGCTTCCATGGCGTTTGTATGAGCAAGGGAGATGATTCCCTAGCATTTTCCACTTTTACCCTTGTCCTATTCTGTTTCTTAGCTTTCTCGCCTTGGGCTTTTTGGTCTTTCTAGCTTTCGTTTTCTTTTGTTTTGGACGATGTTGCGCTGGCATTGACCGGATGACATGGCCACCCTAGTTTGGGCCATGTCAGTGGGCCATCTATCTCTCTCTCTCTCTCTCTCTACTTTTTTGCTTAGTTGGCTTTTCACATTTTTCCTGATTGGCCAATTTTCAAAAATCAATAACTAATTATTTACTAGTTAGAAAAATATGGATAAATACTCATTGGAATCAGAAAAATAAGACCTAACTAATCATATTAGTTTTGATGAGTAAATCCAATGTCTAATAACATGTGATTTTAATGAATCTAATTAAATAAGATAATAACTTGTGTAATTCATAACTAATATTTTTAAGTCAGAAAATATAATAAAATATGCTTTAAGCTAAAAATATATATAACCTAAAATATGGCATGGTTTTGATAACCTAATTCATTAATAATAAAAAGACAATTTTAGGGTTTATGAAATCAATGTAAATCTAACCCTAATTCCACATAAATGCATTATAGGTTCTTAGGAGGCCTAGGCTTGGACCTAGACTTGTTTTTGGATCATTTGACTATGAAATTGAGGTATGTCGTATCCCCTATTCCTCTATGATGAGCAATTCACCTATCTTATCATTCTTTTGACTTTGACCAACACATATGCCTTTTCTCATGATATCATGGTTCATGTGAACTATCTTGCTTGTTATGGACTTGGATATTCTCTTGATATCTATCTTGTGCCTTTGTGCATGTTGGTATTATATAATAATATGTGCCCACTTTAAGGTGGATGTTTATATATTTGTCCATTATGTGATGACAACATTGAATAATTCTGACTAAACTGTTTACTTACCTCTATATTTTACATGATGTGTGATGCAGTAGCACTAGAGTAGTGTAATTGCATTAGTTTTTGTTTATGGAAGATGTGTTATTTCCTGTCGAGCAGATGTGATATTTCCTGCTCTTTTGGGATGGAAAGGAACCTCGTACCCAGGGTTTTCAACTTTATGAGGGTTGGCCCATTTTATATATATTTGGGAGTTTGGTAGTGCATCATTCTCTATCAGGTTTCAAGTTTATGAGGTTTGGCCAGCATTGTTAGCTATATTGTTCTAGGGCTATGCTTATCTCACATGCATGTAAGTTAATGATAGTTATGATGGGTTATGTACCCAAAAATCTTAATGGGTTATGTGCCCAAAAATCTTGATGGGTTTTGTGCCCAAATCATGATATGTGCTTATGTGGTGCTACTTTATTGTTTTGGTTATGGCAAGTATCTTCTTTTTATTGTCGTTCTCTTCCTTTTATGCCCTCTTTGGTTAGTCCTTACCTATTGCATGGGAAGCCTTTTATTTTGATGCCCTTATTCTTTATAAATTGCTCAATTTTCTTTTTAGTATGCACATACCAGCCTTTGTTGATGTTTTCTATTTTTCTCTTCTTGATGGGGTATGCTTCCAACCCTAAGTGAAGGATATGGAGGACATGGCTTAGAGTTTTGGGATTATATTGGGAAGTTAAATCTTGGAGACAATCTTGAGGTGGTTTAGATTTCCTCTACATGGATCCTTATGATGTGCCCTACATGTAAGATGTTACTTTGTTTTATAAATTGAATATAGTCATGTTTTTATTCCACTTCTATACTTTGGTTGTTTTGAATACCATTAATAAGATTTGAAAATTTTACACCCACTCCAAGCATACCTTTGAAGTGTGTTTGGACTGGAGGTTCTATTGTTCAAATTTTTAGTAAGGTGGTGGTTTCACTTCTTTACACCATCATATTCACACTATCATGGGATACTAATCCCTTATCAAATCACTGGAGGATAACACCTTACACTGGGCATATAGCCTCTTCCAGGTCATAGAACCTAATCACATAATCCCTACATGTACACAGTCACATTATGCCTCAACAATGTGCATCGTCACCATCTTGTATAATATAGAATACACCATAGCCTTCACATAGATATGTCATTCAAGTTTACATCACCTAAAAGGTTAGGAATTTTATAATAAGGAGAGAGATAAATGCCATAATATGATAACCACTTTAAGAGAGAGGAGAAAACACATCACATGACCCAATATTAGGGTTAGGGTTCCTTATTTGTCTGATTAGGGTTTTATAGCTATATTCAATCACCAAACCCTAATTACACCATCTCCCACTTTCTTGGAACATATTAGAGTTAGGAAACATGATTAGGGTTATGCAAACAATCCTCCAAACAACACCATACATGGTTCAATACTTGCTTACTCATATACGTGTGTTGACTATATGATTAAGTAGGTGTCTTGAGCACTCATGAAACAAGTGTCTCGACCACCTTCATGTAAGGTGTCTCGATCGCAATAGATCTATGTGTCTCGACCATGACACATCATTGTCACGACCACCACATAGATTAGGGTTTTGACCACCCTAAAAGCACATGTCTCGACCTCAAACCAAAAAATGTGTTGACCTTAAAAACGAGCTCGATCGAAACAAAAGCTAGACTCACAACCACACCATAGCATATGTGTCAACCAAAACTAGAACACTTGTCTCATCCCAAAATAGGAGCAACATCTTGACCAAACACCATACATCAAAGTCTGTCAACCTAAGGGAAAAACATGGTGTATCGACCACTAAGGTCATGCCACCACCAAGGCAAAGGATCACCATCAAAATAGCAATTATCCAATGTCAAAATAGAAGTATTTCACTACTAAAATAGAAGATAACAGAAATGAAAACCACCATCTTCAAGGAGAGAAACTTCACACAAAAAATCGATCACCAAAACCTCCTAAAACATGGGTCATGAAATCACCATGAAAGAACCTCATGAAAGAGAGATAAAACCTCATTTAACACCTCCAAAACATAACTCTGTATTACATCATGGTACACAAGAATCATGCATGTGACCAAAACCAAGGTCAAAAGGTAGGAAGAAAAACCACCATATCACAACCATCTCTAATATCGGGTACCCTACATTAGGGTTTCAAATTATAACCAAACCAAGAATGATAACAGCCATCATTCAATCTCTAGAATATATTATCATCTACTATCATGTCATGATCATGATTTAGAGAGAGAGAAAAAGCAGCATGCATGCAAAGAAAAGTGCAATAATAGAGAGGGTACAGAGTTATATAACCTGCCTTAAGGAAGATCAACTCCAAGGATCACAAGATCCAAGCACACTATCACCAAGTATTATGATGATGCTCCACCAAAGGATCCACTTTCAGCTATAATATCACCTCAAGAAGAAAAAGACACTAAGGTCAAAGATTGCTCAAGAAAAGAGGGTAAAAGAACCATAAGGACCCTGACCTGGGTTTTATATGAAACCTATTTGTTTTCTTAAGTTTCTTAGAACTTTAATCTAATCCTTTGAGTTGGTTTTTAATCATGTCACATGCTTACGTTTCAAGTTTGGTCATGTTTGAATGTTGTGTGAGCAATGTTTGCTTGTTTTAGACCAAAGTACAATTTACCCAAGATGAGGGGTTATCATGCAATATGTTACATGATGAGTGTGTCCTTAGTGCTTTATCATCATATGAGAGATAATGATGCAAAGGGGAACCTTGTGGAAAGTTTAAGTATCAAGATGAGCTTGTATGGTTGATGCTTGTGCTATATGTGCTAGTTTTGGTGTAAATTGCAAATTACCTAGAGTGAAGGGCTAATATACAATCTACCACCTCTAGAGTGTTTCTTCTCACTCTTAGAATCATCTAGAGGGAGATATGAAGAGGTGGTCACCTTTTTTGGATCTTGTTTTTGTGGTGACATCTTTGGTGATATATGGAGCACATGTGTGAGATGTGCCTTGCTCTTTGATGGGCTATCTCAGGTTAGAAAACCTTGGAGAAGCTGCCTATCGGTTTGTGGGTGTGTAGGGTTGTGCTCTATCAGTTTTTGAAGTGTTTCGTGTTGTTCTCTATTGGTTTGTGGGTGTGTGGAGTATGCTCTATCGGGTTGTGAGTGTGTTGGGTTTTACCATATCGGTTTGTGAAGGGTGTAGAGCCTTGGCATATCGGCAATGATCTTGGAAGAAGACTTAGAGGATGAGATCTAGATTAGATCATATCACCATTCCTTGCATGTTGTTTCATGTGCCTTTTCTCTCATGTACAAGTGTCACCTAAGCTCCTAAGGTGATGACACCTCTCCTTTGATCTCTCTTCCTTCCCTCAAGTATATAACCCTCTCCTCCTTCACACAAGTAAACAATTTTCATCCATTCTTGTTCTTCTCCTCTTGGTGGATGATATTGGGAGCTTAAGGAGATAGAGGAAGCCCCATGGATTGTGACAAAGTGGTTTTTCTGGCTTAATTCTGAGGACAGAATTTCTTTGAAGGTGTGTAGGATGTGATGGAGTGGACTTTTGGAATCCTAAAATGTCCAATGATTTAAGTGAAAGCATAAGCTTGAGATAGATTGAGGGTACCATGCTTTTGACAAAGTAGGTGTGTTGTTTGATGTTGATATTATGATTAGGATCCTTAATTTTATGTCTTTTTTAGGCATTTAATTGAATGGTCTAATAGCTGAGTTGTATCACCAAATTGGATTAGAATGTACCTTGAGAGGTAGGGAAGCTATGGTTAAAATATGGTGGCAATTGGATGTTCCTAAAGGAAGTTATTAAGGTTTGAAATATGAGAAATAATGTGTATTTTGATGATTTATGGACCTAAGTCCTGATCTTAGCTAGTGTCTTGCACCCCCCCTTGCTTTTGGGCCTAGTATGTGCGGTCAGATCCTAGCCCTAGATATCTAATCTAGTGGTAGTGCCCTTTAACTTGAGTAAGCCACGGATGGGCTCAAGTGAGGGACTCAGTCAGACCATTAGATTGGAAATCAAAGGTCGATGTGTTGTCTCCAACCTAGCAGTTACAGGCTCAACCACGAAGGCAACCACACACGTCTCCCTACCTTGTTGGTCGTGGCTGGAGAGTGGGAAAGCCCCTGGTAGTTGGACTTGCCTCCCCATCACGATCTGTTTTGACCCCTTACAACAGTCTTCCCGCGACCAGTGCTGGGAGCAACACCTTATTTCCCTATCTTGCCTCTCCACCAGCACGTACAGACTGTAGAAAGGAACATGTTTCATAATAAGGTAGAGTTTGGAGAAGCACCCCAGAGCATCCCCACCAAATTTGAAAGCCTTGGTCGAGTTCTTGGTGGCTTCGTGAGTGCTTCTGCAATGATTTGAGGTTAGAGAAGGGTGGTGTTCTTGTGAGAACATGCCAACGGCATCCATGGCTGGAGTGCTTATGGATTTGGGGATCTGGAGGCGTTGAGGTTGAATTCAGAAACTGAATGCCACCCCAAGACCATGCCGAAGCTTGTGGAAGCAACCAAATCGATGATGGGGGAGCTTCCATGGACTGATTGATCACTGGAGTAGAGCCCAGCCATGGCGATGCTCCCGGGAAAGCAGAGTCGTGATGGGGTCCCAAGCAATCGACAACGGTAGCCATATCTACAGCTCACGCTGGACTAGACGGCGAGTGAGGAAGGAGAGATCAATCATTGATACCTCACCGGAGACGAAGCCAATGGCGGTGGCTTCACACACCTCACGTGGGCTTCTGGCTTCGAGCGACGATGACAGTCATGGGTAGAGTCCCGCTGCAGAAGCAAGAACGCATGAAAGGAGGATTAGAAGGGAGGATCGGGTATGCAGCCTTGAACCGGGTCCAATCCCTGAGAACCATCTAAACCGCCCGAGAACCAGGAAGCAAGAGCTGGAGCTGCGCAACCCAAAGCAGGGCCACGTGGCAACACTTGATTGGTCGTCGAAGGTGAATAGGTCAGTAAACATGCAGTTCTTCATTAAATCATAGAAAATAGCTCGAGCATCAGAAAAATACGTATAATATACCAAACTTCTCAGAAAAATGAGTAGAACACAACTAAAGCAAAATATTAGGCTTTTAACGCATTAATATCTGTGATATCATGTAAGATGTGTAATGCTTATTTAATGGATAATAAATAGCAAATGATGACATAAAATCATGGAAAAATATCTGTAAGTCCATAATTATGTATAAATCCATATGATGTCAGATATGTCCAAGTTGATGCACGAAATCATGTAATTTACTCCATATGGTTAATTAGGGCTTTTAACCCTAAATACAATGCAATAAATGCACACATGCTCAATAATTGATGAAATTTACAGAGTAAGCTCATATCAATATATGTAACCCCAGTTTTAATTATGAGATCATGATGGTGCATAGAATCCCAGTTTTATTAAGATGAACCTTGAAACATGTGATGAAACCCTAATTTGAGTAATACATGTAACTTCGGGTTAATATGTATAAATAATGATATGGAACCTGATATTCAGATTATGTATCCTAATCTGGAACATAACATCAGTAACATAAATCCCACATAAGGATGAAGATAAGACAAGTAATAATGTATATAACATAATGAGATAAGCAAACCCTAATGAATGTAATTAGGGTTAAGACGAGATGTAAGATGATAAGAACCTAATGATAGTATATGGTCTTGTCTTGATCAGATTTGACCAAGCTTATAGTTGACATCAGTGGTATGTGATTAGGTTTCTCTTGATCAAGGTATGCCATTACCTCTTACTTGGCTTATTATATAATATGCTTGTGTTATATGTGTAGTAAAATACTTGGCATATGATATTGGATGAAATAATTGTTCTTGTATGATATGTTGGTTGGTTTTCTATACTTACTGCTATGAACACATCAAACATAATATATTTGTTCCATTATATGAAAGCACCAACTCTTTGGCAGTGTTCTTGGAAGTGACCGAACTCTTTGGTAGTGGTCACATTGTACATATGGAAGCACCAACTCTTTGGTAGTGTGCTTGGACCCAACTCTTTGGTAGGGTCACATTGTACATATGATCCAACTCTTTGGTAGTGATCATAAAGGCGTTGAGATATAATGGAAAATAATCTTAATATATGTGTTCTCTTTTGCTAATGAATATCTTTGTGCAAGAATACGCTTTTCTTATATTCTTCTGTCTCTGCCAAGTATTACTTTTATCTTATTGCCAAGATACGATGAGAGGTATATAAAAGACATGTAGGCGTACTCAGTACAATATTCTTGAAATATTGTGCTAACGTGTACCGCATGTAATCTTTTGTATAGGTTGTGGTTATGCTCTTGAAGATCCAGGATAGTTGAGAGTTGTATGGCGAGCTGATGTACAGGTGGACATGTTGTCTTAAGATCCTATAGTTTAGAGGTAGTACATGTATATGTATAAGTTTGTTGTTCAATATGTAATATTAAATGTTGTAACAATTCATGTTGTAATTATATGTTGAATGGTGAACATGTGTGTACGGTTTTATTATTGTTCATGTACATGTGCTACTGTGTTTCCTTCTAACTCCCTTGATTTTCTTCTTCTTAGCCTAGTGTGGGGTGTTCAAATTGGAATTCTCGCTGAGGTGAGGGTTTCAATTTGGACGTCACACATCAGATTAAGTTTTAGAAAATTCGGGGACGTCACATGGATCTTCGTAGGTCGATTTCCTTACTCATGGTGATTCTTAGTTCAACTTCCATCTTGGTGAGTTATGTTTCTTTGATGGCCATTCCTTTGAGCTCTCTTCTTCACCTTCTTCCTCCTCTCTCGACCATGGATCCTACCTTGGATGAAGGTTGTCTATAATTTGTTTCTTTCTCCTTCTTTCCTTCTTCTTAAGCTATCATAACCATGGCATCTTTTTCTTCTTTCTTGATGTGATGTTGAAATTGAGTTGGGACTCTTTATGGATCATCTTCAAGTTGAGGAATGTGTGCTTTGGATATTTGATCATGTAAACTTGGACTCTTGATGGAGAACTTCTTGAGGTGGCTTATATAACTCTTAATCTCCTTTGTTATTATCACTCTTTATATACTTAAGTTTCTCTTCATCTCTAGATCATGTACTTCGTATATGTTAGTAGCTAGTGTTTTGTCTTGAGGACTATTTTGATGAAAGAACTCCATTTAAGTTGATTCCCATTTCTTTCTCTTTCTTACATTGTTAAGTAGATGGACTAGTGATTGAGTTTCCTAAGGTTGAAGATGACTAAGTTTAGACTTAGGTGGTGAATGGTCTTCATGACTCAGGATGCTTAAACTGACACAACATGTTGCAAGTCGTCATGACTTGAGATTGCTTAGGTCGATAGGTTTGGAAGGATGCTAAACCATCATTCCCTATAGGGTTCCCAAACTGATATGAATAGTTAGGCTAACATGCATTGAGGAGGTGTTAACCCATCATGCTCTATAGGTTCTTAGACCTATGTGTTTCCAAACTAATAAGCTTGATTTTTGCTACCTAACATGCCCTAGATGGGGTTAAGACAATATGCTTTGCTAGACCGTTATGACCTGGGGGACATATTGTATGAGTTCGTCTGTTGGTTTTCTAAGTCACGATGCCCTTGATGGTGCAAGGGGCTGGCATGACTTAACCATAAACCTAACCCTAAGCAACCCATCACACTATGTGATGCCCAACACACCATGTGTTTCCCATCACACCTTAGAGTGGTGATGCCTATCAAACCCTCAAGAGGTGATACCCGATATCCCTTCAAGAGTTGATGCCTAATACACCTTCAAGAAGGGTTCCCCGATACACTTTCAAGGAGTTAAACTGATACAACCCTTATGTGGATAATCTAACACTTCAAATGTATCTAAAATGTCACCCCTTATGTGTGGTGAACTCGACATGATTGGACAAGATGCCCTAAACTGATACACCTCATGGTCATCCAAATCGATACACCATAAGAGGGTCTAAACTGATACCTTGGGTTGATATGGTGAATCCAAGATCACATGATGAGGGTTTAAGGGTATGTTTGGATACTCAATTATGTACATACATGAGTAATGCATGATAGAGAAGAGTGTTGTTTTGGATAATGTATGAGTAATCTTAATTGCTTCTCCTAAAGCTAGTATACTATAGGATGATGTTGATAGGAGTGGTCCATCTTTAATCAAAAGCTTAGCCCTAAACTCTTCAACAACGTGGGAAGTGATAGGTGTAGGATTCGATGATTAAGTATCCATATGTTAACCTTAATCATGGAATAATATGATTAATGTGCTCCTCTTAATGAAATATTATAACACATGGAAAGTGTTATCTATATTCCCTTTCAAAATCTTAACTTGTGAAGTGAGGTTAATGACACAACTATGTGAAGACATATGTGATGGTGATGATAGGCCTCGTTAGAATACATGGAGACAACATTTGGGAAGAGAAATTGTATAAATAATTATAATGATCTTATAGGTGCCTTGTGGATAGTTTACAATGAAACCCTCTAGTTATGAAACCTATGGTTCGACTCTCCTTAGTATGATATGTGGTTAGCGGTTTGTAAGAAGTAATAGTGTATGGGTCACCTAATGATGAATTGTCAAATTGGTGCAATGATCAATATGTTAGTATAATACACTTTATAACCCACACATAATTTAATGAAGATGATATGCACATGAACTTATGAAAAGGTGATACCTAGTATGGATAGTATGGTGAGTGTTTCATATTTAACTAATGATGTTCAAACATAATCTATTTAACAAAGATGGGTTTTGGTGTCATTAGGGTTTGGTGGTGTAACCATGAAGTAAAACCCTAACTAGTTCTATGTGAAGAGCATTGATCCTAATTCTAATGGAAGGTCATAATATTGAATAAGTATGAATGGAAAACATGATGTTGTTTCCCCCTCCTAAATTACATGGCTATAACCTAATGGATCAATTGGGTGTTATAACTTGTGAGTGTCATGGAGGTGGTTAAATAATGTTAAGCTTGGGTTATGAACCTTGATAAGGGAACACGGAAAGTATGAATATGTGATTATGCATACTTGGTTACACTAATTAATTCTTAGAATTACACACTCCAGTTTATGGGAGGTAGTGCATGTCAAAGATGTAAGGTACAATGATGCTTAGGGACCTTATGTGAATTCAGCATGAAGCCTAATATTACATTAAAGATCTTATGATTCTTTGCTTGCTTTAACTAAATCTATTTAATATGTTTAGCATACTCTCTCTCTAAACATAATGTCTAATGTTTCTATGGCAAGTACATATGATGTAGCATGAGTAATGTGGCATGAGTAATGTGGCATGAGTAATGCTTATATGCTCAATGAGGCATGATGAGATAACCATGAATTACAAGTGTGATGTGATGGGTCTTAGGATTTGGTAAAGGCTTAATGCCTGGTTGAGGTGATATCCTTTGGTATTGAAATGAGGGATTGATATCCCATGATAAAATGTTGATGATGATAGCCTTGTGGCTGGTAGTGATATAGTAGCCTTGTGGTTGGCAGTGATACAGTAGCCTTGTGGATGGTAGTGATACAGTAGCCTTGTGGCTGGCAATGATACAGTAGCCTTGTGGCTGGCAGTGATACAGTGTTATGAGATGATGGGAATCAATTTATAGTTTAAACTATGATATCTATTTTTGTAAAACTATGTTCTTTCTTTTAAAGGATTTGTTTGTGGTTTGTACGTTGTAACTTGTTTGATGCTAAAAGACACCTTAATTGGTCTCATTAATCAAGTGGGATCTAATCTTTTAGTTTGCCCTGTGACATAGATCCATTCAATGTCAAGACTTGCTGAATGGTGAAATGAGTTTAACTCAGAGTGCATATTTTTGAATATACGGGGATGAGGATGAATATCCCCTTACGTCTAGGAATATGTAACACATGATTGGATGTGAGCCATACCTGGAAGACTACAACTTTGGACCATAGCTCCATGAAATGTAACACATGATTGGCTGCAAGCCATACCCTGGAAGAGTATAGCTGTGAATCGTAGCTTAATTTCACTAGCGTTGTAATATGTACCATGGTGGGCTAAATATGTACAACAGGACTATATGTCGCTAGAAGTAGTTGACTTGTAATGTCATTGCATGTTTACTCATACTGACCGAGGAAGGTGAGGTCTTGGATTCTGGATCTTCCACTAGACCTTGTATGGCACTGATTTTGACTTAGAAATGGTCGGTTGGATTTGGGTGGTACGACTCAAATCCTCAGGGCATAATAATTACGTAATCAGCCTTGTAGAGTACATGCATAGGATCAAACACAGAAATATTGGATGGAGCCTTGCCTTGCTTTTGTACTATTTAGTTTATAATAGTTATACATGTTCTTCATATTCCATTTTAACTATTAACTATTCTATTGATCATTAGAAAGTGCACATACTGCTTTATTTACTTCATCAATGAGATATATGTCATTTTGTTCAACCTGCTCAATATATTAATCTATCTGCTTAGTTATCTGTGATAATAATAGAGCTTCCAGAGAGTTATATCTCTCATTGGGACTGTGTGTCTCACTGTAAAGAAGTGAAACCACTCCTCTACTAGAAAGAAAAGACTTCATCCCTTGAACCAAACACCACATAAAAAATTTCGCCAAAGGGATAGAGATCAATTCATTCAACATGTAAGTATCATTACACAATGAGTAGCAACGGAAAATAAATATTATCTAACAATTTACAAGGCATAAACAACACTTCACCGCATATGGCTGTCCAAAAAGGAAAACTAACACATAAGCCTAAGATCAAGCCGAGGGTCATCTAACCACCTCTTCAAGTCTCCCAAAAGATCGGCTACAAGTTTGATGTCGAGGTTCACCTCTCCTTAATCTACCTAGGGTTGGAAGCATACCCCACAAAAGAGAAGAAGAAAAGAAATACATCAACAAAAATTTGGTGTGTATACTAAAGAAAACTAGATCAATATATGGCAATAAGGACATCAATTATAAATGCTTCCCATGCAAAAGCAAATGACTACCCACACGGGCATAAAAGATAAGATTCATAACAAAAGAGATACTTGCCATATGTAAACAATAAAGAAGTGCCACATGCACATATCATGACCAACATCCTACATACATGTGAGATAAGCATAACACTAGAATATTATAAAAGACAATGATGGCCAAGAATCACACATCTTGAACCTGATGGGACATGGGCCAAGAATCACACATCCTGTCCTAACATGGATAATCACTCATCCGCCATCCAAACATATATAACATGGTCTAGGAATCACACATCCTGCCCTGGAATGGGGAATCACACGTCCACCATCCAAAATATCACAATGTTTCCACAAATGATAATGAGAAAAAACCCATGCAATTATACTACTCTAGGGTTACTGAATCACATAGCAGGTAAATGTAGTGGCAAGTAGAAAAGTATAGTCAAACATTATATGAGATTTGCCATATCGCACAATGAACAACATATGAAACCACCCATAAACCTCCACATCATAGTGGGCATATACCATCAACAATATCATCACGTACCATATCACAAGGTCAGATCCAAAAGAATATCCAATATCACAATCAAGATAGTTCACATGAACCATGATAACAAGAGATAAGAGCAATGTGTATAGGCTATTGTCCAGAGGACCAAGAGAAAGAAAAAATATAGGTGAATTGCTCAACATGAAGTAATAGGGGATACAACATACCTCAATATCAAAGTCCAAAAGTCCAAAGCACTTCTGGATCCAAATCTAGGTCACCAAAGAGCCTATTAAACACATATACAAATTTTATGTCAATTTCATACATATAAACCAAACCCTAAAAACCACCTTTTTATCATTACATGAATTATGTTATGAAAACCAATCCATATTTTATTTTATATTATTAGGAATCCAAAACATATTTTATTATATTTTTCTGACTTATAGGTTATTAGTTATGATTTTTATAAGTTAATCCTTATTTAATTAGATCTATTGAAAACACATGTTATTAATCATTTTATTTAGTCAAAAAAATTATGCTACTGGATAGATCTTATTTTTATGATTCCAATGAGTATTTATTTGTAATTTTCTGATCAGTGGATTATTAGTTATTGATTTTATAAGACGGGCCAATCAGATAATTACAAGCAAACTGATCGCAAATCAAGGACAAAGAAAGTCTACACGAACCTGGGCAGGTCAATCAGGGCCGACCATGTCAGTAGACTACACAACCAAATCATCCAAGATCTTGCATAAAGCAACCCAAGAAACCGGGTGAAAAGTCCAATTTACCCTTCCGATAGCAAACTAAAACAAAGCGAGAGATGAGGGCACAGCAGGAAATCCACACTGGGGTTTGTTCCTCGCGAGGAACTCTCGAAGCCATAGAATAGGGAGGAAAACTCCGATCTCTAGACTGAGATCTAGCACAAACCAGGTGGAGAAATCTAAAGGAACTATGTTCCCGAGAGGACGACAATCCCAAAGAGCCCAGGCACAACCAAAACGGTCAGCCACAGCTCTAACTAGCACCTCCGCCAAAATAGAAGAAGACCGAGAACCATAATTGAGGAGAACGGGCCCTAGAGGACCCAAACTGAAGGCGAAGGAGTTATCCTGCATCGAGACTGAAGCTTAAGGTCGAAGAAGCCAAAGTGTAGGTGAGCAAAAGGTCGACAATTGCAACGAAGGTCAAAAGTTGATAAAAAGGGGTGAATCTGCAATACCTGAAATCCGAGCAAGGCAAGGTCTCACGAAGCTTGCCCACACCTTCACGACGCAAATCCAACCAAAAACAAGCCCCGCCGACCACCAGTATCCTAGTACAAACTTGCCACCATCGGAACTGGTAGATGGAGTAGGGGGAGTTAGCTGCAGAGCAAACCAGACCAATGCGTCTTTTGGAGAGGGTTTCTGGGGGTTCAAGGATCGTGGGGGAGGCCCTATATATAGGGGCGGAGTTCAGGTTCAACGAGAAACTTGTGAGAACCAGGAAATAGAGGAAGGAGAGGAAAGTTCTCATCGACCTGGGTCTCTAGTGAGGGAAACCCTACTAAAATAGGGATTGACTTATGCGGAATTAAAGCATGAACTTGCTTGCGAAGAAATCGTTGAAAACGAGTAAGAATCGAGGGAGAAATCCTCAACCAAAAAATCACGGAAAAATAGTTTGTACTCCTACTCCAATTTGGAGCTAGGAGATGATCATGGAACTGTTGGATCCAAAATCCACGGTCCAGATCGGGCACGCTCAAAACAACAGCGTGACAGGAAAATTGATCAAATAAAGTAACAATTGCATTTAATGTCCCTTTTTCTCTCTCTTCAAAAAAGGGTTCAAACATTATCCAAATTAAGCCAAAATTTTCTCATAAGTTAAATTAAACATATAGATTCTGAATATCTAATTAGATTTCACTTTTGGCAACTTTAGATATGTTATTTAATTTATTCTTTATTTCTCTTTCTAGATGCATTAATGACTCAGGGATTAACCAAATTGGGTGAAACTTCATCCAAAAGTTAACTTAAGTGTGTTGAATATGAATTTGCATTTATTTCCAACTTTTGGTGTCATGATTTATATTTATTTATTAATTACACCTTTTAGGCATTTTCTCTCTCCTATATATACCTATTGATTAAACATTATCCAAAATTCATTGCAAATTTGCCCAAAGGTTTATTTTTATGTCTAGATTACGAATTTGGAGTTAGTTTTCCAATTTGAGGGCATTAAATATTTTATTTCACTTTATTGGCCTAATTCCTATTTTTCTTTGATAAAGGCATTAATATATGCATTTATCTTCTAATTTAGATTATACTTGGCCTTTAAGTTACTTTTAAGCCAAGAAAACGAAATTAAGTATCAAATTACCATTGTACATTTCTATTTATAATTTTTGGAACAATATATTCCTCATTATCAACTTCTATCCATTAAATTCCATATTATCTCCAATTATTACATTTATCATCTCCTTTATGTATATTTTGAGATTTCCTTTCTTTTCATATTCTAAAAAGTACTAGAAAGTTATAGAATAAAATATCTTATTATTTTTATTACTCAGTGACAATTTACACTTTAGACCCATTAATTAAAACCCAACTGAGGTATTTGTGCATATAACCCTATATTAAGAATGTATGGAAAATATTTATCCAATTAAGTTCTTTAATTTCTTATTAGCATCCAAATGAGTCATTATTAAACATAAATTATTATGTATTCCCTTATATAGTTGAGGTGTCACATTTTAGGTTCCATTATTGTCTTAACTATATGTATTAGGTTATCCTTGCTTGGGCTAAGACAAAAGGGTAAAACTACTAGGATAGGGTTCTAGTTCTGGTATGCTACAACACACCAACCCTTAAAGGGATTTCGTCCACAAAATCAAAACATCCATAAGAAAACTTATCCACCACCCCTTAAAAGAGTTCATCTTATTATCAAACTAAACTTCAAATACAAAGGTTCAACTATGCTTCTTACATCCAACTACATAAGAAACATGCAAAAAGGAAACATAACTTGTAAAAACTAATCTAAGGAACTATGGGTTAACTTTCTCTTGATCATCATTAACTTCTTCACCATCCAAAGCAAAAACTCTTCCAGCTTTCCTTTCCACAGGCTTCTTGCCATTATTATTATCATGATTATGAGGAGGTGCTTGCTGAGGAACATGTCCAGGTCCAAAACGAAGCTTGGGGCACTGAGGTCTGACGTGTCCAGGTTCATTACAATGATGGCATACCACTGGAGTATTATGACGAGGTTTGTCCTGAGAACACTTTCCTGGAGGATGGTAACCATTGCACTTAGCACACTTGTCCCTTTTTTGTTCATCACCTGAGAACTTCCTCTTCTTATCAAACTCCCTAGGTTGAAACCCTGGGTAAGACTCCACAGTCAAAGTTTTATTGACCCCCTTTGGCGTCGATTGTTTAACCCCCTTTGGCGACGGT
The DNA here is from genome assembly GCA_963693085.1 of Alisma plantago-aquatica. Taxonomy (NCBI): domain Eukaryota; kingdom Viridiplantae; phylum Streptophyta; class Magnoliopsida; order Alismatales; family Alismataceae; genus Alisma; species Alisma plantago-aquatica. The sequence goes on from OY856409.1 coordinate 558,486,254, forward strand.
TTTCAAGCGACGCCTATGTGGGCGCCGCTAAAGGTCGAACTCTTCGGCGTCAGTTTTCTAACTGACGCCTATATGATCTATAGGCGTCAGTTATATATAGTTGGCCGATGTCTATAGGGTTCGCGCCACAAAAAAGGGCACCACATAGGACACTTTCTGCGTCGGTTAACAACTGAACAACCGACACCATACACCTAGACGACATGGTCGTGCTTCACTGCACGGCCGTGTTTAGTACTATAGGCATCGGTTTTATACGAATAAGTGACGCCTTTTCCACCACGATCATGCTTTCCTGCACGGTCGGGTTGTTTGTCATATTAGGCGTCGGTTGTTATCTAATAACTGACGCTGTAGGCCTTTGATGACTGCATTTTATAAATAACTGATGCTTATACTTTAATTTTTTTTTCTTATCAGTTTGCAGGCCTGCTGTGGCTGGTCAGTGGGATGAAAACCTACAGTTTAGTTTTCTGAACTGTAGGTTTACGACATCCATTGATATCAGCCTACAAATAGGCCACAAACCTGCAAAATCAACAAATATTTTTTCACACAAGTAGATACATTCAGACATCAATTCAATTCTCACATTCACACATGTAGAAACGTTCAAATACATGTAGAAACATTCAGGCATGTATAAACATTCAGAAATATTCATTTACAAAATATCATTCAGCATCGCTATCAGCATCCCAATTATATCTACAATCGCCACTGCTTGTATGGCTTTTGCCCATTCTTCTCTTACTTCATTTAATGTTTCCATCGTATATGGAGCATGTACATTTTTTAAGTGTTTACCTATAGTGTGGTCAGTTTTAAACACATGAAAAGAGAATGATGTATATATATAAGTAATAATATAAAAATAAGATTGATATATTTCAAACTAACTAATGAGACTATATATAATACCTCATGTATGGTATTAATATCCAGTGCGGCATGTCGGATAATCATCTGCATAAATCGCATCACATAGTATGCGCATGCCCAGCCGTTGTCTTGTGTAGCGTACTATAAATTGAAACATAAAAAATATTAAAAAATACAACTAAGCACAGTTCACATAAATAATATATACATTGGAGTCGGGAACTTACTTTTACGTTCTCCCAAATTATTGGTTGGTTCTTTCTCCTTGGGACATTTCCTCCAGCATTTTTGAATGCATCTAAACCCCTACATGTTAATGTAACACAGTAAATTGCATAATTAAATATTAATGTAATAACAGATGTTAACGGATATAAAAATGAAATATTTCTCACCAGAATAATGACATTCTCAATATGTGTCCAATTTTAGTGTTCAATGTACTTCCCACAGGATCTAGATAATAAACAGTGAACGTACCGGGGACAATAACTAGTAACTCCCAATGTCTACCGCTAGAGGTAAAAAAGTTAAAAATTAATAACTCAAAATGCACAATAAAAATGGAATTTTCTTAAGTCCAAATTATAAATAAAGTAAACTTACTTGACATTGAATGGAGCTATTATTATCGTCTTCTTTTGCTGACCAAAATTGTAAAAGTATCTATATAGTATTGTTGAACACTAGCAGGGTCTTTAGCTACCATACTAATCAATGATGGAATCAAAAATCCCACATGATCAAATGCAAATTGTTTGCATTGATCTTCGACTAAGTAGCTGCAAAACATTTATTACGTATGCATTAATATATAAGAAACCAGATCACCGGATCTTACACAAGGTATATGGATGTATAAACAAGATCTCACCTTATCCATGTCTCTATCATTGATGCATTCAGCCAATCATACATAAACAGCTCAATAATATCTTGTATAAATAAAGAGCTATCGTATGATTGACCTGCATAAACTGCTTCTAAAGAAACAATTATAGGGCAATGTATATTATGTGCCCATAGCCAACATGCCATTCCCCTACAAGTAGGACCTAATGGGTATTTTAGGTCAGTTGGAACCCAACTTGGTAATGCAGGAAGTGGAGGTGGAGGCCTAGGTGCTCCGGGTGTCTTCTTTATAACCTGTATATATAATTTCAGATAAGTTGACCTCATATATACACATTAACAATCTAAAGTAATGTAAATTTATCTTACAATTTCAGTAGTGTAGACGACATCTGCTTTGGGCCACAATATCACCCCGCCTTCTACCTCACCAAGTGTATCAATATCTGGGTGGGCATATGGCAATGCAGCTTCCCTCCAATCGGGTAATACACATATCGGGCTCACACAAACGTAGCCCTGCGGCATTAGAGTCCCATGAAACGTTGCCCCAAGAAGGGACTGGTAAGCCTGCGCCTCTGCAACAACATAGTCTTGCATTCTTAAGCGGCATGGCTTCAATGCCTACAAATTTACGTAAAGAATGTTATACATATATACATATCATCTTGAAAACATATCATCTTGAAAAGACTAGCTACAATGTCATAAACAATACTTACAGAAGACGTGCTAGGCGATGGGTCTCCAGGATTACTCGCAGTATGTGCATCAGGAGAAGAGTGGGTCGCCATAGGCTGATTGGAAGCCTGAGATGCCTGCCACCGCATTATTTCTTCCTTGACCTTCTCAGCAACTATATCATTGACCTTCTTAGCAACTATATCCTCGACTCTCTTATTCTCCTATACATGGATAAAAGAAACATTAGCTTCTTATTATTGAATTCCCTTTTGCAGTAACATTCTAAAAAAAGAATAGGTTACCTCTTCTTGTAAAAGTCCCGCTCTGGGTTTGCGCTGGGATGGCCCAAAGAATGCTTTGATGCCCACACCAGCGCCTGCACCCCTAACACATCCAGGATGCTCTGGGTTACCCAGAGCAACTGTCAATTCATCCCTTGTGCCCTGAGGGATGAGCGTGCCTTGTTTCCTCTGCTCATGCAGCTCCCGCTAATCACCATCAATAGAAATTGGCAAGTTAACACCACAATAATCAATATTCAAATGATTGCTCTAAGAGTTGTATTTTACTATTTTCGCAGCCCCCTCAGCAGTTACGGGCTTCTTTATTTCACCCTTCTTGTTTTTCCTCCCAGCTATCCATATATCATGGCGAGGCATGGGTGTGGCAGACTCCTGAGTAGCCGCAGACTCTGCCTGTAATCTTTGGCGAACGCTTGCATAGCCCTTTGGACCCATAGTATGGTCATGCACATTCAGTGCACGCCTTGCTTTTTGTGTGTCACTGAGGGCCTAGTTAGTATGCACATTAATGATTTGGTTAGTAGAACTAAATGTTAATCTTGAATAGGTGAATACAATGTATATTAATTAAATTGGGAGTGACGCCTAATACCTTGAATTCTTCAGATTTTCTTGAAGCAACAAAATTGTCCCAATCTTCTTTGTCCAAGAAGTTCCACTGTTCAAGGGCTGACTTCTTCTTCTTATCACCATCTCTTATGTATTCTCTGCTGAGATTTGTCCTATAGTTCCTAAGCATCTTTCCAGTGTGTTGCATCACGCTTTTATGATGCAGCTTCTCATCCAATGCAAACAGATTCTGTAAAATAGAATTCTTATTAACTAGTATCCAAAAATAGAATTGCAAATAATATAATTTGTAATCTACAAAATAGAATTGCAAATAATAATAACTCACGCATAAATCCTTCCATATCAAGTCTTTCTTCCCCTGAGGAACTTTATGCCAATTATCATACTTAACACCACAATGGCTTCGAGTGACACACCCAAGATAGTTTACAAAATTATTGTGGTTCACTCCAATTGCATTTCCTCCATTATCAAACTCCACAACCAATTTGGATCCACTTCCACTTAGCGCTATTAACTTCTTCAACAGAGTGATGCCCCTTTTCTTGTTAAGTGTTTGGTGTTGCGCATCAAGTTGCTCCAGTGCTTCAGTGGGTACATGTGCATCATCAACCTAAAATTTGACAAAAATAAACACACTGAATTAGCGCAATATAGAAATATAGGATATATGACATAACTAGAAGATAATGAATTTTATAGAAATACAGGATATGTTTTTAGAACTTACATTGGTATCCTCACCATGCTCGTCATGGACAGCATGCTCATCATGGACTTCATGCTCATCATGGACATCATGCTCATCATGGTCAGCCATCTGAAAATGTCATTAAAAAGGCAAACATTTAGGATTTGTATTAACTAGAAGATAATGAAACATCAAATCTGAAAATGATCTAAAATCCAAATCCCTAGAATGGGTCAAGTTCAAGTCAAAATAGCTACAAGTGTGCGTTTTGGGTTTTCTATGTAAACGACCTTAGAACATCTATGTAATCACTTGTAATGATGAATTGACTTGTAACTTAGAAGAGAAAAATGTTTGGGACAAATTTCACCAAGTGCTAATCACTTTAAATGCAAATTAGAAAATGGATTACAGGCACTTGGTCGGTTGAGTTTTCCTGGATTGAAACTTGACCGATCATCCTTGGTCGATTTTCTGAAGATTGCAACGGTCGAGTTCTGTGAGTGCACAACTCGACCGATACAATCTTCAGAAAATCGACCAAGGATGATCGGTCGAGTTTCAATCCAGGAAAACTCGACCGACCAAGTGTCTGTAATCCATTTTCTAATTTGCTTTTAAAGTGATTAGCACTTGGTGAAATTTGTCCCAAACATTTTTCTCTTCTAAGTTACAAGTCAATTCATCATTACAAGTGATTACATAGATGTTCTAAGGTCGTTTACATAGAAAACCCAAAATGCACACTTGTAGCCATTTTGACTTGAACTTGACCCATTCTAGGGCTTTGGATTTTAGATCCTTTTCATGTAACAGGCCATTTAGCATTTGTATTAACTAGAAAAAGGCAAACATTTAGCATTTGTATTAACTAGAAAAAGGCAAACATTTAGCATTTACATTAACTAGAAAAAGGCAAATATTTAGCATTTGTATTAACTAGAAGATAATGAAAAATCAAATCTAAAAATGATATTTATATTAAAAAAGCAAACATTTAGCTTCAATGAAAAAATATAAACATACATGCCGCTAAAATTGTGATCTTTTATCAATTAACAATCCTTCATTGTGATCTCCGTGCACATATAAGTCATCATTAGCTTCAATATTTTGTGGAGTTGGCAACCCAATAGAGAATGGACTGGAGTCATCATACTTATCATAGTACTCTTCTTCATCTATAGGATGTTCAATGAACTGTCTTTTACCATGAAGAACAACTGACCATTTATCATTTGCAGGATCATCGATATAGAATATTTGTTTTTCCTGTGATGCCAATATGAATGGTTCACCCTTCTCGCCAATCTTTTCAAAGTTCACCAAAGTGAAACCCAATTCATCCACTATAACTCCTTTGGTGTTATCAACCTAATTACATTTAAAGAGTGGAATTCTGAAATCTATGTAGTCAAACTCCCATATGTCTTCAATGACACCGTAATATGTCATTTTAGCTTCACGTGGACTCTTATCCTTTGCACTTGCAAAATACATAGTCTACGCTTGAAGAGTGACCCCACTGTTTTGGACGACACTCTTATCATCTTGGTTCTTTGTGTAATATGTGAACCCATTAATGTCAAACCCTTCATAAGACATAACATTCAGTTTTGGTTTAAAGGCAAGGCATTTGATAGTTTCTGTAATATCATTTGGTATTTGAGATAGTTGATGTAAGACTTTATCTTCAAACCACTTAGTAAAAGTCTTATTATTCTCTCTAGCAAGCCACATTTAACTTGCTCGAGGATGTTGTCTCTTGATGAAATTGGTATGTTCCTCGATATAAACACTCACTTCGTCCATGTTGTGTAAAATATACAACTGAGCTTGTTCCAACTACTCACGGCTGATTACTTTCACCCGTGATCCCAAAATTCCTTTGCCCTCCTCAATATTCTTGTCATTAACATGAGTGTTATTACCACTCAGAAAGTCATTGCAAAAATCCATAACCTCTCTCACCACATAACCTTCAATAATACTCCCTTCAGGCCAATAACGGTTTCGAACATCACCTTTAAAAATGCTCATGTATCGTTCAAAGGGATACATCCAATGCAAGAAAACTGGTCCCAACATTTTCACTTCCCTAGTCAAGTGGACAACAAGATGTACCATGATATCAAAGAACGAAGGAGGGAAATACATCTCAAGCTGACATAGGGTAACAACCACTTCTCTTTGCAAATTATTGAGAGTATCAGGGTCAATAACTTTGCTGCATAGACTGTTGAAAAATAAACAAAGTCTGGTGATTGCAAACCTTACATGCTTCAGCAATATAGATCGAATTGTCGCGGGCAATATTTGTTGCATTAGAGTGTGACAATCATGAGATTTAAGACCTATCAACTTCAGATCTTTCATTGATACCAATCTACGGATGTTGGATGAGTAACCATGTGGCACCTTAACATTTACTAAGCATTCACAAAAAGCTTTCTTCTCCTTTCTAGACAACGTGTAACAAGCGGGAGGTAAGTATGTTCTTTTATTACCCATTTCACGTAATTCTGTTAATTCTGACTTTATTCCCATTTCACGTAGGTCCAGTCTGGATTTTATCCCATCTTTAGTCTTACCTGGTATATTTAACAAACTACCAATGATGTTATCACAGACATTTTTCTCAACGTGCATTACATCGATACAATGCCTGACTGTCAAAGAACTCCAATAAGGAAGATCCCAAAATATTGACTTCTTCTTGAATGAAGAATTGTCACTCCGTGTGGCCATACTACATTGTGATTTCTTACCAAATTCATTGACAATGTCTTTTACTCTTTCATAAACAACATCCCCTGGTATAGGTTTAGGTGCACTCCGTTCATCATTCCATCCATTGAATGCTTTGTGCTTCCTACGATACGGATGGAATTTTGAAAGAAACCTTCGATGACCAAGATATACAGTCTTGCCACCATGTTTTAGTCTTATTGAATCAGTGTTTTCTTCACATATAGGACACGCTTTAGCTCCTTTGACACTATATCCAGACAAATTCCCATATGCTGGAAAGTCATTAATAGTGCAAAACAACATAGCGTGCAAACGAAATGTCTCTCTTCCTGAAGCATCATAGGTCATCACACCTTCAGCCCAAAGCTTCTTTAAGTCATCAATCAGAGGTTCAAGATAAACATCGATATCATTTCCGGGTTGTTTAGGGCCCGATATCAACAACGACAGCATAACGTACTTATTTTTCATACACAGCCAGGGAGGAAGATTGTATATAACAAGCATGACTGGCCAAGTGCTATGTTGGTTGCTCAATGTCCCGTACAGATTCATCCCATCTGTACAAATCCCAAGTCTTAGATTCCTATCTTCTTCACCAAATTTGGGGTACAATAGATCAATCTTCTTCCACTATGGTGAATCAGACGCATGTCGTAGGATCCCATCATTATTTTTCTTAATATCTGCATGCCACCTCAAATTCTTTGCATCTTTCGGATTTGCAAACAAGCATTGAAACTATGATATTATAGGTAGATACCACAACACCTTGGTAGGAGAACCAGTTTTTGGACTCCCCCGAAGTCATCAATTTATACTGTGACGCACAACATTTTGGAAAATCTTTCAAATCTACATAGTCCTTTTGAAATAATATACAATCATTCAGGCATGCGTGTATCTTCTTGGCCTCCATTCCCATTGGGCACAACATTTTCTTTACCTGGTATGTTGAGATTGGCAGCTCGTTTCCTTTAGGAAGAATTTCTTTCAACAAAGTCAACAATGAAGTGAAGCTTTTGTCACTCCATCTATTGTTAGCTTTCAACTTATACAATCTCAACACAGTGCTAAGCTTTGTAAACTTAACACAACCTGTGTATAACGGTATCTCAGCATCATGCACAATGTTTATAAAGATAGGAGGTGGATCGGTGTGCTCTACCCTACAACTATTCAGCATTGCATCAACGATGTCTACTGGAACTGGTTCGTTCACATCTACGTCATCGGAGGCAATTTCTTCTTCCACCCAAGCACTGCTATCAACATCTACTGGTTTCGAGTTTGAAATCTCTCCATGCCAGTGCCATTCTGTATAGCCTTGTACAATCCCATTGCACATGACATGACTTTTGATTTCCTCACCAGTGTTGACTTTTAAGTTGTTACCGCAATGCCTACATGGACAGTAGAACCTATCTGTAGGTTTTTTCCTATGTTCCTCGACAAATCTAATAAACTAATCAAGACCAGATATAAACTCTGGGGTGCAGCGATTGCGAATGGACATCCATGATCTATCCATTCTATGATCAAAGAGAAAAAAAAGTATATATTAGGACAAGATTAGGGTATACACTTACATCCTATCCAAGATTTACTCCTATTATCTACAATGAAGCCATACTCCATACAAACAGTCTATAATTTAGTGATTTTTCATTCTAATTTATTCCAATGTACGAGTAATATAAAGAACAATGATTGTTCACTTTCTAGGCCAACAAACACATGTGATGTCAATCTTATATATAATAAATGTGTACCACCTATCCCATCCTTGAACACCTAATCTCACTAAAATAGAACCATTATATGGAATTAATCCTACATTATACACATATTTTTCCTGAGTAAGATAATGTGCACTTCATGGAATTATTAAGATCTGAATATATATAAGTTGTTTCTACCTACTTTGATGGGATTTTATAACATTTGAGTCTTCCATTTAAGGCATTAGATGCATATATTGCAGTCCATTGTGTTGAGATAAGAATCCCATGTGATACATACGATTGAGAATCTTTCACCATACTAGGAAAATACTATAGCATGTCCTCTCTAAATCTAGGTTCAGCATATACATCCAAATTAAATACACAACTAGATATTCATTTAGGTGTTAGACATTCATTTAGGTGTTCCTGATAACTCACAGGTATGCACAACTAGAAAACTGTGGCGGAGTAGTACTGGAGGAAGCATACCTTTCGGTAGCGGCGGCGGACAAGTAGGCGAGCAACAGCAACTAACCTCCCATCAGTGGTGGCGGTGACCGGCGAGCTCTAGGCGGCAGGGCAGGCAGGTGCAGTAGTGGCTGACAAGCTCCAGGCGGCAGGGCAGACAGACCAGTAGCCAGAGTAGGGAGTGAGCGTGACGTCGGCGGTGGGTGGCGGCAGGGCAGACAGACCAGTAGCCGGAGTAGGGTGTGAGCGTGACGTCGGCGGTGGGTGGCGGCAGGAAGGAATAGTAGGAGCAGCGGCATCGGCGGGTGGCAGCAAGGAGGAAGGCGGCGTGGAGGCGACGCAAGGAGCAAGGTGGCGGGCGGTGGTGGCGACGCAAAGCAGCAGCAGCGCCGTCAACGGCGAGGAAGCAGCAGGCAGCGTCGGCAGCGAGCGAGAAGCAGCGGGCACCAGGAGGCGAGCAGCAGCGGGCGATGAAACAGAAAACGATGAAACAGAAGAAAGGGGACAGTGGCCGTTCGAGGGTCTATTTAGTTGGTGAAAGGCGTCGGTTATAAAATACAACCGACACCTAACGTCTTCGGCGTCGATTCTACTTAAATAACTGACGTCCAATTAGACAAATTTTGCCCTAAATAATATGGTGGGAACCATTATTGGTGTCGGTTATCAACGAATACCCGACACCTAAGCTGGAATTTTTCACGCAATTTTTCATCTTATATAGGCGTCGGTTTGTTGGTAAAAAACCGACGATGTATGTGCCAAAAAAAATTCGTTCGAAAATTGGATTTCGCGGGCGATTTTATGTGTCGGTTGTTTGTTATGCAGCCGACGCTGAATACAAAGCGGTACCCGTGTCTTGACTATAGACGTCGGATGACCTACATCACCGACGTTGAATGTTATAGGTGTCGGATTTCCTTAATAACCGACGCCCAGAAAAGTGACATTGAACGTTGTTTCTGTACTAGTGAAAACTCTACCCAAGTAATGGTTGAGATATCTCGAGCCTTTGCAATTCCATTCCACCAAACTCTAGCAGGTCCATCCAAGACATAGGAAGAAAACCTAACCTTTTGTGTGGAGGGCATGCCATACCATCAAAAGTCCTCTCCATGTCTAACACCCAATCATCAGCTTTGTCGACCATCTCTATCTCACCTTCACCCTTGAAGGAGGGTGGTTGCATCTTCATGAACTCCGTGATTGAGAACTCCCTAGGCTTCTCATGTACAGTCGGGTCTTTCATCTTTCTCACCATGGAAGAAGTAAAGAGTTGTTGAAACATGGCCAACTCTTGCTCCGGAGTCATTGCTCCTCCTAAACTAGTAGAAGCTAAGGTCTCCAGACAAACCTAGTGTTTTGAGGTGTCTCATAACCGTACCGGTTGTCAGCTATTGAGTTATCTCTTGCCATTAGGGTTTTTCCTACACAAGTCAAGGACACTAGGTATAAGCAACCTAATATAAAGGTAAACATCCTAAGGGAGACGAGTTTGAAATAGTTAGATAACCGACTGCTAGTGGCTCTGATACCATGCTGTAAAGAAGTGAAACCACTCCTCTACTAGAAAGAAAAGACTTCATCCCTTGAACCAAACACCACATAAATTTTTTTGACAAAGGGATGGAGATCAATTCATTCAACATGTAAGTATCATTACACAATGAGTAGCAGCGGAAAATAAATATTATCTAACAATTTACAAGGCATAAACAACACTTCACCACATATGGGTGTCCAAAAAGGAAAACTAACACATAAGCCTAAGATCAAGTCGAGGGTCATCTAACCACCTCTTCAAGTCTCCCAAAAGCTCGGATACAAGTTTGATGTTGAGGTTCACCTCTCCTTGATCTACCTGGGGTTGGAAGCATACCCCACAAAAGAGAAGAAGAAAAGAAATACATCAGCAAAAAGCTGGTATGTGTATACTAAAGAAAACTTGAGCAATATATGGCAATAAGGACATCAATTATAAATGCTTCCCATGCAAAAGCAAAGGACTACCCACACAGGCATAAAAGATAAGATTCATAACAAAAGAGATACTTGCCATATGTAAACAATAAAGAAGTGCCACATGCACATATCATGACCAACATCCTGCATACATGTGAGATAAGCATAACACTAGAATATTATAAAAGACAATGATGGCCAAGAATCACACATCTTGAACCTGATGGGACATGGGCCAAGAATCACACATCCTGCCCTGGCATGGGGAATCACACATCCGCCATCCAAACATATATAACATGGTCCAGGAATCACACATCCTGCCCTGGAATGGGGAATCACACGTCCACCATCCAAAATATCACAATGTTGCCACAAATGATAATGAGACAAAACCCATGAAATTATACTACTCTAGGGTTACTGAATCACATAGCAGGTAAATGTAGTGGCAAGTAGAAAAGTATAGTCAAACATTATATGAGATTTGCCATATCGCACAATGAACAACATATGAAACCACCCATAAACCTCCACATCACAGTGGGCATATACCATCAACAAGATCATCATGTACCATATCACAAGGTAGTATCCAAAAGAATATCCAATATCACAATCAAGATAGTTCACATGAACCATGATAACAAGAGATAAGAGCAATGTGTATAGGCTATTGTCCATAGGACCAAGAGAAAAACAAAATATAGGTGAATTGCTCAACATGAAGTAATAGGGGATAAAACATACCTCAATATCAAAATCCAAAAGTCCAAAGCACTTCTGGTCCAAATCTAGGTCACCAAAGAGCCTATTAAACACATATATAGATTTTATGTCAATTTCATACATATAAACCAAACCCTAAAAACCACCTTTTTATCATTACATGAGTTATGTTATGAAAACCATTCCATATTTTAGCTTATATTATTAGGAATCCAAAACATATTGTATTATATTTTTCTGACTTACAGGTTATTAGTTATGATTTTTATAAGTTAATCCTTATTTAATTAAATCTACTGAAAACACATGTTATTAATCATTTTATTTAGTCATAAAAATTATGCTACTGGATATATATTATTTTTATGATTCCAAGGAGTATTTATTTGTAATTTTCCGATCAGTGGATTATTAGTTATTGATTTTACAAAATGGACCAATCAGATAATTACAAGCAAACTGATCGTAAATCAAGGACAGAGAAAGTCCACGCGGACCTGGGCAGGCCAATCAGGGCCGCCCATGTCAGCAGACTACACAACCAAATCATATAAGATCTCACGTAAAGCAACCCAAGAAACTGGGTGAAAAGTCCAATTTACCTTTCCGATAGAAAACTAAAATAAAGCGAGAGATGAGGGAACAGCGGGAAATCCACACTGGGGTTTGTTCCCCGTGAGGAACTCTCAAAGCCATAGAATAGGGAGGAAAACTCCAAGCTCCAGACTAAGATCTAGCACAAACCAGGCAGAGAAATCTAAAGGAACTATGTTCCCGAGAGGATGACGATCCCAAAGAGCCCAAGCACAACCAAAACGGCTAGCCACAGCTCTAACTAGCACCTCCGCCAAAGTAGAAGAAGATTGAGAACCATAATTGAGGAGAACGAGCTCTAGAGGACCCAAACTGAAGGTGAAGGAGTTATCCTGCATTGAGACTGAAGCTCAAGGTCGAAGAAGCCAAAGCATAGGTGAACAAAAGGCCGACAATTGCAACGAAGGTCAAAAGTTGATAAAAAGGGGAGAATCTGCAATACCTAAAATCCGAGCAAGGTAGGGTCTCACGAAGCTTGGCCACACCTTCATGGCGTGAATACAACCAAAAACAAGCCCCACTGACCACCAGTATCTTAGGGCAAACTTGCCACCATCAGAATAGGTAGATGGAGTAGGGGGAGTTAGCTGCAGAGCAAACCAGATCAATGCGTCTTTTGGGGAGGGTTTCTGGGGGTTCAAGAATCGTGGGGGAGGCCCTATATATAGAGGCGGAGTTCAGGTTCAATGAGAAACCTGTGAGAAATAGGAAATAGAGGAAGGAGAGGAAATTTCTTGTCGACCTGGGTCTCTAGTGAGGGAAACCCTACTAAAATAGGGATCGACTTATGTGGAATTAAAGCACGAACTCGCTTGCGAAGAAATCGTCAAAAACGAGTGAGAATCGAGGGAGAAATCCTCAGCCGAAAAATCACGAAAAAATACTCTATACTCCTACTCCGATTTGGAGCTAGGAGATGATCCTGGAACCAGTGGATCCAAAATCCATGGTCCAGATCAGGCACGCTCAAAACAACAGCGTTACAGGGAAAATCGATCAAATAAATAAAGTAACAATTGCATTTAATGTACCTTTTTCTCTCTCTTCAAAAAAGGGTTCAAAAATTATCCAAATTAAGCCAAATTTTGCTCATAAGTTAAATTAAACATTTAGATTCCGAATATCTAATTAGAATTCACTTTTGGCAACTTTAGATATGTTATTTAATTTATTCTTTGTTTCTTTTTCTAGATGCATTAATGACTCGGGGATTACCCAAATTGGGTGAAACTTCATCCACAAGTTAACTTAAGTGTGTTGAATATGAATTTTCATTTATTTCCAACTTTTTGTGTCATGAATTATATTTATTTATCAATTACTCCTTTTAGGCATTTTCTCTCTCCTATATATACCTATTAATCAAACATTATCCAAATTAGTTGAAAATTTGTCCAAAGGCTTATTTTTATGTTTAGATTACGAATTTGGAGTTAGTTTTCAAATTTGAGGGCATTAAATATTTTATTTCACTTTATTGGCCTAATTCCTATTTTTCTTTGATAAAGGCATTAATACATACATTTATCTTCTAATTTAGATTATACATGGCCCTTAAGTTACTTTTAAGCCAAGAAAACGAAATTAATTATCAAATTATCATTGTACATTTCCGTTTATAATTTTTGGAACAATATATTCCTCATTATCAACTTTTATTCATTAAATTCCATATTATCTCCAATTGTTACATTTATCATCTCCTTTATGTATATTTCGGGATTTCCTTTATTTTCATATTCTAAAAAGCACTAGAAAGTTCTAGGATGAAATGTCTTATTATTTTTATTACTCAGTGACAATTTACACTTTAGACCCATTAATTAAAATCCAACTGAGGTATTTGTTCATATAACCCTATATTAAGAATGTATGGGAAATATTTATCCAATTAAGTTCTTTGATTTCTTATTAGCATCCAAATGAGTCATTATTAAACATAAATTATTATGTATTCCCTTATATAGTTGAGGTGTCACATTTTAGGTTCCATTATTGTCTTAACTATATGTATTAGGTTATCCTTGTTTGGGTTAAGACAAAAGGGTAAAACTACTAGGATAGGGTTCTAGTTCTGGTATGTTACACTCACCCTATTGGTTAAATAACTTTTTAGGTGGGCATGCATGCTAGGTTAAAGATCATGTGGCTGCGGATAATATGAGGAGAAAACTACACCTGGTGGATCATGGTATATGAAAAGTGTATAGTAATAGAGTCCTATGTGTCGTCCCTATACACTAAGGTCTTTGGGGGTGTTCTCGATGTGTTTTGCAGACATGATGCTTGATATGTGATTTATGCCTTGTGTGCCTCTGGTAGTATGTATATACATGTGAAACTATTTTCTTATGTAACAGGTTGTTTGGAATATGATGATGTAGCACCTTGAATAAATGTTATGAAATGGAAGTGTTGGCTCTAGTGTAATAATTCTTAGCTCATGGTGCTAGTTGCAAATTGGTTTTAATTTCCTATGATTTTTAGTAACCCATTGTTAATGGTTGATCATGGTTTAAGTTTTGAGTAATCTCACTTTGTGTGACAGAAGGTGTCACAAGAACCCTAGGTCGAATTAAAGGAAGAAGGGAGAAAGAGAGAAGGAAACTTCCTCACAGTTGGGTATAACCTTGTCAAAACATGGCATGTGACCTTTTGATGAGGTGTTTCTCTCCACAACAACCACCATTGAGTATCCATGGTCTATGGCCAAGAAAAGAGAAGAAGATGGGGTAGGAGATACAAAGAAAATGCCATCAAATAAAGGCAAACACTTGCCAAGGTTGAAGATGACCAAAAGTTACCACATGCAAGGGATCTCGATCACCACAGCTCCAAGGATCAGACCTCCTTGCTCCACCAAGCTTCAAGGATGAGGAAAAGAAAGGGAAGAAGAGGTAAGGTTGAAAGGTTCACTTTCATAAAGACAAGGGGGTTTATATGCATGAAGGAGGAGGGAAGGAGGAAGGAGGGTGGAGATGAGGTGTCAACACCAAAAGGCACCAAAGGGTTGTCCACCCAAGAAACCAACATGCAACCCCTGAAACCATGCATGCATGTGATGGTGATACAACCAATGTTGGGTCTAGACCACTTAGGTCCCCCAAACCATTGGTTTTGGTCGAGAAACTCCAAAGGGGTCGAAATAAAGAGCATCACTCACAACATGGTCGAGACAAAAAGGATCACCAACCACACAAGGTCGAGACACACAACCAAAGGACAAACCATCTTGACCCAACCCCTCCAAGACCATTCTATTTAAGACAAAACCAACACAAGGTATGTGTCTCAATTGAGACACACCCAAGGCACCCACCAAGGTCGAGACAAGGGTCTCTACACTCAACCATGTACAACATGGTCGAGAGACATCAAAACTCTAGAAATTTGAATCACCTCTAAAGGTGTCACCACTCATTGAAGTCTCAACCAAGGTTCCCCAAAGCATCACACTCTCTCTTGTGTTTCCAAGGAAGGGAAGGTACACACTAGGTGTTGCAAATTGCAAGATAATCCTCTCAAATGGGTAAATTGCAATTTGACCCAAAACAAGCACATAAAGCACAAACATCATCCAAACAAGATCAAACTGGAAACTTATGCTTTCCACAATATCTAAAAGCATCTCAATGGATTATATTAAGGTTCTAAGAACTTAATAATGCCAAAAAATAGGGTTAAATCAAAACACAGGTCAGGGGCCTTACAAGCCATAAACCTCTAACAAGGATTTTTCCTCTAGAATCCAAAGTGAAAAGAGACGGGAACATCCTACACATCTCTTCCTCAAGCTTCCATGTCTATGACTAACAGGCAAAGAACAACTATCAATCACCTCTTGGGTGATTAAAAGTGTGCATAGCACCCGGGTTACCTAAAATAGATAGACATTCAAAATGTAATAACTCCATATGACTAGTCTCTACTCGTGGGTTGACCTCTCCTTCCATCTGAGTTATGCTGTAAAATAGTGTCATCACCTATTTTCATACTCATTCCCCATTTACCTATCTAGATGAACTAGTCTGTGATGCATGTCCACATCCTCAACCTCCACCATTGCTAAATTGCTGACTCTATGAGTCCTACTAGCCCTTCCTTGGCCGTTGGGTCACCCTATCACCTTTCAATGGACAAGCCCACCTCAGATGTCCTACTTGTCCATACTTATGGCAAGTCCTGGTCTTGTATTGTGGTCTATATAGCCCTTTCACTGACACTGACGTTGTGTTTTGGGCTCCTATAGGTGGAAGGTTGCATCCTCTGCCCTTAGTGACCATTGTGTCTAGATTGCTTCTCTCTGTTATGACAGAGGTGCTGAGGACCTAGTCCCATTAAGGCCTTTAGACGACTGTCCTTGGTACTGAGGATGCCTCTTCTTGGCACCCTTCTCACACTTCTTAACTATTGACCTCGCTGTCCTCTAAACTGGCTCCACCAATGTGGAAAACCACTCATGATTCTCTAAAGTAGCCATTGCGGTAGATAACTCCGCACTCAAACCCTTCTCAAAACATCAGATCCTCTCCTGGTCTGTAGTTGTCATGTGAGGACAACTTCATAAACTTTGCTTCATACTCGTTGATCGACATGGATCCCTGTCGGATCCTCTCAAAATGGGATATGTTCTCATCCAGATAGGTTTGAGGAAAGTACTAACTCACGTCAAAACTCCTCACAATTGATAACAACACTAGGCTTCTTCTCCTCTTCAATGGCCCACCAATGGCCAACACTCCCCTTTAAGAGATATATTGCATGCTTTACCTTGTCTGCCACTGGGATGCTAAGGATCTTGAAGGCCCTCTCCAACTCCATCAAGCAAATATCTGCATCTGTTGGATCCACCGTGCTAGCATACTCCACCGTCCCCAACACGTCTCAGCCTCTCAAAGGTCTTCTCAGTGCCTGAGAATTTAGCACTGGGAATAGCTACCCTTGGCTATGGTGTAGGCATTTTGTCTACCATGTGCATCATTGTTTCTAGAAACTTCCCCAAAAGAGATCGAAAGGCAGGACTCTCCATCATGGTTGGGTCAAACTGGGGCACTTTAGGAACCCAATCTTCTATCACATGGTCCCTTACACCACCTTCGGGTGCAGCAACACTACTCTCTGTAGTGTGTTCTTCGTGTTTTTTAGACATATTTTCTATGCTTCTTCTTTTGCATAAGCAGAAGTCACGATAAGACATACTAGAGGATACTAGAACAGACACAACCCCTAGTCCTAGATCCCTGTAGACTCAGCTAACCCAAAGCTTTGATACCAACATAATTGTAATGCTTCGATGTGTCACAAACGACATTACTCAAAACCAAATGTGGAATTATAACCAAGAAAAAAGATTACTAGAAAACATAGGAAATTAAAAATGATTTTACAAAAGCATCATAAGCCAAAAACTTATTCACATGTAAGTCCACAAGCATGTCACATACATTACATACAAGGTGATTAATATCATCAACCTTCTACATGAGATATTTGTTCCACATATATACATATACACATGCCATATCTTACATACATGGCTTACAAGCCCAAACACCCTTCATTGATAATGTATCCACAAAACAAATCAATAAACACCACCAAAGACCTGAGTGTACATGGACGACATCTAGGACTCTAACACCAAAAGACTAGAAACACATCTAACCTTATCAACTACTGCTCTTACTACTCCTCCTCTTCAGATGCATAATCTCCACCTCTTTGTGAGCGACCACCTAACAAATGTGGAAACCCATGGGGTGAGACCAAATGTAAGCAAGAGATATAACTCTCCGCCAACATCTACTAAACCACAAATATAAGGTAAAGAAGAGAAGAAAGTAAAGTTATAACATGATAAGAAAATAATATTACTGAAGCAGTTAAGAGCAATTGCAATTGAATTGTAGAACAATTTATAAGTTAACAAGGAATATGAAGAACATGTATATATTCTATCAACTAAATTTTACAAAACCAAGGCAAAGGCTCATCCGGTGTTATTTGCATGTATCCCTATGCAAATATGCTACACGGCTCTATTACATCTATTATTATTGCCCTTAGGAGATGAGGCATACCACTCATGCTCCAACTGACTACTACTAAGTGAAATCAGTTCCATATAAGGTTAATGGAAGAGCCAGAATCCACAACCTCCCCAACACCTCTTGGTCAGTACAAGAGAGAACACCGTAGATACATGTCAAGTCTAACTACAAAATACCCTAGCCTGCTTTGGTATATAGGCTAGTGAAACTTGTAGGGAAATACGACATCATATAGGAAGCAAAAATAAAAAAATTACTGACATATTTTCCATTAACCAAAAGATCACCTCAATAACTATGCAATAGGAAGGATGGTTTCAGGGAGATATACCTAGTCCTAGAGTAAGTCCAGCAACAATCCTCATCAATGTAGATGTGCACTCAGTCTTGGACGGTGTTTGTGCTGCTCCTAGTTGCACTGGGACACGTCTGACTGCTCCTCCACGGACAACATACTCAGACAACTACTACAGTGGCTCCTCTGATCTCACAACGGACTACAAGTTGATGTTGCCCTCTTAGCAGCAGCCAAAGGACTCATGCCTGTAGAGTAGTCTGCACAGACCAACTAGAACTCTTGTCATCCTACTAGAATGGACATGCATGAGTTGTTCCTCCCATTGGCATACTAGTCACCAACCTGCTCTCCCACAAAAATGATCCTCATTTGTTTCTCTCCTATAGCTATCCCTCCCTAGTCGGGTAGGAGTTGCCCAGGCACTCGTGGTTACCACAACCAGATAGGATAACATTTTTCAGAGTAAATGATTCTCAATTGTTTGTGTTGTGCTCAGGGAAGCCCCCAGTACCCTCTATTTATAGGCGGGGTTAGGGTCAGGGTTTCCTATAGATGCGGGAGTGGAAGGACTGGAAGGTCTCAATTTTTTTGCAACAATTCTGGAAGTTTTGCAACCTACATGCACCGAAATGGTCATCTCACACGTGAGACAATCATTTTTCTAAGCGAAATGATCATCTGGCATTTTCTAGTTTTGCACATATGTTGGTAATTCAACTCCAATTAGTACTCAACATGACGTCAGCACCAATTTTTTGTGCAATCGAATTGCACCCCCAAAATAGTCATTTGGTGCATGTCAGATGGGTCTTGCACCATGCCATACGGCTGTTTCACACAAGGGAGATGGGTGTCTTACAGCCCGGTTCAGGTAGAATTCCAACCAATGTACATTTCAATCAACTTGGCACTCCAAACGACAGTCTTAATAGTTGAATTGATTGTCTGGCAGTTCAGTCAGATGATTTGTTGTGTGAATTGAATACCTAAACATTTTAGTAATCAACTCTATCATCATTGAACATCAAAACTCCTCTTCTAAATGAGTTCCTATGTGTGTGAACCTAGAGGTCCCATATTACGTTGGCAATGAATGTCCATAACAACTTATGACATCACAAGCAATGAGCGGTGCCTAGTCCCACATCACTGCTACCCAAGTAAATGAAAAGTTGGGAGTAAAATATGTGTATATTGTTATAGTGTTTGTATAGTTCCTTTGTTACTGATATCCATATTGTACTAAAGGCATGGAGCAGTCATCCTCATTATTATTCAATCTTATTCCTTAAACTAGAGCAGACTGCATGAGATATATGTAAGCTTAATATCATATATTGACTCACATGTGTATGTCCATACTTTTCTCAATCTCTCTAATCTAGAGGCCTTTGGATATCATACTCCTGTAGGAGGGACAAATTCCATCTCTATCACTCAGTCAGTCCCCATGTGTCAAAGTTGCCCAATCATCACTGTTATAACAACCCATATTTCAGGACTGTGTTTGAAGATGTTAAAATGTACCCATCGATCATATCGAGGTATTTTAATACTTTTACCAAGTTAGTTACATACTTCATTCATAATCTCCTTGAACACTTCAAGAGATTCATATTTGTATTTCATCAAATACAAATTTTCATATCTACTGATAACATCAATAAATATAACGAGGTACTGGTAACCTCCTTTAGCATTTATTCTAAAAGGTCTATGTGCATCCATATGTACTAGTCTTAATGGAATAGTTGATCTCCCACTGCATCTAGTGAAGATTCTATTGTCATATTACCCAATAAATAAGACATGCATGTCTCTATTGGTTCAATAAAAAAAGAATCTAGATAACCATCATATGGATTTTAGAAATGCACTTCTTGTTTTGTGCTCTAGATGACAGTGTCATAGGTATTTAGTTGTTTGAGTTATCAAGTCATTAAATATATGTTTCACATACACATTGTATTTACAACTATCAAGTATAGTTTGAGACATAGGACAGATCCATAAAAGATCATATCTTTTAAAGTGAAACATAACATTCTTGTCATACAAGACATAGGATGTTTTCATCAATGGAATGTACATAATAGCAATTCGGTAATTCTAAATATGTGCCCAGCTGTAAAGATAGCAACCCTTGCTCCGTACAGTTCTAGCTTACTTCTTCTCAGGTCTTGAAGAGGAGATCTCTATCTCTATCTTCTTCCTAAGATCCTCTATGAAGAAGATAATTATGTTCCAATGTCCAGACAAGTGACAATGGAGGCACTTTCTAATGTTTATCCTTTAAGTGAAAAGGACATATTCCTTTTTCATTCTTACCCTTATCCATATATTGAGTGCGGAAGACTTGGGCTTCAGCTTTGCCTCAGAACACTTCTTAGCCTTGCTTTTGCCCTATGACTCACTTCCGCTGACCATCTTCACAGATTTGTCCTTCTTCTTCCTTGTTTTGGCATCAACATGCCAAGAATTTGATAAATTGACTATATGATTGGTGCAACAGTTGCATAATCATATTCATGGTCAACTTTTGACCCAAGATAAATCCTAGTGATTTGACATTTCCAATCATATTGAGCACATGGGGTTCTACTGGACCTCCCTTTGTCATTTTGCACACAGTTAGCGCTTTGGAGACATTATACCTTCTTTTCTTTACATGATTCTTAAGATGTGTTATCATCTCGAGAATGTCCATGTTTTCATGTTGTCCATGCAACTCATAGTTCATACAACATAGCATTAGGTATTCAAACTTCTATGTCATCATTGGAAAGCTTCAAGTAAGCATCGATTTCAGCCTTAGGCACATTTGGAGCGGGTTCCTCTTAGGGGTGAGCATCGGCCCAGAACCAGACCGGACCGAGGACCGATTTGCAAGAATTTATGGACTGTAGACCGGACCATTTCGAGGTAGGACCGGACCGAGACCAGACCGTTTTGAGGTAGGACCAGACCGAACCATTTGGACCGTAATTAGTCTTTTTATTTTTTCACAACTTACTTAATTGTAAAAAGTAGATAATATTAGTTACTTCTAACAATTATATAACATGAATAGAAAATATTTACACTACTAGTGATTATATGTGTACTCTATTTGTACTTGTTACATAATATACTGACAAATATACATGTATTTTACTTAAAAGTTGATCTACGGTCCGGTCCACGGTCGGTCCATTTTTAGACCGGACCGGACCAAAGAGCGAATTCACCAAAATTTGCGGACTGTGGACCGGACCAAACTCATTATGGACCAGACCAGACTAGACCAAACTGACTGGTCCGGTCCGATCTGGTTTTGCGGTCTAGACCATTCTTTTCTCACTCCTAGTTCCTCTGAAATTGGCCTATCAAGGACATAGAGCCTTTGCTCATTGATGAGAAAATTTCTCAAAGTCCTTAACTAATTGTGGAACTTTATCCCATTTTGTCCTTTTCAAGGATTGGTTGCAATTTGAACATGTTTGTGTTTGATATTTGATTCTACAAAGATATATTACAACTTTTCAAAACATTTTTGATTTGGTTAGATTTGATAATTTGTCGATATTAATTAGGTCTTTGATTAACTATCACTCCCACTATTTTATTCAAATTCATAGCCCTCGATATTAATCTGGAATATTGCAGCGTACAATATTCTAGTGGACTAAGATCCATATTTCATCAGGCCCTGAGTCAGCATTTACGGATCGCCCACAACCTGACTATTTAGGTAGGCCATCATGCCAATTGCATCACATGCAACTCCTGGATAGATGATATGTGAAACTCCTTGCCATAATCATATGCATGCCTCTGGGCTTGGGCTCTCCAAGTCACCAGTTAAGCCTGACCCAATACCCAATACGGTAGATATCTACCATGTTTTGTGCAAATCTACATATCTACCATCACTCTTCCACGAGATAGATGGCACATCATGCTTTGTGCAAATATACACTTTGTCGATCAAGCTTTTCATGTGTATTGCTAATGGAAGACATCTTAGACTTAATATTTTAATTGAGGGAGTTTGTATGTATAAATACATATACTTTATCTAATCACCACATATATAGTGTGTATCGTATACATGCTATACCACAAATGAGAACATGTAATAAATAAAACACACAAGCGATGGTTATGGATATACTAATGTAATTCTTTGGAACCACAAGGAATAGCTACCACCTATGATCCACATCATATGCAACCTATTGTTGGTGAAGATTTGTGCTCAAACCAATCCAGGTTGATCGACTCAACTCTTGAACCAATTTCCTCGCCTCCTGGTTACTAAGTTGGGATCTTCTGAAATGGTCATCTGGTTCTTGGATCCAAGCAGCGTCTAGACACCTCCATCCGATCGGTTTGTTCACTAGTTGATTGGTTCATCCTCCTATTGTATGGCCTCCTCAGTCCTCTAGTCGGTCGAGTCGTCTCACAAGACAGTTATTTCACTTCTGTACAGATCGTCATCTCATGTCAAAACATAAATTAAAACTATTCTATTTCATATTACATTGTATATGGGGAAAACCTTGAGTTACATTTGAGGGGAAACAGGAAGAGCATTAATTTATATTTGGAAAGGAGAGAGAGGCTTGGTATGTAGAAGAGTTAATAATGGAATAAATAATCACAACTATGCACATGTAGATCTGGGGTTTTGGCCATACCATGCTTCACATCAAACATCAAAACTGATTTTATGGATACGTGTGTAAATTGCATATATATATATATATATATATATATATATATATATATATATACATATTTATATATATATACATATTTATATATATATATTTATATGTATATATATGTATATTTATATATATATATATATATATATATATATTCGTTTGGGAACCTATGTGGTGATTTAGACGGACATGCACATCAACCGGTTTAAATATTCACATCGAATGCAATAAATAAACTCGATAAAACAAAAAATCTGATCATATCGATTATCCTAAAATGTAATTAATTGATGTGGCTCTAATACCACTGTAGGTAAATACGACATCAAATATGCAGCAAAAATAAAATTTTTACTAACATATTTCCCATTAACCAGCAGATCGCATCAATAACTATGCAATGGGATGGATGGTTTCACGAAGACATACCTAGTCCTAGAGCAAGTCCAGTGACAATCCTCGTCGATGTATATGTGTATTTTGTCGTGGATGGTGTCTTTGCAACTCCTAGTTGAACTGGGACTCGTCTGAGTGCTCCTTCACGAATAGCATACTCAGACAACTGCTGTAGTGGCTCCTCTGATCTCGCCACTGACTGTGAGTTGATGTTGCCCTCTTAGAAGCAATCAAAGGACTCCTGCCTCTAGAGTAGTCCACACAGAGCAACTAAAAATCTTGTCATCCTTCTACAACATACATGAAGGATTTTTCCCTCCCATTAGCATACTAGTCGCCAACCTGCTCTTCAATAACAATGATCCCCAGTTGTTTCTCTCCTGTGGCTATCCCTCCCTAGTCGGGTAGGACTTGATCGGGCTCTCATGGTTACCATAACCAGAGAGGATAATTAATGTCAGAGCAACTGATTCTCAATTATCTGTGTTGTTCTCTGAGAAGCCCCCAGTACCATGTATTTATAGGTAGGGTTAAGGTCAGGGTTCCCAGTCGATGTGGGAGTGAAAAGGATCAAAAGATCTCAAAATTTCACAATAATTTTGGAAGTTTCTCAACCTATGTGTGATTAAGTGGTCGTCTCACCTAGAAAAATAGTCATATGGCATTTTCCAATTTTGCACATATGTCGATAATTCAATTCCAATTAGTAGTCAATATGACGTCAGCACCCAATCCTTTATGTAATCAAATTGCAAACTGGAAACGGTCGTTTGGTGCATGTGAGATGGGCATCTAGCACCATGCCAGACAGTCATTTTGCACAAGTGATATGGGAGACTCGCAGCTCGGGTCAGGCAGAATTCCAACCAATGTACAATACAATCAATCTGACACTCCAAACAATAGTCTCAACACTTGAACTGATTGTCTGGCTGTCCAGTCAGTTGATTTGTTATGTGAATTGAATACCTAAACATTTTAGTAATCAACGCAATCATCATTCAAGATCAAAACTCCTCTTCTATATGAGTTCCTATGTGTGTGACCCTATAGCTCCCATATTATGTTGGCAGTGAATGTCCATAACAACTTATGACATCACAAGCAATACGCGGTGCCTAGTCACACATCACCACTACCTAAGTAAATGGAAAGTTGGGGAGCAAATTCAACCTACAATCTGTGTATGGTTTTATAGTGTTTGTATAGTTCCTTTATCACTAATATCTAAATTGAACTAGAGTCATGAAGTAGCCATCCTCATTATTATTCAATCTTTTTCCTTGAACCAGAGCAGACTGCATGAGATATATGTAATGTCAATAACATATATTGATCACTCACATGCGTATGGCCATACTTTTCTCACTCTTCCCAATCAAGAGGCATTTGGATATCATACTCATGTAGTAGGGACAAATCCCATCTCTATCACTCACAGTTAGTCCACATGTGTCAAAGTCACCCAATCATCACTGTTATAACAACCCATGTTTCAGGACTGCATTTGATGATGTCAAAGTGTACCCAACAACATGTGATGAGTGTAGTGATTTCAGGTCAAAGAACCACAACAACCACCATCACTATGAGAACTAACTATGACTTCCATGATGATGGCTTCCGTGTGTCGGTGTCAAGGTGGGTCTGTCCAACACACTGTTATCTAACATGTATATGTGTGATTGGTTTGATATCGTCATATCATGACTAATGATATTTAGTCATCAACCAACTCACACTCTGATCTTATGTGTTATTGTTGCCTATCAACCTTCCACAATAATGACTGACCAGGGACATGATGAGAATATGTATATGTACTCTTAACATTCGTATGATCCAAGCTTAGTAAGTTGAATACATACATCAGTGAGTAATATAATTATGTAGACATTTATAATGTTATTCATTATCTCATAACTGAACATAAAAAATAAACTGGAATCTTTCCTTTTATTTATCAAATCATTTACAATGTATTTCATTACAATCATCACATGATTGGCTCTCTGGGCATACATGCCAACAAAACTTATATAACATACCAGATCTTGGACCCTACCCTAGAGCTTTGACCTTTTGGGCTTAGCCAAACAAAGATGAGAGTTAGACTCAAAAGATGTTTATTAAAATCCTAATGAACTAATACATGAATATATCACCCTAATGTTTACACATTAGACTTAGATTAATAATGGAATATAAAATATGCCACATAACTCATTTGGTGGTAATAAGAAGATAAAGAACTTAATTGGATGAATAATATGGTTAATGGGCCACTAATGGGTCATTTGACCTATCTCATATAAAGAAACCTTAAAAGTGGAAACAAACCCCAAATTCATAATCCACATATCAAAATTAGCCTACACGTCAAATTTCATCTAATTTGGACAACCTTGAAATATTAGGGTAAGTTTAGGAGAGAAAAAATGTGTAAAAGGCACAAGTAATGAATAATGTGATAAACAGCTTCAAAAGATGGAAATAATAGAAAATTCGTATTCAACGCATCAAAAATAACTTGTGGGTGAAGTTTTACCAAATTTGGTTAATCATAATGTCGTTAATGTATGAGGAAAGAGAAAACAAGATTTGATTAATTAATGCATCAAAACTCTTCAAAAGAAAAATCTAATTACAAAATCAGAATATACATGTCTTAATTGACCTCTACGCAAAATTTTACCTAATTTGGATAAAGTTTGGACCTTCAATTGGTTTTGAAAAGAAAGTACATCATTATTTGGATATCCCTTTGTTCGTATACGAATTGGATAATGCTTCTCGATTTTACTGTCACGCGTCTGATTTCATTTTCTCTGTCACGCACGTACGTCTTCTTTCTAGATTTCCGCTTTCATCTCAACCGTTGTTTTGTGAACGTACGGCCCGGTTTTGTTCTCCTACCTCGGCTCGTTCCTCCGTCTCGCGAGCTGGCAGGTAGTGCCATGGCGCCTATTTTCTCGCTTCTCTCTCCCTCTGCTTTCCATATTGTCCTCCGATTCCTTCTCCTTCAACCTCCCTTCGTATTTCCGCATCGGATGATCCATGCTTGCTAAAGCTTTTATACCCCAAACCCTCTTAGCCTCTAGCGCCGTGAGAGTCCTCTGCTCGCGCTCTGTTCCACCCCTGTCCTCGTCTTCTTTTCCTTCTCCACCGTCCTCTGGACTTGCGGACCGCTGGGGAACGATCATCTGACCTTCTTTGAACTCGCGGAACGTTTTTCCTCCAGCGTTTTGGTCTGGGCCGCCTCCGGGCATAGTTCCCTTGCACTGGCCAACGACGCCGGGAACTGGTGTTGGGGGCGGAACTTCCTACCCAAGAAGAACCTGTTGATGGCCCGATATTCTTCAATGTGTCGACGAGAAGGTAACTCGCCATCCAATTATTGTGTTTATTGGGTATTTCGTATTTTCCCCTTTTGATTTCTTCAGCTTGTATTCTTGTTGCCTCTTGCAATGTCGATGACTTGGGTTCTTCCTCCCTGGCGGGTTTCTGAGCCTGTGTCTTGGCTTGTTGAGATCGGAAGCAATGGTAGAACCCTTTGTGAATGTAATTCGTTACTGACAAGCGTTTGTTTGCAAATTTGATTCTCAGATTTCATCGCCAGATTTCTGGTTCTTCACAACTAGCGTAGAAGACGACTTATGCTCGCATTACATTGCTGCCATCGTTTCGATTTTTATTTTTGTCACACTCCCAAGGGCATTTTGGTCTTTTAGCCCTGTAGATTCATAGCTTTACCGTTCTGAGTTTGTGCCTGGCCTTTTTGTGGGCCCTTGACACATGGCGTTACATGATAGGGCCATGTCGGACGGGTTTTTGGGTGGATAAATAATCATACACGTGGATTAATCGAGATTAAGATTAGTCGCTTTTTATAAAATTCATAGTAATTCATTTACTGATAAAAAAAATACAAATTAATAGCCATTGAATTTAAAAAAAAAAGACCTATCTAATGATACTAGTTTTGTTTCTTAAATCTCATGTTTAGTTAAAGGTGAATATTTTGGTTAGATCTAATTGGATAAAAACTTATAAAATTCATAACTAAATATTTATAAATCAGAAAAATGTAATAAAATATGTTTTGGACTCAGAGTAACATAAACTACAACATGGAAACAATTTGGTAACCTAATTCACATAAAATGAAAAAGGTGATTTTTAGGGTTTGATTAATCAATATGTCATTGACTCAAAATCTATATATGTGCTTAATAGGTTCTTTGGAGGCCTAGGCTTGAACCTAGATCTGACTTGGACTTTTATGATCTCTAATTTTGAGGTATGATTGCATCCCACATTATTTCTATATTGAGCAATAAATCTATTTCTTCTCTTATGTATGTTTTGCATCTCCTGTTATTCTTTTTTAGCAATTCACCTAGTTTCTTCTTTCTCTTGGTCCTATGGACAATAGCCTATAAACAATGTCTTTTCTTTTGAAAATCATGGTTCATGTGAACTACCCTATCTGTTATTGATCTTGTGATCATGTATATTCTTTTAGACTCTTATATTATGCTTTGTTCATGTTGGAACGCTATATGATGACATGTGATGTCTTTTGTCCACTTGTGAGGTGGATGTTTATGTTGTCCATTAGTATGATGGTAGCTTTTTTTTAAGCTGACTATACCATTTTACTTGCCTCTATATTAAACATGCTATGTGATTCAATAGCACTAGAGTTGTGTAATTGTGTTGGTTTTGTTTATGGGTAGATGTGTAATTTCCTACTCAAGCAGTATGCTCTTTTGGGATGGAGGTGGCCCCATACACGGGTTTCAAATTTGTGAGGTTTGGCCCACTTTTATATTGGGAGTTTGGCAGTACGTCATTCACTATCAGGTTTCAAGTTTATGAGGCGTGGCCGCCTTTGTCTTTATATTGTTCTAGGGCTATGTTTATCTCACATACATGTAGGATGATGATAATTGATTAAGGGTTATGTGCCCTAATATCATAATAAGTGCTTATGTGGCACAAGTTTATTGCTTTTTATGGCAAGTATACTTTTGTTATCATTAGTTTGCAATTCAATTCTCTTGATACCCACTTGGGTTGTCCTTTACTTTTCTATAGGAAGCCTTTTATATTTGTTGTCCTTTATTTCTTATATTGCTCAATTTCCTATTTAATATGCACATACCAGCCTTTGATGATGTCTTCTATTTTTCTCTTCTTGCTAGGGTATGCTTCCAACCCTAGGTGAAGGACACGGAGGACATGGCATACAGTTATGGACTTAGCTTAAGGAGTTCAAAGCTTGGAGACAAAGTTGCTATAGTTTAGACTTCCCTCTATCTTGGATCCTTATGTTGTATCATACATGTAAACCCTTTGGAGGAGATTATGATGTTCTGTTGTAACCTTATGAGAAATTGAGTATAGTCAATGTTTTTATTCTATAGCTACACTTTGGTTGTTTTGAATACCATTAATAAGATTTAAAAATTTTACACCCATTCCATCACATACCATTTGAGTGTGTTTGGACTGGAGGTTCTATTCTTCAAATTTTTAGTAGGGAGTGGTTTCCCTCTTAGGTCCCACTCCTTACAACTTAGTTACGACCGCATCCGCAATCCTGACAAGGCATGATCACATCCATCTTCAAAAGATATCATATGAGCACTATATATCACATCATTGAGATACAACCTTGACCATTCTCCTACCAGGGTATAACCGCAGCCAATCCTGTGAAATGCATATACTCAAAAGTATACGACTCCGAGCTTCCATTAAGGGAGAACCCATTTCACCATCCAGCACTAAGACTGACACTGGAATGGATCAATGACACATGGCACCTACATGATTAGAGATTCACTTGATTAATTAACCCATTTGGGTATCTTTTAGCATCATTCAAGTTACAACGTACAAACCATAAACAAGCTCTACAAAGATAAGGGCATAGTACAACTTTAGAAGATAATAAACGTATAAGGTGTGAATTAGTCACATCATCACCACATGATACTACTATCCCACAAGGCCATCATCATATTCATGTTGTCATGGGATACCAATCCCTTATCACATCACTAGAGGATAACACCTCACACTAGGCATATAGCCTCTGCCAAGTCATGGGACCCAATCACATAATCCCTGCATGTACACCGTCACATTATGCCTCAACTATGTGCATAGTCACCATCATGTATCATGTAGAATTCATCATAGCTTTCACATAGCTATGTCATTCAAGTTTAGGTCACCTGCAAGGTTAGGGATTTTATAAATAGGAGAGAGAAAAACACCATAATATGATAACCACTTCAAGAGAGAGGAGCAAACACATCACATGACCCAATATTAGGGCTAGGGTTCCTTATTTGTCTGATTAGGGTTTTATAGCTATATTCAATCACCAAACCCTAAGTACACCATGTCCCACTTTCCTGGAACATATTAGAGTTAGGAAACATGATTAGGCTTATCTAAACAGTCCTCCAAACAACACTATACATGGTTCATTACTTTCTTACTCATATACATGTGTTGATTATATGACTAAGTTGGTGTCTCAACCACTCATGAAACAACTGTCTCGACTACCTTCATGTAAGGTGTCTCAGCCGCAGCAGACCTAGGTGTCTCGACCGTGACACATCATGTGTCACGACCACCACATAGATTAGGGTTTAGACCACCCTCAAAGCATGTGTCACGAACTCAAACCAAAACATGTCTCAACCTAAAAAACAAAGGCATGTCTCAGCCAAAACAAAAGCCAGACTCACAACCACACCACAACACATGTCTCGACCAAAACTAGAACACTTGTCTCAACCCAAAATAGGAGCAACATCTTAACCAAACACCATACATCTAAGTGTCTTGACCCAAGGGAAAACATGGTGTATCGATCACTATGGTCATGCCACCACCAAGGCAAATGACCACCATCAAAATAGGGATTAGCCAAGGTCAAAATAGAAGTATTCCGCAGATAAAATAGAAGATAACATAAAGTAAAACCACCATCTTCAAGGAGAGAAACTTCACACAAAAATATCGATCACAAAAAACCCTTAAACATGAGTCATGAAATCACCATGAAAGAACCTCATGCAAGAGAGATAAAACATCATTTAACACCTCCAAAACAGAACTTAAACTATGTATTCCATTAAAACCCTAAAACATGAGTCATAAAATCACCATGAAAGAACCTCATGCAAGAGATATAAAACCTCATTTAACACCTCCAAAACAGAACTTTAAACTATGTATTACATCACAATACATGAGCATCATGCATGTGATAATAACTAGGGTCAAAAGGTAGGAAGCAAAACCACCATATTACATCCATCTCTAAAATCGGGTACCCTGCATTAGGGTTTCAGATTCTAAGCAAACCAAACATGATAACCACCATCATTCAAGCTCTAGAACATGGTATTCTCTACAAGCATGTTAGGATCATGATTTAGAGAGAGAAATAACAACATGAAAGTAAATAAAAGTGAAATAATAGAGAGGGTAGATATTTATATAACCCGCCTTAAGGAAGATCAACTCTAAGGATCACAAGCTCCAAGCACATGATCACCAAGGATGATGTTGTTGCTCCACCAAAGGCTCCACTTTTGGCTATAAGATCATCTCAAGAAGAAGAACACAACAAGGTCAAAGATTTCTCAAGAAAAGAGGGTAAGAGAACCCTAGGCTGAACTTAAGGAAGAAGGTAAAAAGAGAGAGGGAAACTTCCTCACACTTGGTTACCACCTTGTCAAAACATGGCCTATGACCCTTGTGATGAGGAGTTTCTCTCTACAATTACCACCATGGAGGATCCATGGTCTATGACTGAGAAAAGAGAAGAATATGGGGTAGGATATCCAAAGAAAATTCCACCAAAAAAAGGCAAACACTTACCAAGGTTGAAGATGACCAAAAGTCACCACATGCAAGGGATCTCGGTCACCAAAGCTCCAAGGTTTAGGCATCCTTACTCCACTAGGCTCCAAGGATGAGAAAAATAGAGGGAGGAAGAAGGAAGGCCAAAAGTTTCACTTGCATGAAGAGAAGGGTTTCATATACATGAAGGAGGAGGGAAGGAGGGTGAAGATAAGGTGTCAATACCAAAAGGCACCAAAGGGGCATGTAATATCCCTAACATGGGTTACACCTTAACCCTAGGAGTTTTTCTTAAGTAAGTCATTTATATTATTGTCTTTATCTTTTGAAAAGTAATTAAGACTAAAGGATAGCTTATGTTTCAATTTTGGTCCTATTTGAATAATGTTGAAGCAATATTTGCTTATTTTGGACTAAAGTGCAATTTAACCAATATAAGGGGTTACCTTGCAAAATGTTACATGATAAATGTTCCTCTAGTACTATAGAATCATAAGAATGAGAAGGATGCTAAGGTATGGTTTGTGGAAGCCTAAGTTCCAAGAAGGAGCTTGTTGGAATAATACTTGTGCATTGAATACTAGTTTTGGTGTAATTTGTAATTTACCCAAAACCTACGGTTGAATATGTAAAATACCACCTCAAGAGTGCCCCTACTGTCTCTTGGTATCATTTAGAGAAAAGAAAAAGAAAGTGGCATCTTGTTTGAACCATATTTGAGAAATGATAATCTTGATAATAAAATAATCAAGAAATAAGCATAATTGAAACCTTAAGTTACATTGTAATAAAAATATATAAATTAAATGAAGTGCCCATCAACTAAAAATCCATGGGCGAAATTCTATAATTGAATGGCATCCAAAAGACCTTAAGAGGCGCCGATATTCCTAAGTAGGTGAAAATATTTACCTACATTTTTAATTGAAAAGTAATATCCACTAACATAAAGGTGCTAATGGATAGTGATATTATATTCATTAAGGAGCTTAATGGCCGACTATAATTCAGGGATAATTCAAAGGAATTAGGGGGAAAACAAGATAGCTTCAGAGACAAGGAAGTGGAGGGGGCATGTGGCACCTAGAAAGGAAGGTTGATGACTTCCCCCCTACTCTCTCTCTCTCTCTTATGAATTCAATTATATATACTCAACCATTCACCTACTAGAAAGGCTATTTGCGCACCACACTCACTCCTCACTTAGGACAACGACCAAGGAAGAAAAGGAGAAGGAGGAGATCATTTCCCAAGCTTAAAGTAAGATCCATGGTCATCTTCAACCTTGGGTTGAAGGCTAAAATCAAATTATAACTCTTCTTTTCTTCTCTCTTCCATCCAATGCTCAACTTTGGCAATCTTTTACATCAAAGGGTTGAGAACGTGCCTTGGATAATTGGAGGAACTATCTTCACCATTAAATACGAAAAGCTTGGAGCTTTGAAGTTGCTTTGAAGGTGGGTTATATAACTTGAACCCATTAATATTATCATTTGATTTCAATCTTGCAATATATGTTGATCTTTCCTTCGTCTCGAAATTTTTCCTAAGTAATTGATGAATCCATCAGTTGTATGGACATTAGAAATAGAGGTCTGAAGCTTAATGATGATAACATCATCTTAGCACACACCTCTAGATCCACAACACCAAACGGTTTCAATTCTGTATGGCCAAACGGTTTTCAAACCGTTTAGTGATCAAACATTTTCAACTTTGGATAGGCCAAACGGTTTCAAACCGTTTAGTGTTCAAACAGTTTCAATACAACCTAGTGCAAACAGTTTTCAAACCATTTAGTGATCAAATGGTTTCAAACTTTTTCACGTTCAAATGGTTTCAACTTAATCTAGGTCAAACGGTTTCAAACCGTTTAGAGTGCAAACAGTTTCAAACCCTAGCAAGATCAAACAGTTTAAGACCATTTGAAGGTCAAAAGGACCTCAAGACCATTTGAAGGTCAAGTGACCTCAAGACCGTTTGAAGGTCAAAAGGACCTCAAGACCGTTTGAAGGTCAAGTGACCTCAAGACCGTTTGAATATCAAAAGGACCTTAAGACCGTTTGAAGGTCAAAAGGACCTCAAGACCGTTTGAAGGTCAAAAGGACCTCAAGACCGTTTGAAGGTAAAAAGGGTCTCAAGACCGTTTGAAGGTTAAAGGGGTTTTCAAGATCGTTTGAAGATTAAATGATCTCAAACAATTTAGAGACCAAATAGTCTCAAAACCATGTAAGATCAAATGACCCTATGAGTGTTTGTAAAGTATCTCAAGGTTAATTACAATGGAAGTACCTCTAAAGTACTTAGGTGAATAATACACTTAGAGTGATTGTCATTTGAGGCTTATGAAAGTAATAAACTCAATACATCATGATAAGCATTGGTGCATGTACTTTAGTGAAAGGATGAGCCAACTTAATAAAGTATTGAGTAATCAACATCCTAGAGAGGATGAGAGAGAAACTCACACTTGTGTAATAAACATGTAATGTGCATACACTGATACTTTTAATAAGTGTAGAGTATGAATTAGGGTTTGATCTTTGATAATGTTACCATGAAACCCTAATTAATAAAGAATGGGAAACCCTAACCCTAATTTCGGGCAATGGTATGAGAAAACTTGAATGATAAAGAATGGGAAACCCTAACCCTAATGAGGGAATAGTGGTGTTACCCTTGTATTGCATGGTGTTGATATGTAATTGATATGGTTGTTATCAAGTATACTAACCATGCATGTATCATAAGTTGATGAGCATAGCCAGGTATGAGTTATGCTGTTTATTTGATAAGAATGCTTAATGGGTTTTGTGAGCCATTATATTATTTGTTGCCTAGTGAGAGGTGACAAGATGTTTAATGTGTCTTGTGAGCTATGTGAGATGCTTGTGTAACAAGTATCAAGCATACCTTGGTCAGATGACCTGAAGGTAATAGTTACCTGATAAGTGATAACAATGTTTAGTGATGAATTGAGGGTTTGAATACTCAGATCCATTAAACATGATGATGATATTGTTGAGGGATGAGAATTCGTAGTAATGAGATAAGGGATTGAGATCCTACTATTTTATAAAGTTTTGAAAAGCACTTGATGGATGTATTATACTTTTCTTTGTAGCATTTGTCATAATAATTCATGTTTGAAAACTTGGCTGATGCTAAAAGAATATGGTAATACACTTAATTAATCAAGTGAAATCTTATCATGTAAATCCCTGGCCATAGATCCATCATCGTCAGTAGCTGGTGATGGTGAAACATGTTTTCCCACATGATCTCCTGGAGGGCATATTTTTTAATATGTGGGGATAATGTGCGTGAATATCCTTACGCCCTAATGTGGGGTTGATGTGAGATAAACACGAGATCTCTTAATCCTTATATGTGTCGGGATGGATGTATCATGAATCTTCTGATGATGTTTAATGTTGGATCGATGTGAGATAAACATGAAATCTCTCGATTGCAAAGAGAGTGTAGTCGTCGATGTAGCTCTATAGCGAAGTTTCCAGTATACCCTGGAAAGCTAATTAGCAGAGACACGAGATGTCCTGCATGTGGTCTCGCACTGACCAAGACAGATGAGTTCATGGAGTCCGGCTCTTCCCTTGACCTAAGTATGGAACCAATGCTTTACGATGCCGTGGTCGGTTGGAGTATGAGCGGTATACCTCATCTCCTCAGGGCATAAGTGTGATTGTAAAATGTAATCAGTTGTGTAGTGTATTTTCTTAAGGATGAAATACAGAAATCATTCGTTGATGTTACATTGCTTAATGTATCCTAGAATGGATAAATGTTATACATGTTCTTCATATTCCTTATTAAATAGATGATTTACTACTTTATCATACATAGCTAAAATGTTTTAAAAGATGATATTGCTCTAATCTACTTAAACAGTGATTTATCCTGCTTATTAATGATAAAGAATCCTCTTCTCAATTTATTATTGTTTATCTACAATAATAATATTGTTGGCGGAGGGTTATATCTCTTGTTGGGATATGGGTCTCACCCCGTTGGTCACCAACATTTTTAGGTGGACGCAGACGAGGAGGTAGGGACTATACAATAGGGGAAGGACAGAAGCATCAGGAACAATAGTAACATCTCAGGTGGAGAAACTGATTGTTTTGTCTTGTAGATATGAGTCCTATGTGTCGTCTCTATACTCTCAGGTCCTTGGAGTCGGTACTCAGTGTTTTCATAATCGATCTGAGATTTTGGCTTGAATGCCTCGAGGTTTTATGTTGTTTATGTATAGTTTTGGCAAATCAACTGTTGTAAATATTCCTCGAGAAGATATGGTACATGGTATGTATAATGTGAATTATAATGTATGTAGTACTTTGGTTCTCTTTATAAGAGTTACCTAGAATTGGATCTCTTTGCAAAAAGGTTTTAATTTTTAGTGATTTCTATTATTCTGTTGATTATGGTTAATTCCACAATAATTACACAGTGATAGTCTGATTTGCTGTCGGATCATCATAAAGTTTTGGTATCAGAGGCTGAGGTTCGCGGAGTCTATAGAGACATAGGATTAAGGTTGTTGAGTCTATTCTAGTGTCTTCTAGTTTATCTGGTAGTGACTTTTGCTCTCAGGAGAAGAAGTAAAGCTTGAAGATGGTTGGATCATATGAAGAACATGTTGTTGAAAGCAGTGTTGTTGCACCAGGAGGTGCAAGGGGTCAGGATAGAGAGGAACTTGTACTTGAAAATCCCCAGCTTGACCAAGCTTCGATATAAAACCCAACTTTCCATGCTCTGTTTGGGCAGTTCATGGCGACAATGACACATATGGCGGATAGGATGCCACCATATGTACCTAGGGCACCGGCTCCCAATGAGGGACATGGAGCTGGAAAGACTTTTGAACGGCTTCGACGGGTAGGAGCTATTGATTATACTGGTACAACTGACCCAATAGATGCAGACTTGTGGCTGACTGAGCTGGAGAAGGCCTTCAGAATTCTTAATATCTTTGAGAAGGTTAGGCATGCAGTGTATCTATTGAAAGGGAGTGCTAGCCACTGGTGGGCCATTGAGGAAGAGAAACGACCAGGAGTTGAGCTCAAATGGAGAGAGTTCCGACGAGAGTTTGTTAGTAGATATTTTCCCAAGACTGACCTGGATGATAAAATCTCTCAGTTTGAGCGGATAAGGTAAGGACCAATGAACATTAGTGAGTATGAGGCTAAGTTCATGGAGCTTCTACGGTTTTGTCAGCACATGGCTACTACAGATGAGGAGAGGATTTGGCATTTTGAGAAGGGTTTGCATGCTGATTTGACCACACCTGCATCCACTCTAGAGAATAGAGAGAGGTTTTCCACTTTTATGGAGTCAGTTAGGTGGATAGAAAGGTCCGTGACTAAGAAATGTCAAGCCAACAGTAAGAAAGTGTATACACAGTTCCAAGGACAGAGGTCTGAAAGTTTTAAGAAACCAAGGTTTTATGCACCAATAGTACCACTGAGGTTTAATACTCAGACACAGTGGACATCCAGTAAGGGTAGAGGTCATAGTTTATCACCAGAGGGAGCCCACAGCTCAACATCAATGTTAGTAACAGGACCATCTAGGTTGCAGTGGGAGAACAGAAGTTGTTATAAATGTGGGAAGATGGGACATCTGATGAAAGATTGTCTAGCTAGAGACGTGAGTGTAACCCAACCACCAAGGCAAAGTCAACAAGGCTCTCAGAAGCGACAGTTTAGTAGTGGCACATGAGGACGTGGACAGGCGTCCCAAGCTGGTTCATCTGTACCCAACAATAGGGTGAGTGGTCAACAACCGACAACGACAAGATTCTATGCTATGAATCATCCAGAAGCAATGGTCAACCCACGATTCGTGACAGGTCAGATGGAATTATTTCATTCTGATATGTCTTCATCCTACCTTGTATCTGTTTTGATTGATCTGGGTGCTACACATTCCTTGATCACTCCAGAAGTGATTCATGACTGCAATATGACTGTCAGTCATAGAGCAGATAACTTGTTATTAGAAACTCCATTAGTTGGATCTGTAGTGTTGCGGGAGATATGGTCTCCCTGTGTTCTTTCGTTTTCAGAACATAGCATTCAGGTGGATCTTATACCACTTGAGATGCATGGGTTTGACATAATCCTTGGGATGGACACCCTAGAAAAGTATAAGGTTGTCTTGGATTGCAGTTCCAAGCAGGCTATGTTCTCAGACAATGGTGATGCATGGGTCTTTTAGGGGGATAGAAAGATTCTTCCAACCTGTCTAGTGTCAGCAATGATAGCTGAGAAACTGTTGCAACAAGGATGTGAAGCATTCTTGGCACATGTGGTAGATACCAGAGCAGAGAGTCCTAGTCTTTCTGAAGTTTTAATTGTTAGGGAGTTTGAGGATGTGTTTCCTGAGGAACTTCCAGGTGTTCCTCCACCCCTAGAGATTGATTTTGAGATTAATCTAATCCCAAGTACACAATCTATTGCTCAAACACCGTATAGAATGGCATATGCTGAGATGGCAGAACTCAAGAAATAGTTACAGGAGTTGCTTGAAAAGGGTTTTTTCGATCGAGTACTTCACCTTGGGGTGCTCTGGTTCTCTTTGTGAAAAAGAAGGATGGGTCTATGAGATTATGCATAGACTATAGACAACTCAACAAGGTGACCATAAAGAACAAATATCCTCTACCAAGGATAGATGACTTGTTTGACCAGTTGTGTGGTGCAACTATATTCTCTAAAATAGATTTGAGGTCAGGATACCATCAGTTACACATCAAGGAGAGTGACATACCTAAATCAGCCTTCAGAACAAGGTATGGTCACTATGAGTTCATAGTTATATCATTTGGACTAACTAATGCACCAGCTGTATTCATGGAACTCATGAATAGAATTTTCCGGCCATTCCTTGATCAATTCATAGTAGTCTTTATAGATGACATCCTAGTTTACAGTAGAGATGCTCAACAACATGAGCAACACCTTCGTCAAGCCCTAACTTTATTGAGAGAGCACAAGCTATACGCTAAGTTTAGCAAGTGTGAATTCTGGTTATCAGAAGTGTCTTTCCTAGGACACGTAATATCTGCCTCAGGTATCTGTGTTGATCCTAAAAAGGTAGAATTTGTCTTGTAGTGGGAACAACCGAAGACACTAATGGAGATACACAGTTTTCTAGGACTAGCATGCTACTATAGGAGGTTCATTAAGAACTTCAGTTATGTAGCATTACCCCTAACTAGGTTAACTAGGAAGGAGGTTCTTTTTGTCTGGAATGACAAATGTCAACATTCTTTCCAATTATTGAAAGAAAGGTTAACAAGTGTGCATGTGTTAGTGTTACCTGATCAAGGAAAGGAGTATATTGTATTCTGTGATGCTTCTAAGAACGGTCTAGGATGTGTGTTGATGCAGGATAAACAAGTGATTTCTTTTGCTTCTCGACAGTTTAAGAAACATGAGGAAAATTATCCGACACATGATCTAGAATTGGCTGCGGTGGTTCATGCGTTGAAGATCTGGAGACATTATCTCTATGGAGAGACATTCCATATTTTCACGGACCATAAGAACCTAAAATACATCTTTTCACAGCACGAGTTGAACATGAGATAATGCCGCTGGATGGAGTTAATCAAGGACTATGATTGTACAATTGATTATCATTCGGGAAAGGCTAATGTAGTGGCTGATGTACTAAGTAGAAAATCATCGTCGCCAATCATAGACAAAGCACAGTTGAACTCTTTAGTGTGCTTTAAATGATACATGCTTGTCTCTTTGAGGCAAAACAATGTACAGTTTAAAGTATCCTTATTAGCTAGACTGTTAGATGAAATGCAAGTGAAACCTACTCTGAAACAACTATTCAAAGAAGCACAACAAACTGATGTTGTGATTCAGCAGATAAGATCAGAGTACAGTAATGAGAAACAGGAGGGTTTTCATGAGTCAGATGATGAGGTAGTCTGTTACCATGGTAGGATGGTAGTACCTGATGCCAATAACTTAAGGAAGTTAGTCATGGAGGAATCTCATTCATCCATATATGCAATGCATCCAGGGAGCACCAAAATGTATCATAACTTGAAAGATATGTATTGGTGGCCTGGTTTGAAGAAAGATGTAGCTGAGTTTGTTATGTGGTGTCCAGTGTGTCAGCAGGTTAAAGTTGAACATCAAAAGCCCATAGGAATAATGCAACCTTTACCTATACCACAGTGGAAATGGGATCATGCGACCATGGACTTTGTGGTTGGTTTACCCAGAACAACCAAAAGTCATGATTCTGTTTGGGTGATAGTTCATAGGTTGACTAAGTCAGCACATTTCCTTCCTGTCAAAACAACCTATACTGCTGAGAAACTTGCACATATCTACATAGATGAGATAGTGTGGTTACACGGAGTTCCAGCCACAATTGTTTCTGATAGAGGTCCCCAGTTCACGAGTCATTTTTGGGAATGACTACACAAAGCATTGGGTACGCAGTTAAGATTCAGTACCGCCTTTCACCCACATATGGATGGACAATCTGAGAGGACTATACAAACCTTGGAGGATTTTCTTAGGGCATTTGTCCTTCAGTTTGTAGGAAGTTGGGATCTACACTTGAGTTTAATAGAATTCACTTACAATAATAGTCATCAGCAAAGTATTGATATGGAACCATATGAATCATTATATGGTAGACATTGTAGATCTTCATTGTGCCGGTATGAAACAGGGGAATACCAACTTTTGGGTCTGGAATTAGTGCAACAGACAACTGAAAAGATTAAAGTAATACAACAACAATTAAAGGTTGTACAGGATAGACAGAAGTCATACGCTGATAAACGGCAAAGACCTTTAGAATTCCAAGTTGGAGACAGAGTATATATCAAAGTATCACCTTGGAAGGATGTTCATAGATTTGGTAAGAGGTGTAAGTTAGCTCCTAGATTTATGGGGCCTTATCCAATCACTGAACGGATTGGAAAGGCAGCCTATAAGTTGGAGTTGCCACCTGAACTACATAGATTGCATCCACTATTCCATATATCCATGTTGAGAAAGTATCACCCTGATACGGAGTTAGTATTGCAACCAGTAGAGGTAGAGTTAAATGAAGATATATCCTATGAAGAAGGACTGATGCGATGATTTTGAGTCGCATTTATAGACTTGTTTTACTTGTGATTTATGCATTTATTGGTCATTTTGGTGGTTAATATTGCATAATTCATTTACTTTGGTCTATGACCCTTCTAAACATCAATTCTCCCTTATTTTAGTGTTTTGAGCATAAATGATTACAATAATATGTTTTATTTCGGCTTATGTGGTTTTGTGTTGCAATTTTAGGAAAAACACATATCTGCAGCTGTCGATACTATCGATAGATGTCGATACTATCGACACAACCACAGGTTGCTAGCCGCAAGGAGAAGCACAGAGTCGATACCATCGACATGGAAGTCGATGGTAGAGACTTATTATCAGGTTTCTGGCGAGAAGACAATTGATACTATGGACCATAAAGTCGATACTATCGACCCCAGAAGATTTCAACGATGGAAAATGACAAAAACTGATACCTAAGGGTGTCGATACCATCGACCCGCGTCGATGGTATCGAGTCAGCATCAGGCGCAACGAAGAAAGGAAAAGAAGACTTGCCGATATCACACAGGGTCGATACCATCGACTCACGTCGATGGTATCGACACCGTCAGATACAAGTTTGCTTCAGATCGATCTAAATCTTACGGTTATGATATTTTTCCAACCTAAATCAGTGATTATACCTAATGACAGTGGCCAGGAGGAAGCTATCACGTCATTAGCCGCTGCACACGTCCCGAGAAGGTGTGGAGAGAAGAACGGAGCCTAGAAGCACGCCCCAACCGTTCCAGAAGCTGAAGAAGACGTTTTCCACCGCCGAAAGGCTGTAGAGCGTGCATTCCACGCCAAGGAACGCTTGGATCTTCTCTGTTCATGGGTTTCTTTACTTAATCATGTTTTTCTCCATGTTTCCCCTTTTCTCTACCATGTTTTGCTCTGAGATGAACATGCGGGGCTAATCCCCTTTGTCTTTAGGACCGGGAGTAGCCCATGGAAGCATTGTATGACATTTTTATCATAGTAATTCATCATTTATCTCTTAAATCCATGGTATGATTTCATTTTCTCAATTATATTGTTATGCTTGATCACCATAATGATAATCTAATGCCCTTAATTGCTTTGAAATAAGAATTAACGGTTGAAAAGAGACGAAATTCACATTAATTAACAAATCCCTTGAACAAGGTGATGTACAATTAATGGTGGAAACCCAGAGGTCGATTTTAATGCACCTAGTTTAGGGTATAGGTTACTATGACAGTGGAACCAAACTAGACATAGGTAGTGAATTGTACCACGACAGTGGGTAATTTTGATTACAGGCCACTACCCGGATCGAGAGATGAACCTGAATTATTATATGGAAATTCATACAATGAGAACCCGTGGTGAAACCGCAATCCTAAAGATTCCCATCTGAATTGATTAAATTAAACACTTAATTGATTGCTTTATTTTATTTTGTTTTCTTTTATTTTTACAACAACTCTCAAACTCTTTTTATCGGTTTAGCTGATCGCAACCAGTTAGTAGCAGTCTATCGATAATTCAGTGTCCATGAGTTCAACTCGGGCCTCACAAGGGCCTATACTGCATTGACGCGTACACTTGCGTTCTACGCACGGTGAAAGCGTGTCAAGTTTTTGGCGCCGTTGTCGGTGACACGACAATTGTCGGCACTACGAGTGCTGCAAGCGGCCATTCTAGGCCACCTTTTATTTTTATTATTTTGTAATCATTTCAAAAATTAAATTTTATTTTTCAAATTGTGTAATCGTATAGCACGATATTGAGCTAAAATTATTATTTTTGCAGGTACTGTGCATGGTGAGGACACGTAACATTGACTACACGCAGCCTACACCAGAGGTTCCACTGCCGGGACCTGACGACGAGGAAGATTACAATCAAGACCAAATGGAAGATATAGATTCCGGCTCAGAATAAGAAGCCATGGCCGAAGAGCAGACGATATGGGAGAAGATAAAAGCTTCTTCCTCATCCGCTTCAAAGGGGCCAATAAAGAAGCAGGCGATCAACATTCTGACATATAAGATTGATCCTGCATTAATCAACTTGGTCAAGTCAAATGCATTCCATGGGCTAAAGAATGAAGACCCAGTGACTCACATTAGCCAGTTTGTGGAGAACTGTGATATGATAACAATAGACAGGTTTCTGCAGGAGACACTATACCTGAAGTTGTTTCCGAGCTCTTTGGCAGGAAATGCACGAGAATGGTTGCACAATCTTGACGATGAATATGTGGAATCATGGAACCACATGGTGGAAGTGTTCTTTGAAAGGTTTTTCCCGCCCAAGAAGACAAATGATATGATTAGAAAAATCCATAATTTCATCCAGAAGGCAGGGGAAACTTACTCTGAGACCTAGGAGCGGTTTCAGATCATGCTTAGGAGGTGCCCGCATCATGGGCTTGATAAGGAGACGTAGGTCAAAATCTTCTATTTTGCTCTCTCCGAGCATGATAGAAGTAACCTGGATTCCACAGGTTCAGGGTTCTTTTTGAACAACACAAACACGAGGTGTTGGGAAATTCTGAAAAATATGGCCAAGAAGCAATCCTGGGGTGACAGAGACGTCGTAGAGCATGTCCGAGTTACGGGAGAGTCAAAGGCCATCAAAGACCTGAATGAGAAGATGGACCTTCTAGCAAAGAAACTGCTTGCAAAAGAAGATACCGAAACAGATGATGAGGCTCAAGTAAAGTTTATGCGCCAGCAATAGGGGTATAGAAACAATGATTACTCATGGAGGAAGGACAAGAAATTTTCCTAGAAAGATCTAAATAAATTCTTGCAGGACCCTGATGCAAAACCCCAGTCGGCGGCGGAGGATAAGAGCACAGAGTTGCTCAATCAAGTGATAAAGTAGAACCAAGAATTGATGAACACTTTTGGCCAGCAGATCAGGCAACAGGGGGAATTCATGAATCAGTTTGGACAGACATTGCAGAGCCATGGGGCTCAGATGAGGACGATAGAGACGTCTATGGCACAATTGGCAGCTGAGAGAGCAAATCTGAAGAAGCCAGCGCAGCAAGGCTTTCCGAGTAATACAAATATTCCAGGGGGAAATCAGCAGGCAAAGGCAATCTTGCTACGGAGTGGCAAGAAGATTTTAAACCCCAGGGCCGATGAACCAAGCAAACACCAATCAGAAACCAAAGGTGAGGCCACAGAGGAAGTGCCAATTCCAGTCACAGAGCCAGTTGAGGATATAGTAGAGGAATTCACAGCTGAACCTATTACTGTTGAGGAGGAGACAAAGAAGAGGACACCATATGTGCCACCACATCAAAGGGCACAGACTGTCCCAGTCCCATATCCAAATAGTGTGAAAGCAAAGAAAGTGGATGCCCAGTTCAAGAAGTTTCTGGACAGTATTATAAAGCTCTCCGTCAATATTCCATTACTAGAAGCAATCGAGCAGATACCCTCCTACGGGAAGTTCTTGAAAGATATCATTACTAAGAAGA
The DNA here is from genome assembly GCA_963693085.1 of Alisma plantago-aquatica. Taxonomy (NCBI): domain Eukaryota; kingdom Viridiplantae; phylum Streptophyta; class Magnoliopsida; order Alismatales; family Alismataceae; genus Alisma; species Alisma plantago-aquatica. The sequence goes on from OY856409.1 coordinate 558,530,424, forward strand.
GGAAGATCCCTGATACGGAGGTTGTGGTTCTCAAGGAGAAGGTGAGTGCCTTCATCATGGGCACATTGCCACCAAAAAGGTAGGATCCAGGCTGCTTCAATATTTCATGTTACATTAGTAAGGTGAAATTTGGTGAAGCACTGTGTGATTCCGGGGAAAGCATAAACATGATGCCTCTCTCTATGTTCAAGAAATTGGGATTAAAAGAATCAAGGCCGAGCAATATGACAATACAATTGGCAGATAATTCAGTGGTGAAGCCTTATGGTATTTGTGAAGATGTGTTGGTGAAAGTAGATCAGTTTGTATTTCCAACAGACTTTGTTGTAATGGAGATGCAAGATGAACAGGGTAATGAGTTACTCCTTGGACGACCATTCCAAGCCACTACTGACATGATAGTTGAGATGGGAAGAGGTCGGTTGACCTTGGGTATCGCTGATGATCGGTTTGAGATGGTCATGCCCTCAAGCACTACGCAATCTAAAGTAAAGGAGCACTGCCGCATGATGAAGCATTTTGATCAGAATATTTCTATTTGTCTAGGGAAGCCATTTTTAGATATGGCTCATGTGATGACTAGAGTAGAAAAAGGGACACTGGCTGTAGATATCATGGAGCAGACCAAGGTTGTGTCTCTTAGCAAGGTTGTGGGTTTTCCCAATGATAAAGAGGAGGACATCCCTCCCTCTACTGAAGACGAGGCCGTAGCAAGTTCTGTTTTTAATGCATATCCAGAATTACCGCTTGAAGCCTGCCTGGTTAATATAACACATGATTGGATGAGAAGCAAGTCACTAAAAGAGTGTGCCAAGATGCTTCAGGTGCTTCCATGTTTTTATGCTAGGTACTATGAAGACCTTGGAGAACTTCCACCACCGCTTCATTCATCTTTGATCAGCCCACCAGATTTAGAATTGAAGCCATTGCCACCGCACTTGACATATGCATTTCTAGCTGAGGATGAGAAGCTGCCTGTGATTATTTCGGCATATCTGAGTGCCGAGGAGGAAGATCAATTGTTGATTGTGTTGAAGAACCACCAAGGTGCATTCGGGTGGTCGGTTGCAGACATCAAGGGGATTTCCCCTACATTGTGCCAGCACAAGATCCGGCTTGAGGAGGGAGCCAAACCGGTGATTCAGCCACAACGTCGACTAAATCCTAGCATGATGGAGGTCATAAAGAAGGAGGTGATCAAGCTCCTTTCTGCAGGTATCATCTATGCTATATCTGACTCGACGTGGGTGAGTCCGACACAGGTAGTCCCTAAAAAGGGGGGAATTACTGTTACACATAATTTGTTAAATGAACCTGTCACGACCCGCTTGGTAACCGAGTGGCATGTATGTATAGACTACCATAGATTGAATGCTGCTACGCTTAAGGATCATTTCCCTCTCCCATTCATTGATCATATTTTAGAGTGATTAGCAGGTCGATCTCATTGTTGTTTTCTCAATGGTTATTCGAGGTACAATCAGATTTCCATTGATCCTAAGGACCAAGAGAAGTCCACCTTCACTTGTCCTTACAGAACATTTGCATATTGTCGTATGCCATTTGGTTTGTGTAATGCACTGACAACCTTTCAGCGTTGCATGCTTGCCATTTTCTCTGATATGGTTGAACGCTGTTTGGAGGTTTTTATGGACGATTTCTCCGTCTATGGTGCGTCCTTTGACGAATGTTTATACAATTTGGACAAGGTTTTGCAACGCTGTGAGGACACGCATTTGGTCCTCAATTGGGAAAAATGCCACATGATGGTCAGCGAAGGGATTGTGCTAGGACATAAAGTGTCTAGCAAGGGGTTGGAGGTAGGATCGGTGAAGATCGAAGTGATTTCCAAATTACCCCCACCAAATTCGGTTAAAGGGGTACAGAGTTTTCTAGGTCACACCGGTTTCTATCGACGCTTTATAAAATATTTCTCAAAAATCGCCAAACCATTATCTGAGTTGTTAGAAAAGGATGTTGTGTTTGATTTTAATGAAAGTGTTTACATGCATTTAACGTGCTTAAAGAAAAACTGATTTCCGTACCGGTTGTGCAAACACCGGATTGGACAAAACCATTTGAATTGATGTGTGATGCGTCTGATTTCGCAGTTGGGGCTGCTTTGGGACAACGTGTGGACAATAAACCCGTTGTGATTTTCTATGCATCTAAAACTTTGAATGATGCACAGTTAAACTACACGACAACTAAAAAAGAACTTCTCGCCGTTGTTTGTTCTTTTGAAAAATTCTGGCAATATCTTGTAGGATCTAAAGTCGTGGTATGGACGGACCATGCCTCCAGTAAGTACTTGATGGAGAAAAAGGATGCCAAACCTAGACTGATTAGGTGGATCTTACTTTTACAAGAATTTGATATTGAAATCAAAGATCAGGCGGGAATAGAAAATGTGGTTGCGAACCATTTGTCTAGGTTGGAAAGGGTAGATGAGAAGGATTTGCATATACCCATTACCGAGATGTTTCCTAATGAACAACTTCTATCTGTGAAATCGAAAGATCCTTGGTTTTCATACATTGTTAATTATATCGCCTGTAAAATTATCCCGGAAGATTGGACATACCAAGAGAAAAAGAAAATTTTCCATTCTTTACGATATTATTTTTGGGATGACCCTATTCTGCTGAAGCAATGCAGGGATGGTGTGTTGCGCAGGTGTGTACCGGAAGTGGAATATGAAAGTGTCTTACGTCATTGTCATACTCTATCGACGGGTGGCCACCATGCAAGTTCTAGAATTGCGGCCAAGGTACTGGAAAGTGGTCTTTACTGACCTACTTTGTTCAGAGATGCCTATGACTATGTGTGGCAATGCGATTCCTGCTAAAGGGCAGGTAACATTTCAAAAAGACAGGAGATGCCCCTCAATGTATTTTAAGAGGTCGAGGTGTTCGATCTGTGGGGTATTGATTTTATGGGACCCTTTGTGTCCTCCAATTATAACTTGTACATTCTATTAGATGTTGACTATGTATCAAAGTGGGTAGAGGAAATACCCACTAGGACTAATGATGTCGTCATAGTGTGCAGGTTTGTCAAGGAACACATTTTCTACATGTTTGGTGTACCAAGAATGACCATTAGTAATGGAGGTACACATTTCCGAAATCAGAAGTTCGCGACACTGTTGAGAAAGTATGGGGTAAATCATAACATTAGTACCCCGTACCACCCGCAGACACAGGGGCAAGTGGAAGTCTCCAATCGGGAGATTAAGAAGATCTTAGAGCGCACTGTGGCTTCCACGAGAAAGAACTAAAGCATCTTGCTACCGGACGCTTTGTGGGCGTACAAGACGACGTTTAAGACACCTATAGGCACTACGCCTTTTAGGTTGGCTTACAGTCGGGCCTGCCATTTTCCAGTGGAATTAGAGCATAAAGTGCATTGGGCGTTGAGGAAGCTGAATTTGAACTATGATGAAGCGGGAAAGAAGAGGTTGCTTGAGTTGAATGAACTTGACGAGTTGAGGATGAATGCATATGAAAGCTCGCGGATCTACAAGGAGCGAACAAAGCTAATTCACGATCGCCATATTCAGATGCGCGTCTTCAAGAAAGGAGATTGTGTACTCTTGTTCAACTCCAGGTTGAAAATGCATCCCGGGAAATTGAAATCCCGATGGAGTGGACCGTTCACTGTAGAGGAGGTCAGGCCACATGGCGCAATCATGGTGCGTGATGGTGAGACAACATTCTTGGTTAATGGACAATGATTGAAGTTGTATTTTGGTGAACATTACATAAGGAAAGTGAATGAGGTCAAACTCATAGCGCTTCCGGATTCATGAGTAACTTCATTCGTCTAGCCTAAGACGTTAAAGAAGGGCGCTTGTTGGGAGGCAACCCAACCATCGGTAGTTTTGTTTAGTTTCTTTTACATTAGTAAATTAGTTTGATTTGATTTTGTTTTTAGTGTAAAAAATATACCTTGATCGTTTGTTGAATGTGCAGGACTGAGACAGGGTCGATACCATCGACCCTTGCGTCGATGGTATCGAGACGGGTACAGGTTGGCGACTGCAAAAATCTCCCTACGTCAATACTATCGACGGCCTCGTCGATAGTATCGACATACCATCAGGTTGCTCACCAAAATGAGGTCGATAGTATCAACACGGGCATCGATACTTGTGAGATCACTGGAGATATTCAGACAAAAATTGTCTCAGTGAAGTCGATACCATCGATAGGCCTGTCGATGGTATCGACCCGGCTACAGGCAGAAGGCGGCGGCCGGGACTCGCGAGGGTGTTGCCCTAAGCAGAAGTCGATACTATCGACTTGCGTCGATAGTATCTATGTGACACGTCATCGATCCACGAGAGGAAATCAACGGTGACCGCTGCACCAAGAGACTCGATCCATGGGATGGGTCGATACCATCGACACCCGTCGATGGTATTGATGTGTCATCGATTCGGGCCCCCAAATCAGGCTATCGACAATCGTCGATACTAGTGAAAAACCACTAGAGGGGGGTGAATAGGGTTTTAAATTAATTTAACAATAATTTAACTTAAACAACCACAAATGAAAAACCAAGAAGGAGACAAAGGGTTTAGAGTGGTTCCAACCTTAGCAAATACTAAGGTTGTCAGTCCACTACCCAGTTGCTTACCCAACCGGGATTTTGAAAGTATCAATTTTATTACCTTCTCAAGGAATTACACAAATACAATACTTTCTTACACCCCTTGAACAACCTTCACTTGAAGTAGATGCACCAACCCGAGGTAGCCTTCTTGAAGTAACTCCAAGCTCCCCCTTGAAGTAGCCTTCCTCTTTAGAAGTAACCTCCCGTTGCACCAGCCTTCTTGAAGTAGCTCAAGGTCCCCTTCTTCACCAAGAAGATCTCCAACCTCTCCAATCCACAGCCTCCAACCTAGGAGTAGCAAGGAGAGTACAAACAATAATAGTGAATAAGAAAGGAAAATGGAAATTACAACTTATCCTTTGAAGCACAAGGCTTGATTTGTCTAGATCAAGCGTGTAGATCTCCTAACCAATGTGTATGGAATTGTGATTGTTGTGGATAGGAGATGCTAGCCTATAGGACACGAATTTAGAGAAAGGTGAAGAGTAGCCAATTGCAAGTATTGCTCAATTGCTCAAAACAGGTTGCTAATGCAAGTATAAGCTCAAAGATTGCTCAAGTATGGAATCAAGTGTCTTTAGGTGTCCTAAGGCATGTCCTATTTATAGGAATGTCCTACAAGTGCTTAAGGACGTTCTAGACACTTTCTAGGGGTTTCTAAGTGCTTAACTAGTCGTTAGGTATACGTTAGTTGCTTTAACAACAGCTAGTTAATTAATTCTGCAGTTGCTGTCAGAGTCCATCTCGGTCGAGAAATGGTCGACCGAGATACCTACTCGGTCGAGGTTTTGTCGACCGACAGGCTCTCTGGATCAAGTGTTTGCAACGTTTATCTCCAACTGCCAACTACCTTGTCAGCTGTGTCTAATGGCTACTTGGGTCTTTCTCGGTCGAGACGTTTGTCAACCGAGAGTGTCTCGGTTGAGGAGTTTGTCGACCGAGATTGACCCTGTTTCAACCTTTCAATTAAGGCACTAAGTGTGTGTATGAGTGTGCATATGTGACACTATTGAAGGGAATGACCTATCTAAATGTGGTGTTTAGCTAGGGAAGATCTAACGCTTGATTTAAATGAAGCCTAAGTACTTGTACATTATATATTTGTACAAGTTTACAATTGATTACATTTCATGACATTTACAATCATTCAAGCATATAGATTCCCTAGTGCTTTGTCATCCACCTTATTCCTACAATACTCAAGTAGCACGTTAGATCAACAGGAATGAAATGTTTGTCATTATCAAAACAAAGGGATTTACAGATGTCCATTTAGCCAACAATCTCCCCCTTTTTGAAGATGACAAACAATTCCTAAATATAAAATAAGAAAATATATACCTGAAGATTACCTTTGTAAATTTCTTCTGTTGTTTATAAAATGTGTGCTTATTATTCCCCATGAATTATGGAACATGAAATCCAATTCTTTAGGGAATATAGCAACTTTCAATGTAAAGCCAAGAGTTTATGAAACTCAATGTAGAGTCAAGGGTTTACTAAGTTTTGAGATTTATATTTATTTCTCCCCCTTTGTCATTTCAAAAAGATATCCGTTAAAGACAAATATTTGTGAGTCTTTTAGTAATTACTCAATCACTTGCAAAGGATATTAAATCTTGAAGGTAAGCTTAGAGTATATGAAAAGTATTGCCCCCCCTTAAATAGATATCCCTCTTCAATAGATGGTCAATTTAGCCACAATTTTAAATTTCAGGTATTTGCAAAGATTTCATCCTTTTTTATTTATGACATATTTATTACTCCCCTAACTTTGTATGCTCTACTAGAATAGTCTTATAAGCCATGTTCAAATGATGCCATAGAGGAATATCTATTATAATCAGTAAAGATAACCAATTCATTATAATCATGGAATTATTACAATCATGCAAAGATAACCATTTCATTACAATCATGCAAAGATAACCATTTCATTACAACTAATACAACGGACACTCCAAATCTCACTGGAAAGACTTAAGTATTACATCAATATCAGGGTCTTTTCCAAGATATGGCTCAGCTCCATAATACTTGACTAAAGTTTGCCATTCCAAAGCACCTGTCTTGGTTAAGGCATATGCTTCCAAGAAGGTAGGAACACGATCAAAGCGGAAATGAGCAGCAATGTCTTGTAGTTGTATTGAGGAAAACTGAGTATGTGTGAGATCTGTAGATGGTGCAGGTGGAGTTTGGTAGTAGTTGTAAGAGGGATTATATGGGTTGAGCATGCCAAGATTTAAAGAATACGGATATTCATCTGGTTGATTTGGAGAGAGGGTTTGCATCCTTTGATTTAGGTAGGTCATGCATTGGTGGCTATAATCTAATTGTCTGCTTAGATGATATTGTGACCCAGCAACATAGGTTAGGGTGTTTTGGATGGGATCATAGGATGGGTTAGTAGGAGGAGGTGGTGGTGGTATGTCTTGACTAGATGTCTCACCTTCCGTCCTAGCTCTCTTGTGACCAAAATCAATTCCCATCTTCTCTACTGTGTTTTTGCTTATTTTTTGTGGTCTTCTTTCCCATGTGTATCCCATGTCCTCAATTTGTGTCTTAAGAAAGTGTTGAGTGATTTGGCATACAAAATCAGCATATGGGGGATTGCCAGAAAACTCAAGCATGTTCTTAAGAATGATGCGGATAAAATTTATGGGAATACGTTTGATAATGGCATAAATTAGACACATGCGAAAGATAGGGACTTCAGACTTGTTTGCTCTAGGATGTATGTTTGTGGAAACAATAAGGTTGACAATCCTAGCTGCAGGTTTGAGATTAATGGCATAGTAGGTACCCCTATCTTCGTGACAAGTTGTATTAGATTGAAAAATGGCTCGTTTAATGTCACTAAGACTGACGGTATTGTCACCTTGGGAAAATGTATTGAGTGGATTTCCAGTGGTAAGGTCAAGAGTGTCTTGATATTCATCTAAGTCGATGTTGAGCATGTCAAGAATATCCTCCTCAGTGAATCGAAAGCTATGCCCATTGACCATAGAGTAGAAGAAGTTATTTTCATTTTTGGAATGGGAGATTAGGTTTGCATATAACTCATTTACCACTTTGGAAGAGTAGGAAGGGAAGGAAGGGTTAAGAAATTCTTTCAAATTTTGCACCTCAAAGAGATCCTCCAGGTCGACGATGCTGAGGAAGTCCATGACGTCAACTGGCCGTCGTGGAAGAGGAGTTTTGGAGGAGAGCCTGAGACAGCGATCACCAACATCTGCGTCGACGAAGGGGATGTCGTTAATGATCGTCAATGGTGGGGAAGCCGCCCTTCCTTTCCTGCCAGCAACTTTCTTCTTTCCACGTGTAGATGATGAAGCCATTTCTTTGCTTTAAGGTGGAGAAGAAGCAAGAAAGTCTTGGGGATGAAGAAGCTAAGGAATTGCTCAAAAATGCACTAGAGAGAAGCTATGGAAGTAAGAATATGAGAGTGTGAAGCAATGACCTATTTTTGGTCCTTTTTATAGCAATCCAGTGACCAAGTCGGTCGACAATTTGTCGACCGATCGACCACAACGGTCATATCCCAGACGCGCCACTCGGCCGCCCAACGGTCGACTGGTAACGGTCATAAACGGTCGGATTCCAATGGTCATATCCCAACGGTCAATTCTCAGTCGAGCAATTGTCGACCGACATTGGCTCAGTCGAATAATAGTCGACCGAAAGTGTGTCTGGGTTCTGCAGATGTAATTTTTATTTGAAGTATGTCGGTCGAAAGAGATAGGCTGATCGAGATGTTTTCGGTCGAGCAATTCGTCGACCGAGAAACTTTCTGTTAATAAAATTTTATGCTGCTTTTTGATGCAAATAATAGACTGAATTTGCAGAGCATATCTATATTTTCTATGGGAGTAATATTGTGATTATTATTGCCAATATTTAGATAATTTGTGTGATCATGATTTTAATTTGATAGGTCACAAATTGATTTTTTTTTTATTTTGACCTTTCAATAGAGCTTCATGTTTTCAATATGATAAACACATTTTGAATCAAGATACTAAGATTAAGTGTAGTAAAAAGGATGTCCAAATAAGCATTGTGTCAAGCTTATTTTAGGTCAACCTTGACTACGACCATAACGCCCCTTGGTCAAACTTTTAACTTTAACCAAGAGGCAATTTTCTGCAGATTTTTAATTTGAACACTTATATGTGAAGTATAATTTCTGCAGAGAATGTATTTATGCCATGAAGTTTTACTGTTTATGCAAAATGGCATCTTCATATGACCTGAATTACAATGATCAATAATAATATTCATGGTTTGTATATATGAATCAAATATTGTTGTAGACAAACATAAGAACAGGAGCAGTGTATCCACAATGCAATGATCAAGATTGAATCATGTAATTTCATGAAATACAATGATTATGACCATTTAAAATTGTAATATACATGGTTCCTACTTAGATAGACCAAGAAATACTTAGGATAACCATGTGAACTATGATAAAATAGTAATTTTCTTGATTAAACCAATATGGTTTGTAATTTACAGTTTTAAGCCAAGCCATACCAAAATAATTTCATTCATGATTCATGGATTTTCAAATTTAAGACAAACCATGTAAAGGATCATGTTTGATAAATTTTTTCAAGCAATGAATGAAGTTTGTTCAAAATCAGTCTTCATATAGTACTTTTGCAATATGTGTTAAGGATTTTCATAATCATAATGTTTATCTCATGATGCAAAAGATTTATTTTGTTCCAAGGAAGGTTTTCACCATTTATTCTTGATTTGCAAATTAGTCATTAATAGCAAATTGATAGCAAATAGATTATTTGAAAACAAGTTCAGCAGATTTAGTTCAGACTTGACAATAGAAACCTGATCGGTCGACCATTTCTCGATCGACAGTTATCTCGGTCGACAGTTTCTCGACCGAGAAAGGTTCTGTTTTGTTTCAGACCTGTTTTCAGAAATTGTTTACAAATAAAAACAAGAATATGAAAGTTTAAAGCTCGATTTAGTTGAGATATTTAAATATCAAATCATCATTTAGGTTAAATCTCAACTAATCATATACATTTTGAGAATCCAAACTAAAGCAAGTAGTTTAAGATGTATATTTTTAATTTCTTAGATTAACTTGGTGTCCTATTATGTTAAGTTGAGATAGACATAGAGATATACAACTTTAGATTCTTTGGTCATATCTCAACTTAATTTTATCCATTTAGTTTGGAGTTTTTGGAACCCATACTAACTCAACATCCTTTTTCTTGTAGGGACATGAGAAAGAGTAATGTCCAAGACGTAAATAATAATGACAACATATCGAATCAACCTCATATCTTTTTCTATGATTTTGTTCTAGGTTGTTTTTGGGTATATATATATGTTTGCCTTTAGGTACATACATAGATTGATTTTCTAGTGCTTGTGTCTTTCTCCAACTAGGTTTTTGATAAGATTTTCCTTTAGGATTATAACCTAGTCCTCTCCTTCCAATTTGATGATAAGAATTATTTAAGATTTTGTCAAGGGTATCATTGTTATTCAAACTACTAATCTTTTGTTGCAACTTGACAATCTCATCCATTCTCTTATTGATGTCTAGCTTTGCTTGATCTAGATTGGATAATAAGGAGTCTCTTTCACAATAGTATCATAATCTAGAAGTGTACACAAAACAGGTTGTTTTTGAAGATCATTTACTTGAGTTTGCAAGTTTAACTTTTCTAGGGAAAGAAGATTGCAATTTGCTTCAACGGATTTCAGTTTAATATCATGATCTTCAATAACCTTTTTCAGATCCTCATTTTCAGATGTAAGAGCAAGAAGTTTAGCATGTAACTCATCATTTGCCTTATTAGATTTCTTTAATTTCTTCTTGTACTCAATATACTTATTATGTGTCTCTTCAAGGCTAGCAATTAGCTCTTCTTTAGATAAATCAAAAAGTCTTACCTCTTCTTCTTCTTCTTCTTCTTCACTTATAGTAGCAATTAGACATTCTTTATGCACTTCTTCCTTTTTTGACTTCCATGGACAGCTAGGTGTTGTATGGCTTGTTCCTAAGCACCAATTACAACTTGTTGAAGATTTGTCCATGCTTTCGCCTTTGCTTGCGGTTGTAGACACTATCACCCTTTATTCTTCAAGACTCAATTAGAGCTCCTTGAAGCCTGCTCTGATACCAATTGAAAAACCACTAGAGGGGGGTGAATAGGGTTTTAAATTAATTTAACTCAAACAACCACAAATGAGAAACCAAGAAGGAGACAAAGGGTTTAGAGTGGTTCCAACCTTAGCAAATACTAAGGTTGTCAGTCCACTACCCGGTTGCTTACCCAACCGAGATTTTCAAAGTATCAATTTTATTACCTTCTCAAGGAATTACACAAAATACAATACTTTCTTACACCCCTTGAACAGCCTTCACTTGAAGTACATGCACCAACCCGAGGTAGCCTTCTTGAAGTAACTCCAAGCTCCCCCTTGAAGTAGCCTTCCTCTTTAGAAGTAACCTCCCATTGCACCAACCTTCTTGAAGTAGCTCAAGGTCCCCTTCTTCACCAAGAAGATCTCCAACCTCTCCAATTTGTAGCCTCCAACCTAGGAGTAGCAAGGAGAGTACAAACAATAATAGTGAACAAGAAAGGAAAATGGAAATTACAACTTATCCTTTGAAGCACAAGGCTTGATTTTCCTAGATCAAGTGTGTAGATCTCCTAACCAATGTGTATGGAATTGTGATTGCTGTAGATAGGAGATGCTAGCCTATAGGACACGAATTTAGAGCAAGGTGAAGAGTAGCCAATTGCAAGTATTGCTCAATTGCTCAAAACATGTTGCTAATGCAAGTATAAGCTCAAAGATTGCTCAAGTATGGAATCAAGTGTCTTTAGGTGTCCTAAGGCATGTCCTATTTATAAGAATGTCCTATAAGTTCTTAAGGACGTTCTAGACACTTTCTAGGGGTTTCTAAGTGCTTAACTAGCCGTTAGGTATAAGTTAGTTGCTTTAACAATGGCTAGTTAATTAATTCTGCAGTTGTTGTCAGAGTCCATCTCGGTCGAGAAATGGTCGACCGAGATACCTACTCGGTCGAGGTTTTGTCGACGGACAGGCTCTCTGGATCAAGTGTTTGCAACGTTTATCTCCAACTGCCAACTACCTTGTCAGCTGTGTCTAACGGCTACTTGGGTCTTTCTCAGTCGAGACGTTTGTCGACCGAGAGTGTCTCGGTCGAGGAGTTTGTCGACCGAGATTGACCCTATTTCAACCTTTAAATTAAGGCACTAAGTGTGTGTATGAGTGTGCATATGTGACACTATTGAAGGGAATGACCTATCTAAATGTGGTGTTTAGCTAGGGAAGATCTAACGCTTGATTTACATGAAGTCTAAGTACTTGTAAATTATATATTTGTACAAGTTTACAATTGATTACATTTCATGACATTTACAATCATTCAAGCATATAGATTCCCTAGTGCTTTGTCATCCACCTTATTCCTGCAATACTCAAGTAGCACGTTAGATCAACAAGAATGAAAATTTTGTCATTATCAAAACAAAGGGATTTACAGATGTCCATTTAGCCAACAACTAGTGGTATATGGATTGTGCTACAGGAGTCGATACCATCGACTCACGTCGATGGTATCGACGGTCATACAGCAGCGCCTGCCACGGTTATAAAAGGGGTGGATTGTCGTCATATGACGTCACACCTTCAGAGCTTTCTTCCTCCACTTGTGCTGAGCGTCTTGTTGAGCGATCGGAGCCTGGCGGCGAGCATCCAGAGCATGTTCTTCCACGAGTCTTCACCGAGTGGAGATTGTCTTCTCCGACCTCCCCCAAGCTCCGTCTTCTATCCCTTCTTCTTCGACAATGGTGCATACTGTCGGCACATCTTCTTCACGTGCGACACCAATGGAGATCCTAGTGTTCATTCCTCCACCGACGGCGTCTATTCCGTGACCACGGATTGTCCATCCTTCCGCGGAGGTCAAGAAGGTTTACGAGGAACTGATGAAGAGAAAGATAGAGCCGACCCTCTATGTCGACCGGGACATGATCCGCAATCTTGGGTTCAAGGCCAATCTTGCCTAAATTCTCAAGGGACAGGCAAGGCATACGGGCAGGAGGCCCGATGAGATGGAATTACACACTGACGGCCAGCCATTCTTCGGTGAATGGCCCACATACAAAGAGCTAGTGGCGGAGTTCATGGCGTCGTTGGATATATGCGTCGTTCCAAACGACATCATCGCCACAGATCGGGAATGGATCAAAGGTCGCATTTCTTTCTGGTTGTACAACAATGATTACACTCTCACCCTGCGGCAGTTCAATTCCATCTACAACTGGAATCATGGGCGAGATCAGTACCGGCGGCTAGACAACAGGACAGATTATGATGCTATCTTCGCCAAGCTAGTGACTGCGCCGCCCGACAAATCCGTGAGCTACCACAATGCGGCGGTGGCGGATTTCGAGCATCCGTTCGTGTGGGTTCTTCACTGCATGCTCTGCACCACCTTGTTCGCTCGTGGTGATCTGTCTCTCAGCAAATTTCAAGAGACAAACTTGTATTTCCTACACAAGTTGCTGAAGCGAGAAGAATGTAATTGAAGCGCGTTTTTCTTGACGCACGTGTTGGCTGTAAAGAGGAGTACGTGGAAGGCTCCAATCCACTTTGGAGGGCTCATCACACCGTTGGCCTCCTATCTTGGGTTAAATTTCTCCCAGCTGACTCCCCTCTCCAACCGGAGCAAAGTCAATCTGCAGCATCTGCATCGCTCCAACCTCATCTTGCTTTGTGATGGCCTAGCATATGCACATTGCCATGTTAATCACGCCTATCAAGAGTGTTCACTTCCAGACACTGTCTTCCACATCGAGGGCGCTCAGGATTTTCGATGGCCTGTCATCGCCATCGAGAGCTCGGATGATGACGGCGGCAATGACGACAATGACAATGACGACGATGAGAATGAAGAGGAAGAGGAAGATTTCACTCCTCTTTGGGCACGAGTGGCACTTAGGAAGCGTCCCCGCATGCATCCGGGTGTATCTTCTTCTTCGTAGCCTCCACCACCACAACCCTCACAGCAGAGCGAGGATGTATACTCCATGAAGGGGATGTATATGATGCTGCAAGAGATCCAGCACACCCAGCTGCAGCACACAGCTTCATATGTCAGTATTCAGGATACGACGAACCAGCTGCTAGATAACCAGAGGGATATTTTTGAAAATGAGCGCCTCCTCCTCGACAACCAACAACACATCCATGACAGGTTGCATAGGATAAAGATGCAGTAGCAGCCATTCTACGATCATTACTGGATCCAGAATTACTTTGGGGGGTATCCACAACCTCCACTAATTCCCCAGTATGATCCGAGCTTTCAGGGGCAGTACCCATCTTGGGACCCCTCGGCCCCGCAGTACCCGCCTCCTCCGGAAGAATGATCGGTATCTCTGTTCCACCTTTTAAGGTTGTTTTTGACTATGAGGCCATAGTCGAATTCAAGCTTGGGGGGGAGTTGGAACAGCTCTATCCTTTAGTTTTTAATTTTTATTGTTTTGTTTCTTGTCAATTACTTCTTGTGATTTTTAGTTTGTTTGTAGGATCCACACTCTATATAGTGTAATTGTGGATGTCTTAAGTCTTGTGTCATCTCGTTTATTGTACATGGGAATTAGGGGAAAATTTAAAAAAATTTAGTGTTTTGAAAGCTTGTGTTGTTCAACTTTGAGCACATAACTTAAGGAAATAATTGGATTTGTCAACTCTAAAACAGAAAATCACAACTGTACATTCTCATGATTCATGAAAAGTGGACAGAATTGGTTGTTTGAGCCTAAACTGGTCAAATTATAATGAGACTCTAATTTGAAGTAAGAGAGAGAAACCTCTTAATTACTACACAGGTCAGTAAGGAGGGACACCTAATAATTTACAAAGGTTCAGTCAATTAGTCTTGTGATCTATCCACCTCCTTGTTTTGATACTCCATCTTAAGAACTGGAAGTACATTACAGTTTTAATCTCTTTGATTGCATCTCATTTAGATATGACTTGCATTGCAACTATTTTCACATCTCTTAAAAAAACTAGATTAGCTATACATGCACAATATCCTTAGGTGCATGTCATTTAGTTGCATGAGTATCATTTTGTAGCTGCATTCACATTTTTATGCATATACAATACATCATGTATCTTATTTCTTCTGAATCATTAAAGGTGATAAACTTGTCCCATACCTTCCGAATGCTTCAAGTATATAGTTATGTAACAAGAAGTGAGCCTGACAAATAATTCATTGTCATTTATGGATATAGGGGCCTTTAAAAAAACTTTGAAAAAAAGAGAAAAAAAAAGAGAATTGAGAAGTAATAAAGAAGAAGAGGGAGAAAGGAACGTGTTCTCACCTGAGAATTAAGAAGAATAAGCACATGATGTAGTTTCTTAGATATTCCATCTCACCTGGAGACGGAATGATAGTGTAACATCCCTGACCTGGGTTATGCTTTAACCCTAGGTGTTTTGATTAAGAAAGATGATTATATTCTTAATCTCATCTTGTGAAAAGTAATTAAGGCTCAAAAGGAACCTATGTTTCAATTTTGGTCCTGTTTGAACAATGTTGAAGCAATGTTTGCTTATTTTGGACTAAAGTGCAAATTACCCAAGTTGAGGGGTTAAATTGCAAATTTTGCATGATAATATGTTCCTATGATGTTTAGACATCATAATAATGAATATGATGTAGTGGTATGGTTTCCACAAGCTTGGACACCAAGATTAAGCTTGTAAAGCAATCCTTGTGCATTAAAACCTAGTTTTGGTGTAATATGCAATTCACCCAAAATCTAGGGTTCAATATGCAAATACCACTTCAACAAGGTCCCTAATGTTTCTTAGCATCATTTAGAGCAAATAAAATGAGAGGGACTCCTTATTTGAATTAAGTTATAGGAGAGAGAATCTTGACATTAAAATAATCAAGAATAATGCCTAATTGAAACCCTAATTCGATTTAGGGCAAAAATGAATAAAAATAATTGAATGGCTTTCAACCAAAATTTTTTGGGTTGATTTTGAATAAGGATGGACGTTCCTTTAACAAGATAAAGAAACGAAAATATCTTAAGTAGGTGAAATTCCACTCACCTTTTTATAAAGAAAAGTAATATCCACTCACATGTGAGATATTATATTATAAGCATTAAGGTGCTTAATTTTCTTTTCTTTAAATTGAGGATAATGAATGAGAATTAAAGGCAAAGGGATATGCCTCGTATCCATGGAGTTGAGGGGGAAGAGGCGGCCATAATTTTTGGATTAA
Source organism: Alisma plantago-aquatica (assembly GCA_963693085.1). NCBI lineage: Eukaryota > Viridiplantae > Streptophyta > Magnoliopsida > Alismatales > Alismataceae > Alisma > Alisma plantago-aquatica. The sequence goes on from OY856409.1 coordinate 558,546,376, forward strand.
TTGGATTTTTATAAGGCATATTCTCTCTCATCAATTTCTTTATAAAGGTGCCATTTCCAAGCCCAAACCAAGGACTTTTTCGGATTTTCTTCTTCCCCTTGCTTGAAAAACCGACCAAGGAGCTAGGGAGGAGCAGGGAGCACGTCCCCAACCTGTGGGTAAGCCCTTGACCTTCGTTCTCCATGATTTTATGGTGGAAATCGAAAATAAATTATGGATTCCTTCTTATTTCGATCTCCTCTTCAACCCTAGCCAACTTTTGCAATCAAAAGCTTGAGGACGAGCCTAGGAAGAGTTGCAAGAGCTTCATCCACCATTAATGGCGTGATCTTGGAGCTTTGGAGCTCAATTGGAGGTGGATTTTATAACTCAAACCCTTAAACATTGCTATTGCATCAATTCTCTATGCTTTGTTGATTGATTTCTTCAATTTGATAAACTCTTATTTCTTTGCTGCAATTTCCATCAAGAACGGTTGCTGTTCTTGGTTGTTCGAAGGAAGGGGATGATGAAATCATCCTAGATTCTTATCCAAAGAAAATTACCAATCAAAACCGTTTTGATAGCTACTCCAAATCGTTTTAATTTGATTGGCTATGCGGTTTCAGAAAACCGTTTAAGGGCAAACGGTTTGAAACCGTTTGGGAGCAAACGGTTTCAAGACCGTATGAGATGGTTGACCAAGAGTTTACCTTTTGGGAAATTTGTTCCTAATTATGTAGGATGATAACCATCCAAATTTGAGGGATTAACTCCAAAGGAATCGAGAGTTGAAGGCCAATCAATTAGGAAATCAGATTGAATTATGTGCTGATTTTCAACCTGATTAACTTGACCTGGTTGAGCAAACGGTTTCAAGACCGTTTGAGATGGTTGACCAAGCATTTACCGTATGGGATTCCTGTTCATAATTATGTTTATTAATAACCCTCCAAATTTGAGGGATTAACTCCAAAGGAATCGTGAGTTGAAGCCTAATCAATTAGGGAAACCTAATTGGATTAAGTGCTGATTTTCAATCTGATTTAATTGAACTTTTTGGGCAACGGTCTCAAGACCGTTTGAGTGCGTTGACCAAGCGTTGACCGTTTGGGATTACGGTTCCTTATGATGTGATCTAATGATTCACCAAATTTTATGGATTAATTCCAAACGAGTCATGAGTTGAAGGCTAATCAATTGGGCTAACCCTAATTGAAATCAGTGCTGAAATCACAATGAGCTAATTTGAGATTTTGGGTTGATTAGCCCAAACGGTCTCAAGACCGTTTGGGGGATCATCCAAACGGTCTCAAGACCGTTTGGGGTCACCTCAAGACCGTTTGGAGGTCTGGGGTCAAGTATAGTTGACCAATTGAAGGTCCAAAGGTACAAATCATATTGCAATGTAGTGCTGATTTGTTGATCAACTTGATAGACCAATCCATGATGATTTTTCACTAGAATCCAAAGGTTGGACGGGCCAAACGGTCTCAAGACCGTTTGGAGCTCATCCAAACGGTCTCAAGACCGTTTTGTGGTCACCCAAGTCCGTTTGGAGGTCTAGGGTTGAGTATGGTTAGGTGTTTGAAGGTCTAAAGGTACCAAGCTGTTATACAATGCAATGCTGATTTGGTGATCAATCCAATGATCCAAACCTTAATTGGATGGCTTGGATTTGAGTGATATGATGTGCAAACGGTCTCAAGACCATTTTGAGGTCATCCAAACGACCTCAAGACCGTTTGGTGGTCACCCAAGACCGTTTGGAAGTCTAGGGTTGAGTATGGTTAGGTGTTTGAAGGTCTAAAGGTACCAAGCTGTTATACAATGCAATGCTGATTTGGTGGTCAATCCAATGATCCAAACCTTAATTGGATGGCTTGGATTTGAGTGATATGATGGGCAAACGGTCTCAAGACCGTTTGTAGGTCATCCAAACGACCTCAAGACCGTTTGGGGTCAGGTCATACCCAATTTGGATAATGGTTCAATAGTTTCAAAGTAACCAATCTTGCATTGATGAGTGTTGTTGGATCTTCGATTCCAAACCCTAATTCAATTGATTCAAGCCCTAATTTATGACCAATTGAGGGTCAATTGAGGGTCAAATTAGTTGATGGTTGACCTATTAAACTAAATTGAAGTATGAGCATAGGTCCAATTGATGATTGGTTCCATGAATTCAATGGGTGAAGGTCCAATGCAATCAATTGAAACACAATTAGTAGCATGATTGATGATCAACTTCAAAGCTCTAATTGGTGTTTATAAACCCTAATCCCATTGAGATCAGACCATAATTGAAGTCCTAATTGAGGGGTGAGCCATGATTCAAATGATGATTGAGTTGATGATCCAATTGGTTGAAGTTCCATTGATTAGAATTGAGTGTGGTTCAATTTGGTTAATTCAATTGGATACCTCATGTTATTGAAGGTCTAATTGATCAAACCTTTTTGAAAACCTAATGTGATTAGGTGGGAGATACCTTTAATGGTACTAGTCATTAATGCATAACAAATGCATGGACCCAATACATGATGTAAACCCTAATTGAGGCTGATTCAATGTATAACCTTAATAAGAGGTTGTCTACATGTGAAATCACTAATTAGGATGTTAGTAAACCCTAGTTGAGGGTGTATCCTTGTGAAACCCTAGTGGAGGGTGTATCATTGTGAACCCTGGTTGAGGGTGTAACCTTGTGAAACCCTAGTGGAGGGTGTATCATTGTGAACCCTGGTTGAGGGTGTAACCTTGTGAAACCCTAGTGGAGGGTGTATCATTGTGAACCCTGGTTGAGGGTGTATCCTTGTGAAACCCTAGTTGAGGGTGTATCATTGCGATTGTTTATAGGTAACTTTATAATAAAGTTATGCCTTAAACTAAGATACATCCATATCATGTGAGATAGCTGGACAATTCTAATGTGTGGCCTATGCATTATATGCGAAGGGTGAGTATTCTGTGATGGAATGTATTAAGAGGGGAAATACCTTAATACAAGATAAAGTTGGTTAACTCAAGAGGGTCTGAATTAATGAGAAATGGGAAACCCTAACCCTGGTAAGGGAATAGTGGTGTTACCCGTGAATAATGATGTTATATATTGTTTTGCATGGTGCTGATATGAAATTGATGTATTATCATCTGTACTAACCATGCAGGTATGATGTGATGATGAACATAGCCAGGTATGAGCTATGACATTTTATGTATTGACATTGTTTATTGGGCCTTATGTGCCATGCTATACCTTATTGCCTAGTATGAGGTAATAAGAGAAGTAAAGGGGCCTTAAGTGCCATGAGAAGATGTTTATGTAATAAGCATCATATTTACCTTGGTCAGGTGACCTGAAGGTGATAATTACCTGAAAAAGTGGTAATAATGCTCAATGATGAGCTAAGGGTTTGAATACCCAGAACCATATGATTATGGCATTGAGTTTCAAAGGAATGAAAATTCCCAGTATTGAAATGAGGGACTGAGATCCCCATGTCTTATAAAGACTGAGAAGTGATTAATGGAAATAGTACATGTTTTCTTTATAGCATTTGTCTTATTAAGTTATGTTTGGAAACTTGGCAGATGCTAAAAGAATATGATAATGTACTTAATTAATCAAGTGATACCATATAATGTAGTTGCCCTGATCACAGATCCATCAGCGTCAGAATTAGCTGAATGGTGAAACGAGTTTACTCGGAACGCATATTTTTGAATATGTGGGAGTAATTGGGCAATTATATCCTTATGCCCCATAGGCATTGCTACGGGCTATGTCCTATGAACGGGATTGGTTACGGACCATACCCCAACAAGAGCATGGCTACGGGCCATGACTCCACAAAATAATACCGGGCATTGGCTACGGGCCATATCCTGAAGAGAGTATATGCTATGGGCTATAACTCTAATAGCGATGTTGCCAGTATACCCTGGAAAGCTATCTAGCAGAGACACAAGATGTCCTGCATGTTATCTCGTACTGACTGAGATAGTTGAGGTCATGGGAATCCGGCTCTTCCATTGACCTATGTGTGGTACCGATGCTTTACGTAACCGTGGTCGGTTGGAGTATGAGCGGTATACCTCATCTCCTCAGGGCATAAGTGTGATTGTAAAATGTAATCAGCCGTATAACATGTTTGCTTAAGGATTGAATACGGAGATTCATTGGCTGATGTTGCATTTCTTTGTGCATTCCTTAGTAGATAAATGTTAATTATGTTTCTTTATATTCTCTGCAAAATAGACAGATGAATTACTTATCTACCATGGGTAGATGCAATGACCTCCTTGAGAATGGAGATTATCTTATTCTGTTCTATGATGAATAATTCTACCTGATAATGTAAAAGTAACCCCTACTCAGTTTTAATTTGATAAACTGCAATAATAATGTTTTTGGCGGAGAGTTATATCTCTCGTTGGGGCAATTTTCAATTGTCTCACCCCTGTGGGATTAAATTTTTAGGTAACCGCCGACGAAAAGGCAAGGAACCTATTGCAGAGGAAGAGCAGTAGCAGCAGTAGTAGGGATAGCAGTAAATCCCAGGTGGGGATATGAGCTGTCAAGTTGTATATAGAAAGTCCTATGAGTCGTCTCTGTACTCTCGGGTCCTAGGAGTAATGTTTTGATGGATCGATCTGAGATTTTGGCTTTAAGCCTCAAGGGTTTTATACTACCTGTGTACAGTTAAGACAGAGTAGTTGATGTTTGTATTCCTCGAGAAGTAATAGTACATGAGATGTATATATGAACCAGGATGTAAGGTTTTACTTTGGTTCTGAATGAAAGAGTTTTCCTGTGAATGGATCTCTTTGCAAAAAGTTTTAAATTTTTAGTGATTTTCAGTAACCCGCTGCAAATAATTTACTTCCGCATTAGTTAATCTTGTTTTCACGAGACGGTTGTTACAATTAGTGGCATCAGAGCTCTAGGTTCGTTGAGTCTACAGAGACATAGGACTAAGTTGTTGAGTCTGTGTTAGTGTCCTCCAGTATACCCTATAATGATTTCTGCTTGTGCAGAGAAAGGGTAAAGTTTAAAATGACTGGAGAGCACAATGAACACATTGCTTAGGGCAATGTTGTTGCACCAAGAAGAGGTGTAAGGGATCATGCAAGAATAGAATGAGTGCCTGAGAATCCCCATTAAGACCTGATCAGGATAGAGAATCATATGATCATGCTCTTGTTGGGAAGATTAGGGCAACAATAATGCATATGAGTGGACTGGATGCTAGGCTTACAACCTAGGTTATCAGTCCTTAATACAGAAATCTTGAGCTTTAAATGAGTTCCTAAATGACTTAGTCATGTTGGAACAAGGGAAAATATGGAAAAGATTAACTTATAGCAAGAAAGTGGACTCTTCTATGAGTTCAGACAGATAATAAATATGTGATGGTAGTGCCCAAGAAGGGGCAATAAGATGAGAATTAGGGAATGGTCTCTATAATTCTAGAGACATTTGCCTAATGGTTCCAAAAAGCTAAGGTTTTTGGTACAAATAGTGCAATGAATGCCTAGTGTACCAGGGCAGTAGCCACTAAGTAAGTGCAAAGGTCTTAACCTTTCACCTGTAAGATTCTATGGCTTAGTTTTTGCTTCAGTAATAAGACTAGTAAGACCATGATATGAGTACAAGGTATGTTATAAATGTGTACATGTTGAGTACACTAAACCCTTTTTGTTATAAAAAGGAGGATTATTGATATTGTTTTCCCCATTGGTTGCTATATAGGGAAGAAATGATGAGAACTAGAATTTGAATTTTATTCAGTATTCTTTTAAATGCTCTATATTGATCTTACCTCCATGAAAGAGGAAGAGGTATAGAAGAGATGCCTGGATAAAATCCAGGGATGTTAAATCTTATGTTATGGTAATATGAAAAGAAAGGAATATGATAGCATGTAAGTGCATACTACTTGATCTCAGTACTTGTAAACCCTGATCAGGTGTACAACTATTGATGATAAAGTGAGTATGGAAACTCTCAGATTGATATCTTTTTGATTGCCCTGATCAAGCAATCATTATGATACAATCTAAAGAGTATCATGAAATTGGAAATATGATATGGATAAATGTATCATATCTTAAGAACATGAAAGAAGGATCTGATAGGAATTCAGATCAGTATGTGTATATGAGGAAGTAAAAGTATGACCCTCATATGATGAGAAAGAGAACAAGGGAGGTGATCCCTATTCTATAAAGTTGTAAATATGATAAAAGAAAGATGAGAATATGATGTGTATTCAACACATGTGACTGATACCAAGGTAAGAGATTCTAGTATCTGAGAATTATGAGATGATTTAGATTGGCTACCTGGAGTGGTCAACTACGAAATCAGTCTGATTATATAAAATGATATGAACATCATATGTTAGGGGTTTATGCTTTGCATAAACATAACAACTAAATATGTCTTTAAGATAAGTTCTCATTTGACTCTATGAGAATATTGTGCGAAGGAACTTTGTGCTGATCAAAGTTCTATGATGTCTACATAACAATGAGGTGTTATGAAGAGACATGATGATATGATGAATGAATAATATCTGTTCCCTTTATCTGGGATTTCGGGGACGAAATCCTTGTTAGGGGTTTATAATTTGTAACATCCCTGACCTGGGTTATGCTTTAACCCTAGGTGTTTTGATTAAGAAAGATGATTATATTCTTAATCTCATCTTGTGAAAAGTAATTAAGGCTCAAAAGGAACCTATGTTTCAATTTTGGTCCTGTTTGAACAATGTTGAAGCAATGTTTGCTTATTTTGGACTAAAGTGCAAATTACCCAAGTTGAGGGGTTAAATTGCAAATTTTTCATGATAATATGTTCCTCTGATGTTGAGACATCATAAGAATGAATATTATGTAGTGGTATGGTTTCCACAAGCTTGGACACCAAGATTAAGCTTGTAAAGCAATCCTTGTGCATTAAAACCTAGTTTTGGTGTAATGTGCAATTTACCCAAAATCTAGGGTTCAATATGCAAATTACCACTTCAACAAGGTCCCTAATGTTTCTTAGCATCATTTAGAGCAAATAAAATGAGAGGGACTCCTTATTTGAATTAAGTTATAGGAGAGAGTGACATTAATATAATCAAGAATAATGCCTAATTGAAACCCTAATTCGATTTAGGGCAAAAATGAATAAAAATAATTGAATGGCTTTCAACCAAAATGTTTTGGGTTGATTTTGAATAAGGATTGACGTTCCTTTAACAAGATAAATAAACGAAAATATCTTAAGTAGGTGAAATTCCACTCACCTTTTTATAAAGAAAAGTAATATCCACTCACATGTGAGATATTATATTATAAGCATTAAGGTGCTTAATTTGCTTTTCTTTAAATTGAGGATAATGAAGGAGAATTAAAGGAAAAGGGATATGACTCGTATCCATGGAGTTGAGGGGGAAGAGGCGGCCATAATTTTTGGATTAATTGGATTTTTATAAGGCATATTCTCTCTCATCAATTTCTTTATAAAGGTGCCATTTCCAAGCCCAAACCAAGGCCTTTTTCGGATTTTCTTCTTCCCCTTGCTTGCAAAACCGACCAAGGAGCTAGGGAGGAGCATGGAGCACGTCCCCAACCTGTGGGTAAGCCCTTGACCTTCGTTCTCCATGATTTCATGGTGGAAATCGAAAATAAATTATGGATTCCTTCTTATTTCGATCTCCTCTTCAACCCTAGCCAACTTTTGCAATCAAAAGCTTGAGGACGAGCCTAGGGGGAGTTGCAAGAGCTTCATCCACCATTAATGGCGTGAGCTTGGAGCTTTGGAGCTCAATTGGAGGCGGGTTTTATAACTCAAACCCTTAAATATTGCTATTGCATCAATTCTCTATGCTTTGTTGATTGATTTCTTCAATTTGATACACTCTTGTTTCTTTGCTGCAATTTCCATCAAGAACGGTTGCTGTTCTTGGTTGTTCGAAGGAAGGGGATGATGACATCATCCTAGATGCTTATCCAAAGAAAATTACCAAGAAAAACCGTTTTTATAGCTACTCCAAATCGTTTTAATTTGATTGGCTATGCGGTTTCAGCAAACCGTTTAAGGGCAAACGGTTTGAAACCGTTTGGGAGCAAACGGTTTCAAGACCGTATGAGATGGTTGACCAAGCATTGACTGTTTGGGAATTTTGTTCCTAATTATGTAGGCTGATAACCCTACAAATTTGAGGGATTAACTCCAAAGGAATCGAGAGTTGAAGGCCAATCAATTACGCAATCAGATTGAATTATGTGCTGATTTTCAACCTGATTAACTTGACCTGGTTGAGAAAACGGTTTCAAGACCGTTTGAGATGGTTGACCAAGCATTTACCGTATGGTATTCCTGTTCAGAATTATGTTTATTAATAACCCTCCAAATTTGAGGGATTAACGCCAAAGGAATCGTGAGTTGAAGCCTAATCAATTAGGGAAACCTAATTGGATTAAGTGCTGATTTTCAATCTGATTTAATTGAACTTTTTGGGCAAACGGTCTCAAGACCATTTGAGTGCGTTGACCAAGCGTTGACCGTTTGGGATTACTGTTCCTTATGATGTGATCTAATGACTCACCAAATTTTATGGATTAATTCCAAACGAGTCATGAGTTGAAGGCTAATCAATTGGGCTAACCCTAATTGAAATCAGTGCTGAAATCACAATGAGCTAATTTGAGATTTTGGGTTGATTAGCCCAAACGGTCTCAAGACCGTTTGGGGGGTCATCCAAACGGTCTCAAGACCGTTTGGGGTCACCTCAAGACCGTTTGGAGGTCTGGGGTCAAGTATAGTTGACCAATTGAAGGTCCAAAAGTACTAATCATATTGCAATGTAGTGCTGATTTGTTGATCAACTTGATAGACCAATCCATGATGATTTTTCACTAGAATCCAAAGGTTGGATGGGCCAAACGGTCTTAAGACCGTTTGGAGCTCATCCAAACGGTCTCAATACCGTTTGGTGGTCACCCAAGACCGTTTGGAGTTCTAGGGTTGAGTATGGTTAGGTGTTTGAAGGTCTAAAGGTACCAAGCTGTTATACAATGCAATGCTGATTTGGTGATCAATCCAATGATTTAAACCTTAATTGGATGGCTTGGATTTGAGTGATATGATGGGCAAACGGTCTCAAGACCGTTTGGAGGTCATCCAAACGACCTCAAGACCGTTTGGTGGTCACCCAAGACCGTTCGGAGGTCTAGGGTTGAGTATGGTTAGGTGTTTGAAGGTCTAAAGGTACCAAGCTGTTATACAATGCAATGCTGATTTGGTGGTCAATCCAATGATCCAAACCTTAATTGGATGGCTTGGATTTGAGTGATATGATGGGCAAACGGTCTCAAGACCGTTTGAAGGTCATCCAAACGACCTCAAGACCGTTTGGGGTCAGGTCATACCCAATTTGGATAATGGTTCAATAGTTTCAAAGTAACCAATCTTACATTGATGAGTGTTGTTGGATCTTCGATTCCAAACCCTAATTCAATTGAATCAAGCCCTAATTGATGACCAATTGAGGGTCAATTGAGGGTCAAATTAGTTGAAGGTTGACCTATTAAACTCAATTGAAGTATGAGCATAGGTCCAATTGATGATTGGTTCCATGAATTCAATGGTTGAAGGTCCAATGCAATCAATTGAAACACAATTAGTAGCATGATTCATGATCAACTTCAAAGCTCTAATTGGTGTTTATAAACCCTAATACCATTGAGATCAGACCATAATTGAAGTCCCAATTGAGGGGTGAGCCATGATTCAAATGATGATTGAGTTGATGATCCAATTGGTTGAAGTTCCATTGATTAGAATTGAGTGTGGTTCAATTTGGTTAATTCAATTGGATACCTCATGTTATTGAAGGTCTAATTGATCAAACCTTTTTGAAAACCTAATGTGATTAGGTGGGAGATACCTTTAATGGTACTAGTCATTAATGCATAACAAATGCATGGACCCAATACATGATGTAAACCCTAATTGAGGCTGATTCAATGTATAACCTTAATAAGAGGTTGTCTACATGTGAAATCACTAATTAGGATGTTAGTAAACCCTAGTTGAGGGTGTATCCTTGTGAAACCCTAGTGGAGGGTGTATCATTGTGAACCCTGGTTGAGGGTGTAACCTTGTGAAACCCTAGTGGAGGGTGTATCATTGTGAACCCTGGTTGAGGGTGTAACCTTGTGAAACCCTAGTGGAGGGTGTATCATTGTGAACCCTGGTTGAGGGTGTATCCTTGTGAAACCCTAGTTGAGGGTGTATCATTGTGATTGTTTATAGGCAACTTTATAATAAAGTTATGCCTTAAACTAAGATAAGTCCATATCATGTGAGATAGCTGGACAATTCTAATGTGTGGCCTATGCATTATATGCTAAGGGTGAGTATTCTGTGATGGAATGTATTAAGAGGGGAAATACCTTAATACAAGATAAAGTTGCTTAACTCAAGAGGGTCTGAATTAATGAGAAATGGGAAACCCTAACCCTGGTAAGGGAATAGTGGTGTTACCCTTGAATAATGATGTTATATATTGTTTTGCATGGTGCTGATATGAAATTGATGTATTATCATCTGTACTAACCATGCTGGTATGATGTGATGATGAACATAGCCAGGTATGAGCTATGACATTTTATGTATTGACATTGTTTATTGGGCCTTATGTGCCATGCTATACCTTATTGCCTAGTATGAGGTAATAAGAGAAGTAAAGGGGCCTTAAGTGCCATGAGAAGATGTTTATGTAATAAGCATCATATTTACCTTGGTCAGGTGACCTGAAGGTGATAATTATCTGAAAAAGTGGTAATAATGCTCAATGATGAACTAAGGGTTTGAATACCCAGAACCATATGATTATGGCATTGAGTTGCAAAGGAATGAAAATTCCCAGTATTGAAATGAGGGACTGAGATCCCCATGTCTTATAAAGACTGAGAAGTGATTAATGGAAATAGTACATGTTTTCTTTCTAGCATTTGTCTTATTAAGTTATGTTTGGAAACTTGGTTGATGCTAAAAGAATATGATAATGTACTTAATTAATCAAGTGATACCATATAATGTAGTTGCCCTGATCACAGATCCATCAGCGTCAGAATTAGCTGAATGGTGAAACGAGTTTACTCAGAACGCATATTTTTGAATATGTGGGGGTAATTGGGCAATTATATCCTTATGCCCCATAGGCATTGCTACGGGATATGTCCTATGAACGGGATTGGTTATGGACCATACCCCAACAAGAGCATGGCTACGGGCCATGACTCCACAAAATAATACCGGACATTGGCTACGGGCCATATCCTGAAGAGAGTATATGCTATGGGCTATAACTCTAATAGCGATGTTGCCAGTATACCCTGGAAAGCTATCTAGCAGAGACACAAGATGTCCTGCATGTTATCTCGTACTGACCGAGATAGTTGAGGTCATGGGAATCCGGCTCTTCCATTGACCTATGTGTGGTACTGATGCTTTACGTAACCGTGGTCGGTTGGAGTATGAGCGGTATACCTCATCTCCTCAGGGCATAAGTGTGATTGTAAAATGTAATCATCCGTATAACATGTTTGCTTAAGGATTGAATACAGAGATTCATTGGCTGATGTTGCATTTCTTTGTGCATTCCTTAGTAGATAAATGTTAATTATGTTTCTTTATATTCTCTGCAAAATAGACAGATGAATTACTTATCTACCATGGGTAGATGCAATGACCTCCTTGAGAATGGAGATTATCTTATTCTGTTCTATGATGAATAATTCTACCTGATAATGTAAAAGTAACCCCTACTCAGTTTTAATTTGATAAACTGCAATAATAATGTTTTTGGCGGAGAGTTATATCTCTCGCTGGGGCAATTTTCAATTGTCTCACCCCCGTGGGATTAAATTTTTAGGTAACCGCCGACGAAAAGGCAAGGAACCTATTACAGAGGAAGAGCAGCAGCAGCAGTAGCAGGGACAGCAGTAAATCCCAAGTGGGGATATGAGCTGTCAAGTTGTATATAGAAAGTCCTATGAGTCGTCTCTGTACTCTCGGGTCCTAGGAGTAATGTTTTGATGGATCGATCTGAGATTTTGGCTTTAAGCCTCGATGGTTTTATACTACCTGTGTACAGTTAAGACAGAGTAGTTGATGTTTGTATTCCTCGAGAAGTAATAGTACATGAGATGTATATATGAACCAGGATGTAAGGTTTTACTTTGGTTCTGAATGAAAGAGTTTTCCTGTGAATGGATCTCTTTGCAAAAAGTTTTAAATTTTCAGTGATTTTCAGTAACCCGCTGCAAATAATTCACTTCCGCATTAGTTAATCCTGTTTTCGCGAGACGGTTGTTACAGATAGTGCATGCATCATTCTACCCAAATGTAGGCATTAGGGCATTTTCATTTTCATATGCATCATTTAGGACATTTTTGCTTTGTGCATGTTAGAATCACATAATGCTTCCATTTCTTCCATGAGCCACCCATTCCATCCACCTGTTGCTCGAATTGGTAGGCCACCGTGATTTTCTCCTCATTTGTGAATATCAGGAGAACTGCTTCCATGTAGATGGTAGTTAGGGCGAGCAACGTAGAATAGGAGATCACGAGATGCACCGAGTCTGAACCGATGAATTTTATTATGTCAACTTCCTTATGTGATAGTGTTCATTATTTTTGAGGTAGATATCTTTTATGGATGATTACTGTCGCCTTTAGGGTAATTATCATTATGTGGTTAGTGAGGGCTGGAATGTAAATGTCTGGTGGGGATCATATGGTGATGTTTGTTGTGATGATATGTTCTTTAGTTGACCCTCGCAATTTTATTCTAAAGTTTAGTTGCTCGAGGGCAAATAATGTTCAAGCTAAGGGGAGTTTGATGCGATGATTTTGAGTCACATATATAGACTTGTTTTACTTGTGTTTTATGCATTTATTGGTCATTTTGGTGGTTAATATTGCATAATTCATTTACTTTAGTCTATGGCCCTTCTAAACATCAATTCTCCTTTATTTTAGTGTTTTGAGCATAAATGATTACAATAATATTTTATTTCGGCTTATGTGGTTTTGTGTTACAATTTTAGGAAAAACACATATCTGCAGTTGTCGATACTATCGACAGCTGTCAATACTATCGACACAACCACAGGTTGCTAGCCGCAAGGTGAAGCACAGAGTCGATACCATCGACATGGAAGTCGATGGTGGCGACATTCTATCAGGTTGTTGGCGAGAAGATAGTCGATACTATCGACCCCAGAAGATTCAGCGACGGAAAATGACAAAAACCGACGACTAAGGGTGTCGATACCATCGACCCGCGTTGATGGTATCGAGTCAGCATCAGGCGTAACGAAGAAAGGAAAAGAAGACTTGCCGATATCACGCAGGGTCGATACCATCAACTCGCGTTGATGGATCGACACCGTCAGATACAAGTTTGCTTCAGATCGATCTAAATCCGACGGTTGTGATATTTTTACAACCTAACTCGATGATTATACCTAATGATGGTGGCCAGGAGGAAGCTATCACGTCATTAGCCGCTGCACACATCCCGAGAAGGTGTGGAGAGAAGAACGGAGCCCAGAAGCACACCCCAGCCGTTCCGGAAGCCAAAGAAGACGTTTTCCACCGCTGAAAGGCTGTAGAGCATGCATTCCACACCAAGGAATGCTTCGATCTTCTCCGTTTAGGGGTTTCTTTACTTAATCATGTTTTTCTCCATGTTTCCCCTTTTCTCTACCATGTTTTGCTCTGAGATGAACATGAGGGGCTAATCCCCTTTGTCTTTAGGACCGGGAGTAACCCGGGGAAGCATTGTATGACATTTTTATCACAGCAATTCATCATTTATCTCTTAAATCCATGGTATGATTTCGTTTTCTCAATTATATTGTTATGCTTGATCACCATAATGATAATATAATGCCCTTAATTGCTTTAAAAGAAGAATTAACGGTTGAAAAGAGATGAAATTCACATTAATTAACAAATCCCTTGAACAAAGCGATGTACGGTTAATGGTGGAAACCCAGAGGTCGATTTTAATGCACCTAGTTTAGGGTATAGGTTACTACGACGGTGGAACCGACCTAGACATAGGTAGTGAATTGTACCACGACAGTGGGAAATTCTAATTACAGGCCACTACCCGGATCGAGAGATGAACCTAAATTATTATATGGAAATTCATACAATGAGAACCCGCGGTGAAACCGAAATCCTAAAGATTCCCATCTGAATTGATTAAATTAAACACTTAATCTATTGCTTTATTTTATTTTGTTTTCTTTTATTTTTACAACAACTCTCAAACTCTTTTAATTGGTTTAGCTGATCACAACTAGTTAGTAGTAGTCTACCGATAATTCAGTGTCCCTGAGTTCGACTCGGGCCTCACAAGGGCCTATACTGCATTGATGCGTACACTTGCATTCTACACACGGTAAAAGCGTGTCAAGGACCAATGATGATTCTTGACAGGAGAATCAAAAAGTTGAAAAAGAAAGATATAATTCTTGTGAAAGTTATCTGGCATCATTGTGGCATTGAAGAGGCTACGTGGGAACTTTAGGAAGAAATGATGAGGAAGTACCCTTCTCTTTTCTCTTGATGATTTCGAGGATGAAATCCCTGTTAGGGGTGGATAATTGTAACATCCCTGAACTGGGTTACGCCTTAACCCTAGGAGTTTTGCTTAAGTAAGTCATTTATATTCTTGTCTTTATCTTTTGAAAAGTAATTAAGACTAAATGAGAGCTTATGTTTCAATTTTGGTCCTATTTGAATAATGTTGAAGCAATATTTGCTTATTTTGGACTAAAGTGCAATTTACCCAATATAAGGGGTTACCTTGCAAAATGTTACATGATAAATGTTCCTCTAGTACTATAGCATCATAAGAATGAGAAGGATGCTAAGGGATGGTTTGTGGAAGCCTAAGTTCCAAGAAGGAGCTTGTTGGAATAATATGTGTGCATTGAATACTAGTTTTGGTGTAATTTGTAATTTACCCAAAACCTAGGGTTGAATATGTAAAATACCACCTCAAGAGTGTCCCTACTGTCTCTTGGTATCATTTAGAAAAAAGAAAAAGAAAGGGGCATCTTGTTTGAACCATATTTGAGAAATGATAATCTTGATAATAAAATAATCAAGAAATAAGCATAATTGATACCCTAAGTTACTTTGTAATAAAAATATATAAATTAAATGAAGTGCCCATCAACTAAAAATCCATGGGAGAAATTCTATAATGGAATGGCAGCCAAAATATCATGAGAGGCGCTGATATTCCTAAGTAGGTGAAAATATCTACCTACATTTTTAATTGAAAAGTAATATCCACTAACATAAAGGTGTTAATGGATAATGGTATTATATTCATTAAGGAGCTTAATGGCTGACTATAATTCAGGGATAATTCAAAGAAATTAGGGGAAAAACAAGATAGCTTCAGAGAAAAGGAAGTGGAGGGGGGCATGTGGCACCTAGAAAGGAAGGTTGATGACTTCCCTCCTATTCTCTCTCTCTTACGAATTCAATTATATATACTCAACCATTCACCTACTAGAAAGGCTATTTGCGCACCACACTCACTCCTCACTTAGGCCAACGACCAAGGAAGTAAAGGAGAAGGAGAAGATCATTTCCCAAGCTAAAGGTAAGATCCATGGTCATCTTCAACCTTGGGTTGAAGGCTAAAATCGAATTATAACTCTTCTTTTCTTCTCTCTTCCATCCAATGCTCAACTTTGACAATCTTTTACATCAAAAGGGTTGAGAACGTGCCTTGGATAATTGGAGGAGCTATCTTCACCATTAAAGATGAAAATCTTGGAGCTTTGAAGTTCCTTTGAAAGCGGGTTATATAACTTGAACCCATTAATATTATCATTTGATTTCAATCTTGCAATATATGTTGATCTTTCCTTCTTCTCAAAATTTTTCTTGAGTAATTGATGAATCCATCAGTTGTATGGATACTAGAAATGGAGGTCTGAAGCTTGATGATGATAACATCATCTTAGCACACACCTATAGATCCACAATACCAAATGGTTTCAATTATGTATGGCCAAACAGTTTTCAAACCGTTTAGTGATCAAATGGTTTCAACTTTGTATAGGCCAAACAATATCAAACCGTTTAGTGTTCAAACGGTTTCAATACAACATAGTGCAAACAATTTTCAAACCATTTAGTGATCAAACCATTTCATGTTCAAATGGTTTCAACTTAATCTAGGTCAAACGGTTTCAAACCGTTTAGAGTGCAAACGGTTTCAAACCCTAGCAAGATCAAATGGTTTAAGACCGTTTGAATGTCAAAAGGACCTCAAGACCGTTTGAAGGTCAAGTGACCTCAAGACCATTTGAAGTTCAAGTGACCTCAAGACCATTTGAAGATCAAAAGGACCTCAAGACCGTTTGAAGGTCAAAAGGACCTCAAGACCGTTTGAAGGTCAAAAGGACCTCAAGACCATTTGAAGGTTAAAGGGGTTTTCAAGATCGTTTGAAGATTAAATGATCTCAAACCATTTAGAGACCAAATAGTCTCAAAACCATGTAAAATCAAATAACCCTATGAGTGTTTGTAAAGTATCTCAAGGTTAATTACAATGGAAGTACCTCTAAAGTACTTAGGTGAATAATACACTTAGAGTGATTGTCATTTGATGCTTATGAAAGTAATAAACTCAATACATCATGATAAACATAGGTGCATGTACTTTAGTGAAAGGATGAGCCAACTTAATAAAGTATGGAGTAATCAACGTCCTAGAGAGGATGAGAGATAAACTCACACTTGTGTAATAAACATGTAATGTGCATACACTGATACTTTTAATAAGTGTAGAGTATGAATTAGGGTTTGATCTTTGATAATGTGATCATGAAACCCTAATTAATAAAGAATGGGAAACCCTAACCATAATTTTGGGTAATGGTATGAGAAACCCTAAATGATAAGGAATGGGAAACCCTAACCCTAATGAGGGAATAGTGGTGTTACCCTTGTATTGCATGGTGTTGATATGTAATTGATATGGTTGTTATCAAGTATACTAACCATGCAGGTATCATAAGTTGATGAGCATAGCCAGGTATGAGTTATGATGTTTATTTGATAAGAATGCTTAATGGGTTTTGTGAGCCATTATATTATTTGTTGCCTAGTGAGAGGTGACAAGATGTTTAATGTGTCTTGTGAGCTATGTGAGATGCTTGTGTAACAAGTATCAAGTATACCTTGGTCATATGACCTAAAGGTAATAATTACCTGATAAGTGATAACAATGTTCAGTGATGAACTAAGGGTTTGAATACTCAGATCCATTAAACATGATGATGATATTGTTGAGGGATGAGAATTATCGGTAATAAGATAAGGGATTGAGATCCCAATGTTTTATAAAGTTTTGAAAAGTACTTGATGGATGTATTATACTTTTCTTTGTAGCATTTGTCATAATAATTCATGTTTGAAAACTTGGTTGATGCTAAAAGAATATGGTAATGCACTTAATTAATCAAGTGAAATCTTATCATGTAGAGCCATGGCCATAGATCCATCATTGTCAGTAGTTGGTGATGGTGAAACAGGCTTTCCACGGGATCTCCTGGAGGGCATATTTTTTAATATGTGGGGGTAATGGGCGTGAATATCCTTACGCCCTAATGTGGGGTTGACGTGAGATAAACACGAGATCTCTCAATCCTTCATTATATGTGTCGGGATGGATGTGTCACGAATCTCCCGATGCTGTTTAATGGCAGATCGATGTGAGATAAACATGAAATCTCTCGATTGCGAAGAGAGTGCAGCCGCTGTTGTAGCTCTATAGCGAAGTTGCTAGTATACCCTGGAAATCTAATTAGCAGAGACATGAGATGTCCTGCATGTGGTCTCGCACTGACTGAGACGGATGAGGTCATGGAGTTCGGCTCTTCCATTGACCTGAGTATGGAACCAATGCTTTACGCCGCCGTGGTCGGTTGGAGTATGGGTGGTATACCTCATCTCCTTAGGGCATACATGTGATTGTAAAATGTAATCAGCCGTGTAGTGTATTTGCTTAAGGATGAAATACGGAAATCATTGGTTGATGTTACATTGCTTAATGTATCCTAGAATGGATAAATGTTATACATGTTCATCATATTCCTTATTAAATAGATGATTTACTACTTTATCATACATAGATGAAACGTTTTAAAAGATGATATTGCTCTACTCTACTTAAACAGTGATTTATCCTTCTTATTAATGATAAAGAATCCTCTTCTCAATTTATTATTGTTTATCTGCAATAATAATATTGTTGGAGGAGTGTTATATCTCTCGCTGGGACATGGGTCTCACCCCGTTGGTCACCAACATTTTTAGGTGGACACATATGAGGAGGTAGGGACTATACAACAGGAGAAGGACAGCAACATCAGGAACAACAGTAACATCTCAGGTGGAGATACTGATTGTCGTGTCTTTTAGATATGAGTCATATGTGTCGTCTCTGTACTCTCAGGTCCTTGGAGTTGGTACTCAGTGTTTTCATGATCGATCTGAGATTTTGTCTTGAATGCCTTGAGGTTTTATGTTTCTTATGTATAGTTTTGGCAAAGCAACTATTGTAAATATTCCTTGAGAAGAGATGGTACATGGTTTGTATAATGTGAACTATAATGTATGCAGTACTTTGGTTCTCTTTATAAGAGTTACCTGGAATTGGATCTCTTTGCAAAAAGGTTTTAATTTTTAGTGATTTCTGTTATTCTGTTGATTATGGTTAATTCCACAATAATTACACAATGACGGTCTGATTTACTGTCGGATTGTAACAGGGCACTCGTCCACCCATGAAACCAATGTGCAACCACTTAAACCATGCATGCACGAGATGGTGATACAACCAATGTTGGGTATTGGCCACTTAGGTCCCCCAACCCATTGGTTTTGGTTGATACACTCCAAAGGGGTCGAAACAAAGAGCATCACTCACAACATGGTCAAGAAAAAAAGGATCGCCAACCACACAAGGTCGAGAACAACCACCAAAGGACAAACCATCTCGACCCAACCCCTCCAAGACCATCCAGGTTGAGACAAAACTAATCCAAGGTAGGTGTCTCGATCAAGAGACACCCAAGACACACACCAAGGTCGAGACAAGGGTCGTTACACTCAACCATGCACACATGGTCGAGAGACATCAAAACCCTAGAAACCTTAATCACCTCTAAAAGTGTCACCACTCATCCAAGGCTCAACCAAGGTGCCCCAAAGCATCACACTCTCTCTCTCATGTTTCTAAGGAAGGGAAGGTACACACTAGGTGTGGCAAATTGCAAGATAACCCTATTAAATGGGTAAATTGTAATTTAACCCAAATAAACACATAAAGCACAAACATCATCCAAACAAGCTCAAATTGGAACCTCCACAAGCTCTAAAATCATATCAAAGGATTATACTAAGCTTCTTAGCACTTAATTAGGCCAAAAAAATAGGGTTTTCCCAAAACACAGGTCAAGGGTCTTACAATTTAGTTCTCCTATGCA
Source organism: Alisma plantago-aquatica (assembly GCA_963693085.1). Lineage (NCBI taxonomy): Eukaryota > Viridiplantae > Streptophyta > Magnoliopsida > Alismatales > Alismataceae > Alisma > Alisma plantago-aquatica. The sequence goes on from OY856409.1 coordinate 558,565,954, forward strand.
GAGTGAATTTGAGATGAGTATGATGGTGGAGCATACTTTCTTCATTGGATTCCAAATCAAGCAAATAAAGGAAGGAAACTTCATCAACCAAGGAAAGTATACAAGTGAAATCTTGAAGCACTTTGGGATGGAGAACACCAAACTGATGGATATCCCCAGGTCAAACAATTCCAAACTTTATAGAGATGAGGAAAGTGAGAAGGTAGATGAGAAGCTCTAGAGAGGTATAATTGATAGCTTGTTATATTAGCTATGTCTAGACCTAGTATTATGTTTAGTGTTGACTTGTGTGCTAGATTTCAATCAAGCCCTAGAAAATCACATCATGGTTAAGAGGATCCTAAGGTGCCTAGCCAAAACCCAAAATTTTGGACTATGGTATCCCAAGTCAAGGGACTTTACTCTTACTGCTTATAGTGATGTGGATAATTCCATGTACTTAATTGATAGAACATGCACAAGTGGCACTTGCTTCCTCCTAGGACCATGCTTAGTTTCTTGGTTTTCAAAGAAATAAGGCACATTGGCTCTTTAAACTACCAAGGCTGAGTACATTGCATGTAGGAGTTTTTGTTCCCAAGTCCTATGGATGAAGCAAATGCTCCAATACTTTAATGTTCACTATGATGCTTCTCCTATCTTTTGTGATAATACTATTACAATCAATCTTTCCTACAATTATATATTGCATAGTAGAGATAAACATATAGAGGTCCACCATCACTTCCTCTGTGACCACATTACCAAGAAAGATATCTATATCACTCATGTGGACACAGAATGTCAACTTACAAACATTTTCACTAAACCTCTAGCTAGAGAGAAAGTTACTTCCAATAGATCAAAATTTCTTACTACTTATCTTATTGATAATGATATGCCTTCTATATAGATGTTCTCTCACCTATATATTCTTTCTCATATGTTGCTCACCTTATGCTTTTTAGTGCTATTTATGCCTAGTTTTAATGCTTTATTTTGCTTTTTTGGCTATTTTATGCAAAAGCTTGTTTTATCGCAAAATAGAGTCAATGATGAGTGGAAAGTTCCTTAATATGTTCAAAATGCATGATAGATAGAAAATAAATTTATCTATCACTCTAGTGGCCTAGAATTAGATTTCTTATCCTTTGTACATGGTTTCTTGTCTGTCAAGTTTAATCTAGGGAAACTCGAACGACAACTGACCCAAACACTAAACACACAACAGTATCGACTGAGTTTCCCAAATCTAAAAATCGACCAACAACACTATTGTGAGAACCCATTACACTAAATGAGATTACCCAAAAAATAAAACACATTCAATTACCAATTAATCACATACCCAAAAATATGGGTAAATTAAAACTGATTTCAACATTAACACCTGCTCATAAATGTTTGCATAAGAGCCCAACATCTTTCTTATGTCCATACTATGCCATGAATTTGATACAAATTGTTCTATCACCTTAGCTACAAGATATATACACAGGAGAACAATATTTGTATATGCCACACAAACAAGTATTAACATGCTAACAAAATTTTGATTCATTTGAAACACCATATACAAACTTTTCTTACCCAGACATGAGAGTATAGGGACAACTCTAGGACACACTAGACATCTAATCAACTTTTCTCATAGATTCATTACTATAGCTCCTCTTTGCTGCCACAAGTTTGTTTTCGTCACTTCCGATTACCTAAAAATATGTGGCAAACCACAAGGGTGAGACCCATATCCCAACAAGGGATATAACCTCCAACAACATTTATTGGTTTCAATATTTTTAGGTAATGAGATAAATTAAGCAGTTTAATCATATATAACAAATAAGCTCAACAAGACTGATGATTAACAAAATACATAAAGGAGCATATAATAACTATCTTCATTAGCCATACTATTCTCATATCCCTATTGACAATATAAGGAGTCTACCAGCATGAGCATCTCTAACATCATGAATAAGTCTAGTATCATAAGCATAGCTAACAACATCAGCATGTCTATCAAGTTGAACATATCAACATCATAAGTAGAGATAACAATATAATCACAACTATCTGCATAAGCATGATTAGCAGTTTAAGCATTTCTAATTACATAGGCATAGCTAGCAATATAAGCATAGCTAACAACATGTGAAAACGAATGTCATAATCATAGCCAATAGTAATAATATATCTATCAACTTAAACATGACTATTGTATGTACACATTTAGAACATGAGCATATCCACAACGTAAGAATATCTACTATCTTTTAATGTATTAAACGTCATCTCTATGTACATAGAACAACAAGGGTTATCATCCAATATGAAGCGTTGTGTATAACCCTAAATAGATTTTCTAGACGGCTGTCTTACATTTTTTACTATGCCCTGGGGAGTTTGATTTGTACCACCTAAAGTCCAACCGACCCCTGTGAAGGGCTATTCGGTTTTGTACAAGATCTTAGAGTGTTTTTATCCTAAGATCTCTTCCCCTCAGTCAGTATGAGTAAAAAGGCAGTGATATATCAGTCAAAGCTGCCACTACAACGAAATATAATCAAGCTGCTAACCACTAGTCCGCCCTTGGTACAGGTCACGACACTAGAAACTAGGGTATACAAACCCTATCACATCAAATGTCTAGGGCATGACCATATCCATCCTCCATAACCTGTATTGTGGATGACAAGGATATATCCTCAACTTGCCAACCCAACATACTCAATAGTATGCACTCCGAGTTTTCCTTAGGAATACTTGTCTTACCATCCAGCAAGTTCTGACACTGAAGATGGCTCTACGACATAGGGTACTACATGATTAGAGTTGCACTTGATTAGTTATGCTAATTGGGTGAATTAAGGCTGCATCAAACAAGTAGACATAAAAACCATAATTCACTTCTAGCAAGAATATAAATATCACAACTTTAAAAGATATAAAATGTGTGAAACATAATTTCTCATCTCAGCATCACATGGTACTATTCACTTGCCGTTCATGAGACTACACTTGTCATCATACTATCACAAGATATAAATCCTTTTCACAATATCACAGGGTATCAACCCTTATCAACACAAGAGGATTACACCTCATTCAGGGCTCAACCATGCCCAAAGGTCATTAAGACCATCATACTATTCCATGTAAGATCATCATCATCTTTGCATGCCTTATAACAAGGCTCAACAACATCACTTACATATAATGCATCGAATCATCACAATATTGCATTAATGAGCTAAGAGATATTCATAAAAAATTGTAATAGGGTTATATTAATGTTAAGAACATTCCTTTATTACATCAACATGCAAGGAATCTAGATATGATTAACCCTTGTCATATTCATAATGCACATGTTTAGCATAAGGAAGTATCAACTATGTGGCTATGATAACCATCAATTAACATATTAAGGTTATGATCATATTAAGGATGTTATTTCACCATCATTCCATCATATAAGAATGTTAAACATGAATACTCATATTTATCTATTTGCATTAGAGTTAGGTTCAACAAGATAAATTATATTAATGTTAATAATCAACACTTGTACCCAAACCCTAACTCATAACATCCCCATTGGATCATGGATGCATAAGGTGAAGCATCCCCATCACATTCCATACTATTCCCAAGTATGAATCCACACATAAATCAAGGTGTAACCATTGGATTATAGCATACTAAGGTTTCAACAACAATAAGAGAGTACTCCATGATTGTATTAATCATTCATGTACTATTCATACTCAATTACCATCATTTAGTTATATTAAAGCTAGGTATAACAAGATATACCTATGGTGACTTAATGGTCACTAATGATGGTGGATCAGGTCTCTACAACATATGGTGAGTTAAGCATTGTAGTTGTAGCATCAATTAAGCCTTAGACCAATGGTTTCTTGGGTCACTTGATGCAATGGTCAGACCTATACTGTAATTTATGGTTTTAACATATGAACTTGACCCAATGGTCAAGATCTAATGTTTATTCCTCTAATAAAGTGGAATGATGGCTAATGTAATATGTTGGTCCTAATAATGTGATTTAGATGGTTTCCTTTATATGATCAACTTAAGGAGCTTACTTGTTGACAATGGATGGCTTGCTTTTAATGAATAGTCGATTGTGGGTTTTACCCTACTCTCAATGGAACTTTTTTTGTTGTTAATCAAGGGATGTCTAGGGTTCAATGGTGACTCTTTCTAGATCACAAATAAAGGACTTCATAGGTGGTTTATCTAAGGTGCTTACTTACGTAAACAACCAATGGTCTTACCTTTTAAACATCCAATGGTTCTGGGTGACATTGTAGTATGTTGATATGGGTTGAATGATGATGGAACAAATGGAGGGTTACCCTTAATAAGGTAGTCTTACCTATTCACTCGTATGAATAAAAGGGATGATAATCATATTGTGTTGATATGTAACCCTAATGAGGTATAGCTTGTTATATCTATCTTTAATATAACTAAATGATGGTAATTGGGTATGAATAGTCCATGAATGATTAATACAATCATGGAATACTATGTTGTTGTTGTTGAAACCCTAATGTTCTATAACACCATGGTTACACCTTGATTTATGTGTGGTTTCATACTTGAGAATAGCATGGAATGTGATGGTGATGCTTCACCTTATGCATCCATGATCCAATGGGGATGATGTGAGTTAGGGTTTGGGTATAAGTGTTGATTAGTAACATTGATATAATTTATCATGTTGAACCTAACTCTAATGCAAATAGATAAAGATGAGTATTCATGTTTAACATTCTTATATGATGGAATGATGGTAGAATAACCTCCTTAACTTGACCATAACCTTAATGTGTTAATTGGTGGTTTTCATAGCCACATGGTTGATACTTTCTTATGCTAAACATGTACATTATGTATATGAAGAGTGTTAATCATATCTAGATTCCTTGCATGTTGATGTAATAAAGGAATGTTCTTAATGTTAATATAACCCTACTATTATTGTTTATGAATATCTCCTAGCTCATTAAAGCAATATTGTGTTGATCCGGTGTATTATATGTAAGTAATGTTGTTGAGCCTCTCGTTATAAGGCATGCAAAGATAATGATGATCTTGCAGGGAATAATATTATGGTCTTAATGACCTTTGGGCATGGTTGAGCCCTGAATGAGGTGTAATCCTCTTGTGTTGCTAAGGGTTGATACCCTGTGATATTGTGAAAAGGGTTTAATATCCTATGATAGTATGATGGTCATAATGACCTTTGTGCATGGTTGAGCCCTGAATGAGGTGTAATCCTCTTGTGTTGATAAGGGTTGATACCCTGTGATATTGTGAAAAGGATTTATATCTTTTGATAGTATGATGACTAGTGTGGTCTCATGAATGGCAAGTGAATAGTACCATGTGATGATGAGATGAGAAATTATGTTTCACACATTTTATATCTCTTGTAGTTGTGATATTTATATGCTTGCTAGAAGTGAATTAGGGTTTGTATGTCTACTTGTTTGATGCAGTATTAATTCACCCAATTGGCATAATAATCAAGTGCTACTCTAATCATGTAGTTCCCTGTGCCGTAGAGCCATCTTCAGTGTCAGAACTTGCTGGATGGTGAAATGAGTATTCCTAAGGGAAACTCAGAGTGCATACTGTTGAGTATGTGGGGGTGGCAGGTTGAGGATATATCCTTGTCATCCACAATGCAGATTGTGGAGAATGGCTATGGTCATGCTTCATACATCTGATGTGATTGAGAACGGATGTGGTCGTGTCTCGGTGATTATAACATGATGTGATTAGAGGACAACTATAGTTGTACCTCAGTGATTGGGGTTGAATACCCTAGATGCTAGCGCCGCGACCTGTACCAAGGTGGGCTAGTTATAAGACTATATGTCATTGTGGTTGCAGCTTTGACTGATATGTCACTGTCTTTTACTCGTACTGGCTGAGGGGAAGAGATCTTAGGATACCGACACTCCTAGATCTTGTACATAACTGAATAGCCCTTCACAAGGGTCGGTTGGACTTTGAATAGTATGATTCAAATTCCCAAGGCTTAATAAAAGATGTAATACATCCGTGTAGCATATTTGTTTAGGGTTATACATGACGTTTCATATTGGATGATAACTCTTGTTTGTTATCTTTACATAAAGATGATGCTTAGTGCAATTAAGATATAGTAGATATACTTATGTTATGGATATGCTTAAGATTGTTGATGCATGCATACAGTAGCTATTCTTATATTAATAGCTATACTGCTACTACTGATTGTAATCATGATGCTAGATATCTCATGTTGTTAGTTATGTTTAGCATGCTAACCATGCCTTTGTAACTAGATATGCATATACTGCTAATCATGATTATCCAGATAGTTGTGCTTATGTTGTTAGCTCTTCTTATAATGTTGATATGTTCAACCAATTAGACATGCTCATGTTGTTAGCTATGTTATGTTACTAGACTTGCTCATGATGCTAGATATGCATATGCTACTGAATTGCTTATATTGCCAACAAGATAAAGGATGATAGTCTGGCTAATGATGATAGTTATCATCTGCTCCTTTATGTATTTTTTTAATCATCAGTACTGTTGATCTTATTTATTATATCTAATTAAATTGCTTAACTATTTCATTACTTTAAAATGTTGTAATCAATAAACGTTGTTGGATGTTATATCTCTTATCGGGACATGGGTCTCATCCTTGTGGTTCGCCACATTTTTTTAGGTAATCGGAAATGACGAAAACAAACATGTGGTAGAAAAGAGGAGCTATAGTAATGAATCTTTGAGAAAGTTGATTAGATGTCTAGTGTGTCCTAGAGTCGCCATTGTACTCTCAGGTCCGACAAAAAAAGTTTATATATGGTGTTTCAAATAAATATTGTTATCCTATGTATATATGTTGTGGATAAGGTGATAGAACAATTTGTATCAAATTCTTGTCATAGTATGGATATAAGAAAGATGTTGGGTTCTTATGCAAATGTTTCTGAGAAGGTGCTGACATTAAAATCAGTTTTAATTTACCCATATATTTTGATATGTGGTTAATTGGTGATTAATTGTGTTTTATGTTTTGAGAAATCTCATTTTGTGTAACGAGTTCTTACACCTACATTAGGATCTTATTCAAATAATGTCAAACATGAAATTTTCATGCACCCATCCTTATCCCACCTACTAGCCCTATCCAGTTACTGATAATGCTTCATATGCATATAGTCAGTTCCACCCAATTTACTAGTCTGTTGCTTCTGTTGTACCCCCTACCTCTAATGGCAGACATGTCTCTACTCATCCATGTGCCATTAAGCTATTGGACCTACCTCCTAGCCATCTATCCACCTTGCTTGCTAGTTTTGTTAGGGTTTATACACCCAATTTTGAGCAAGCAAATGCATTGTATGCATGTCGTATGTCTTGGGTAGAGAAACATGCCAAGTGTCCTGCCACTCACTCCTTTGAATCTCTTAATAATGAGGAGATGGTAGATGAGGATGTTGAGGATGGCGTTGAAGGTGATGGTGATGAGGATGAGGATGATGATGAGTATGGTGATATGGCTTTGATGGTGATGGAGATGATGGTGAGGCTATACCAGCCGCCCCTGATGCACCCTCTAATGATGATGAAGACCACTAGTATGATGGTGAGGAGACCATTGAGATAGATTCCCTTGATGTTTAGTTCTTAGTCTATAGAGTGATCATATATATATTTTTTTAGATTGTCATGTACTGAACATTTGGGCAATATATCTGAGGTTTATTATTTTCATATCTCATTGCTTTTCTTCACTGATTTGTAGTTTTCATCTAGAGAGGACATATCTTTTATTGTAATATGATTATATGTACCTTACCTCTATGATTGGTTAAATCTCATGAGTTTTGGGTATGTGCTTCCATATTTTTATTATGATTCTAGTATGCTTATTCTTTATGGTTTGTTGGTTTCTGATTGCATATGGTGGTTGCTTGTGTCATTTGTGCCTTGGATAAGACTTGTGTTTTAGCTCTTCTACCCCCTAGATTTTTGATATGACAAAGGGGGAGAAATGAGTATAGTACATATTGACTTGTGATCCTTTTCTAGTTAATTCTCTAATATATCATGTGACTATGTAAGAGGACTAAATAGTATATATCTTCTATGATTATACTTTTTGGATGAACTAACTATACATGCAAAGATAATCATGAATTGAGGAGGAGCAATTTTTATTGTCCATTCATGTATCCCTTTACAATTCACAAGGTAAAAGTTTAAAATTTCAAGTCCTTTTTAATATGTCGAGGAATGGTTTGTCATCTTTAAAAAGGGGGAGAATGTTGACCTAACAGTTATACATTGTCTATATTTTGATGATGACTTAACCATTCCATTCATATGTATCTAATATGTCTATTTGAGATTGATTTCAGACATTAGGTACATGAAAAGGATCAATTCAATCAAGCCCTAGCTTGACCAAATACAAGCAAAAGTCAATGCAAATGCACTTTTGTGGAATATGACCTAAAACCCTTAAGGCAATTTTTGTAATCATTTTTATTGATGCTATGACTTGTAAGTAAGATGAGAAAAAATTAGGAGCACTTAAAATGAATAAACAAGCACTCAAAAGGCAAATTTCAAAATTCATTACAGGGAGTTTTGTCGACCAAGTTTCATCCTTGACAAACTTGATTGACACCCTTGATGAATTTTGGGAACTGCCAACGTCAGTTGAGTTTCCTCAGGAAAATCTCGACCAACGCATGTCACTAAGAAAATCAAATTTAATCCATCAGATGAGTTTCATCTAGGATAAACTTGACCGACACTTCAAATGTCCTTTGTCACATAGTGCCATTGGTCGAGTTTGCTTTATTGAAATTCACCCGACTACATTGTATGGAGTGTGCAAGAAAAGTGTATCTAGCCATTGGAGTGCAAACATCATTAAGATCTATTGCAACACTCCAAATGACTACAATTTATTCCCAAATGCTTCTAGTTCCTAGTAGACATCCCCGACTATAGATAGGAACCCTTGGGCTTCATCCCAAATTTTCTTTTTATTCTCCTAGCTATAGTTGAGTGGATTTGTCTACTAATAGCCCCTTTATCTCTCTTTCTTACTAATCAAAATGTCAATCTGAGTGATGTAGGCTATTTGTGAGAGAGATACTTCCTTGTAATCATTGTGAACCTCTCAAATCTTCCCTTTCCCAATCCCTTTCTTCAAGCAAAGTTGGTGAAAGCATCTCCTTGGTGAAGGAGAAGGTTAAGGTTGAAGATCCTTGAGAAGAGTGGGTAATTCCTTCAAGGCAGGAGACTTATTGCAAGAGGGAGCTCCTTTGGTGAAGGTGTCAAACTCTTTGAAAAAGTGGGTAAGCTCTTGTAGAGGTTGAAGACTCTAGGTCAAAGGATAGGTAAGACCTTGTAAGGTTTCATTTTCTTACAAAAGGAAGGTTTTACTTTATATCTTATAATGGAATATAAGTATGCAATTGTTGCATCTCCAGGTAGTGGATGTACACTCTCCTAATTTGGAGTTTGGAACCACACTACATAGCTTATTTCGGATCTCATTCAAAATCTCTTATCCTTGCTATGTATGTTTAGTTGAACATTAAATTCCATATTTGCAATCTTCTCCCTTAAAGTAATTTGAAGGTCGAACAAATCTTATTTAAGTGGTTAAGCTCTATTCAACCTCCCCCCCTAGAGCCCATTGATCCAAAAAATCCATGGGTAACTACTAGACTTGGTAATGTGTGTGTGTGTGTATATATATCATATTCATATATTTATCTCATATATATGTATATGTGTATATATATGAGATGTATATAAATGTATGTGAAATGTGTGTGTGTGTGTGTGTGTGTGTGTGTGTATATATATATATATATATATATATATATATATATATATATATATATATATATATATATATATATATATATATATATAGAGAGAGAGAGAGAGAGAGAGAGATACACTAGTACAAAAATGGGTTATAACGTCACTACCTGTAGGGTCGGTTTTTCCAAATAACCGACCTTATATGTCTAAAACAACGCAGGCACCACTTAAGACCTCTTGGGTCGGTTTTCTTAAGAAAACCACCCTTGTAGTGTAACTCTATAGGGTCAGTTTTCAAAATAACCGACCTTATATGTCTATAAAAAATGCGGGCACCACTTGAGACCTCTTGGGTCACTTTTCTTAAAAAACCGACCTTGTAGTGTAACTCTATAGGGTCAGTTTTCCAAATAACCGACCTTATATGTCTATAAAAAACGTGGGCACCACTTAAGACCTCTTGGGTCATTTTTCTTAAAATAACCGACCTTGTAGTGTATCTCTATAGGGTCGGTTTTCATAAAATAAGTGACCTTATAGACAATTGGATTACAAAGCCAATTACAGTTTCCCATGGCAAAAATTTGCTTGATTTTGGCTTCGCGCCTCGATCTATAGGGTCGGTTTTTCCAAATAACCGACCTTATATGTCTACAAAAAACATGGGTAATTAGACATCTTGAATCCAGTTTGCCTTCACACATGTATAAGCACCTCTAGGGTCGGTTTTTTCCTTATAACCGACCCTAGAAGTCCCTTCGGTCGACAATATTATCGACCGAGATAAATCTTGGATCCAGTTAAGTTCACGCATGTATAAGCACCTCTAGCGTCGATTTTTTTCCAAATAACTGACCCTAGAAGTCCCTTCGGTCGACAATATTGCCGACCGAGATAAATCTTGGATCCGGTTAAGTTCACGCATGTATAAGCACCTCTAGCATCAGTTTTTTCCAAATAACTGACCCTAGAAGTCCCTTCGGTCGACAATATTGTCGACCGAGATGCATTTTGGATCCAGTTAAGTTCACGCATGTATAAGCACCTCTAGCGTCAGTTTTTTCCAAATAACCGACCCTAGAAGTCCCTTCGGTCGACAATATTGTCGACTGAGATAAATCTTAGATCCAGTTAAGTTCACGCATGTATAAGCACCTCTAGCGTCAGTTTTTTCCAAATAACCGACCCTAGAAGTCCCTTTGGTCGACAATATTGTCAACCGAGATAAATCTTGGATCTAGTTAAGTTCACGCATGTATAAGCACCTCTAGCGTCGGTTTTTTTCCAAATAACTGACCCTAGAAGTCCCTTCGGTCGACAATATTGTCGACCGAGATGCATTTTGGATCCAGTTAAGTTCACGCATGTATAAGCACCTCTAGCGTCAGTTTTTTCCAAATAACTGACCCTAAAGATCTTCTCGGTCGACGAATTTGTCGACCGATAACCTCTCGGTCGACAAATTCGTCGACCGAGAAGGAGCCAAATTTCACATGTATAAGCACCTCTAAGGTCGATTTTTCCTTATAACCGACCCTAGAGCTCCCTCGGTCGACGAATTTGCCGACCGATAATCTCTCGGTCGACAAATTCGTCGATCGAAAAGGAGCCAGATTTCACCTCTAGGGTCGGTTTTTTCTTATAACCGACCCTAAAGGGCTCCTCAGTCGACAATATTGTCGACTAACATGAATTTTGGATCCAGTTTAGTACTTTTCAAAACTTTATAAAGCATTGGGATCTCAATCCCTTGTCTCATTGTTGGGAATTCACATCCCTCAATACCACCATCATCACATTTGCTGGATCTTGGTATTCAAACCCTTAGTTCATCACTAAACATGATTATCACTTATCAGGTAACTATTATCTTCAGGTCATCTGACCAAGGTATTCAGGATATTTGTTACACAAGCATCTCACATGGTTAGTATACTTGATAACAACCATATAAATTTTATATCAACATCATGCAATACAAAGATAACATAATTATTCCCTCATTAGGGTTAGAGTTTCCCATCTTTATCAATTAGGGTTTCACATCACATCATCCCATATTAAGGTTACACATAACATTATCATATTATGGTTTTACTCAACATCACCCTATATTAGGGTTTCACATAACATTATCCCATATTAGGGTTTCACATTACATTATCCCATATTAGGGTTTCACACGACATCACCCTATATTAGGGTTTCACATAACATAATCCCATATTAGGATTTTATAAGAACCTTAGAGCTCCCTCGGTCGACGAATTTGTCAACCGATAAGAGCCAGATTTTAAGTGTATAAGCACCTCTAGGGTCAATTTTTTCCTTATAACCGACCCTAAAGTGCTCTTCGGTCGACAATATTGTCGACCAACATGAATTTTGGATCCAATTTAGTTCATGCATGTATAAGCACCTTTAGAGCTCTCCTTGGTCGACGAATTTGTCGACCGTTAACCTCTCGGTCGACAAATTCATCGACCGAGAAGGATCCAGATTTCACGTGTATAAGCACCTCTAGGGTCGGTTTTTTCTTATAACCGACCCTAAAGGACTTCTCGATCGACGAATTTGTCGACCGACATGAATTTTGGATCCAGTTTAGTTCACGCATGTATAAGCACCTCTAGCGTCGATTTTTTACTTTTAACCGAACCTAGAGCTCCCCACGGTCGACAAATTTGTCGACCGAAAATGTGTTTGAGTGTTTTTAAATAACCAAACACAGGCACTGCTTATCTTTAGCGTCGATTTGTTTCTTTTAACCGACGCTACAGGTTGAGTCTCTCCTTTAAAATGGCCGAACCTAGTCTTTCTCCCCCACGAAACAAAATTTTCATTCTCTTTTTCTCTCCCGTGGCGCGGATACCTTTTCTGCTGTGAAGCCCTTGCCACCTCTTCATGCCGCCAAAGCCCTTGCCTCCTCTCCGCGAAAAGAGCTCATCGTCGCCGCCTCTCCACACTTCCACGAAGGTCGCCGCCTCTCCGTGAAGGTCGTCTTATCCTCTACGATGGTCACCACTATTTCCATGTAAGGTCGCCTCAGTTTCCAAGGAAGGTCGCCGCCATTTCCAAGTAAGGTTTCCGAGTTCGTTTCCGGGTTCGGATCCACCTTTCTTAGTCTTGGTAAGTGAGATCTGTCTCTTTTTCTTTGTTTTTCTTGTTGTTCTATCTTCCCCTCTCTTCTTCTTGGTTGAATCCATGACGTTCCATGGTGGAGCTTGAGATAATGGTTGAAAACATCTTCCACTCTCTTTTTCTTATCTTTTCAACATAGGGTTTGCTTCCTTTTTGGAGAAGGAACTAGCTTGGTGAAGAGGAGTGCCCAAGCTAGGGTTTCTTCCCCATTTTTCTTCAATCTACCTTGTTGTTTGGAGTTTCTACATCATCTCTAAGGTGAGTTATATAACTTTATCCATGATTATTGTTCACTCTTACGTTACATGTACATGATTTTGCCATAAAAATATTGATCCAAGTATACAGATGTACCTTTACCTAGGGTGTGAGCTTGTAGGATAGTTTTTTGTATCATCTTAGATGAACCCTACATCTTGTGCATAATTTTTTTGAAGGAAGTGGTAATCATAGACTTTGTTTGCATATGGATATCTTTTAATCTCTCAAAAGATGTATATTTCTAAGATTTCAAACTAATTTTTCCTCCTTATATTTCAAGCAATCTATCATTTTGTAAATTATGATGTGATTATGAATCATTTTTGTCATGAATGTGTGGTTTTGAATGGTGACGGTTGAGCATCAATGCTCCCCTCTCCCAGAATATATGAATATTCATTTCTATTTCAGTTTGAACGTTTCAGTGTACCCCTCAGTCAAAAATTTTGTCAACCGAAATATTTTCAGTCGACAATTTTTTGACCGAGGGGTACACTGAAATGTTTATTTAAATTTTTAGCGTCGGTTATTCCAAAAAACCGACCCTGTAAACTCTCTCGGTCGATGAATTTGTCGACCGATAACCTTTCGGTCGACAAATTCGTTGACCGAGAAGGAGCCAGATTTCATGTGCATAAGCACCTTTAAGGTCGGTTTTTCCTTATAACCGACCTTAGAGCTCCCTCAGTCGAGGAATTTGTCGACCGATAACCTCTCGGTCGACAAATTCGTCGACCGAGAAGGAGCATTGAAGTGGTTATTCAATATTTAGCGTCGGTTATTCTAAAAAAACCAACGTTGTAAACTACCTCTCGGTCGACAAATTTGTCGAACGAGAAGGAGCACTGAAGTGGTTATTCAATATTTAGCGTCGGTTATTCTAAAAACACCGACGCTGTAAACTCTCTCGGTCGAGAAAATTGTCGACCGAAAATGTATTCGATCGACAATATTCTCGACCAAGAGTGTTTACAGGGTCGGTTTTTTAGGAATAACCGACCTTACAGGCTCCTTTTTTCTCGCTTGGGTCAGATTTTTTACAACCTTTTGTGTCGGTGTTTACTCTGTAAAGTCGGTTTTTTCTGGTCAAATAAACCGACGCTACAGAGTAAAGTCTATAGCGACGACCACTTATGTGTCGGTTAAAAAGTGACGTTGCAGGCTTAAAAAAACCGACGCTACAGACCATTCCTGTACTAGTGAGAGAGAGAGGATTTGTATACCTAAGTACATGTAGCTTACATGTAACCGTCTAGATTTATGATGATTGTAAAATTCTACTGAACAATCTAACCATATGGATGTGATGCATACCCCTTACAGAAGATGTGTACTAAAAATCACCACAATCTGAAATTGATAGATCATCCAATAAAAGAATATGTGTATTTTATAACCAATGGTAGGTTGTGGAAACTACATAAACTGTTGGATAATATATATCTATATCTCATGATTTGTATGACATATGATAATGATATATCTCTATATTTGATCTATATGGTGTTGAATCAATCGATATGATTATTTTTTATGAAATACTCCACATGTGTCATTTTAATGGTCGGTACATGTAAGTTACATGTGTCGACCGGTACACACTTCCTAACATATATATATATATATATATATATATATATATATACATATAAATAATGTATATATAATGTGTATATATATGAAATGTGTGTATATATGAATTGTATGTTTTAGTTAACTAATTGTCGTAACTAGACCCACTTACTGTAATAGAAGGTATTTCTGACCGAACTGTCCATTGTGGTATTATACCTTTTACAATCGATCATTCACAATTTGTATTGGAAGCCAATATTACAATAGACCATTGTCCGCTGTATTTTTCTCTTGTCACAACAATGAAAGGACCCTTATTTTTAATAGAATAGATTTCAAAATATCTTACACTAAGTAAAAACATATATTTTAAATGCCATAAATGAATATAAGATTGCACAAAATTTGCATCAGATCCTCTCAAAAATATTTATTTCATCATCCTACTAGGATTCAATCATACAATAGAGTACTTTAAGTACCGTATAACTAAAAACATATTGAGAACACACTCCAGAGTTAACTTACATTGTAATTAAAACTAAGAAAGATGTTCATGTGATAATTTCTTAGTTGTAGCACTGACCATTGTACTATGAGAATGTTGTCTGTCGTATGTTACAAAATAATAGATTATCAACTATATGAGTCTTATTACATCTTTAATAATAATTTTCTATTTCATCTCCATGATATCGTTCATGTAATTCATCATATAATACTCCTAATTATATTAGTTGAGGTGCTCCAAACACTACAAAATAAATATATGATCATCATAATTGAATAGCATAAGCTACATAACAAGATATGCATATGGGAAAAGAGGGTAACAATATAAAAACATCTACATACTAGACATTTGGGTACGACCTACATATCAGAAATGTTGTTCTATTCCACATCACTAATTTCTTTTTGTTTTTCAAATTAGAAATTTATCTTTCCTACTTTCACAGAATGACATCATCAATATTTAGTTTCAGAAAACCAACTATTCTATTTCCTTTCCTCCTACTGTTAGTTTTACAACATGCAAACCAGAGCATATGCTAAAGTATTCCACTAGTGTGACTCCTTTTCTTTACTGTTAAAAATGGTGTGCATGTGACACTATTACAACCAGGTGACAAGGCAGTTATAATCCACCCATCAGCTGTGGTGAGACCCATAGGACTGATGTTTGGCCCTAATTGATTGATTTTTAGGGGGAGGAAGTGGCCAATATGGGAGAATCAAAATCCCCTCTCCCACTTGGCCCTTATATGAACATCAACCCTGAAAACCCCACCTTCATGGAAATTTGATGTCAAATTGGAAAAACCATAAATCTCAAACAAGTTTGAAAAGCTAAAATGGAAATCTCATAGAACAAAAGTTACATTGCATTGAATTTCTTGGTTCTTTTATATCATGTATTCTTCATTTGATAATAATGCTACATGTTGGATCCTCGACAAAAAAGTTAGCAAAACAAATCATATACAGTCAATTGAACTCTTTACTAACCTTTTTTATAAATCAACTTATAAAAATAAAGTTTTGATGGTATTTTTGGTTATTTATTTTTCCTTGTATTATCTAATTGGGCTTACCCTCCTTAGGCCCATTATGTCTCTGGTATATCATACTTTGAGGAAAAGCTATATATCTATGTGACCATGATTCTTATAATAAGACTTTCTCTTCACACGGTATCAAGAGAAGTCATCCAACTTCCAAAAGGAGACTCCTTTTCTCTCCTAGCATCAGTCTTCATTTCATCTTCTTCTCTTCTTCTCCCCCTACAGTGCAAGTCACCACTGGACAGCTGCAGTAGCTGGCAATTGGGTGTGCAGCTAATAATCGTGTGCTAGCACGCTACTGCTACCCACGAGGCAGTTTCCCGGGACAATAGCCTCCATCCTACAGTCTCATCTAAGGGGATTCCTATCTCAGTTTTCCTTATCTTTGATAAGAGAGTTGTGTGTCACCGTCCCCTCTGGAGTTGCACTCGTGGCCCTTTTATTGGGTGCTTTTTAGCATATAAATCTCTATACAAATCTGATTGGTACTCCTCCCCTTCACCATCACTCACCAGATCTGACTGACAGTGTGTTGATTTTGGCACGGTAGGGATCTATTTTTTAAAACAAAGTTCTAAAAACATTGGTCTTCTCTTTTTCGTTGGTTTCCTTCCCATGTATATGCCCTATGTACATGGGTAAGTGTCAATAATTGTTAGTGATCTATTATATTCTTCCTATTGTAGTACTTAATTCATGTGATAGTGTCTGCAATCGTGCTTCATTTTGACTTTCTTCTCTCATTGTGCATCTTACAAGTGATTGTTCATATCCATCAGTGTCGTACATGTGTGATATTGTAATATCCTTATTCATCGTTGTTCTATCGGTGTGCTTCTTTGATATCTTTTTCCATCGACATCATACTAGTGTGAATTTTTCATCCGGTCTGGAGGCATGGATGATGGCAAAGTATCACCCCAGACCATTGTGTATAATGATTGCTCTCCTATCTCCATAATCAAGTTGAATGGAGATAATTACCTACTCTGGATAAATTCTACCCAAACCATCCTGGAGTCTAGAGACAAGGTAAAATTCATTAATAAAAACTTGTTGAGGATACACATGAATTGATGGGGAAATAGCCAAGTCAAAAGTTGGCTATGGAACAACATGGAACGTTATATTGCTTCCAAGTACATGCTTTACAAAATTGCAAAGGAATTGTGGGACATTTTCCGTCATTGCTACATGACAAAAAATAATGCTTTGAGGGTTTATAGAATCTGGAATAAATTATTTGGTGAAAATCAAGATGACATGACCATTGATGAATATTTTGATTCTATTGTTAGTATGTGTCAACATCTTCAGTTTTTTTAGCTCGTCTCTTTTGAGGATTAAACAAAAAAGCGTGTCAATCTTTGTCATTGTCAAATTTCTCAATGGCCTTCATCTAGCGTATACTCCAGTCCACAATATTGTGTTGGGAGGCAACAAGTTTCCACTCTGGAAGATGTCTTCTCTCCTCTCCATTAGTCTAATGCATGATTCTTATCTTCTTCTCCACCGTAATCACAAAGGTAATTGTTTTAGTTGCTCATATATGTGGATGTGGATGTGGATGTGAATGTGGATGTGGATGTGGATGTGGATGTCCACCAAGGCCATATTGTACTTTCTACAACAAGATAAGCCACGTAGAGGAGAAGCGATATCAGAAGAATGGTCATTCCTATGGGCATAGTCATGATCCTGGGTTGCCCATGTTGCTCAAGGATCAGACAATGTGTCTGTCATCATCTCTTTAGTTGAGTACAAGTAACTTCTACAAGACTCTCAATAGGCTCTTCCACATTCCATAGGATCTGGGATTTTGTGACCATACAATATGTTTTGACATTTTTAGTGCATCTAGCCTCCAACCAAGGTAATGTTGGGGCCTCCATGTTGGCATTCGGCTCTTCCTAGATTGTTGATGTTGAGGTCACCCAACATATGACTATATGAAACACCTCCTTTCATCCATTGAACCTCACTTTCACGCTGACTATGTCACTCTGGAAAAAAGTTCCATAAAAAAATTTCAACAATGTGGGGGTGTTAATATTTCACCTAGTCTCAAACTTAAATCCGTCAACTATATTCCTCATTTTTCCTTTAAATATGCATATGTTACTAAGTTACTTTATGTCTTTACCTACAATGTCACCCTTGATGGACATGGTTTTATGATGTAGGATTCTCAGACTTTCAAGAAGATTAGATTAGGTTCTAGAGGCAATGATCTTTATTACTTTGGTAATAGTGTTCCCTCTTCTTCCCTTCTTGTGAGAACACCTCTTAACCACCATCAAAATTACAATCATCTCTCTATTGATAATTCAAAGCACTTGGGGCCCTTTTTATCTTGTTTAAAATATCTCCCATGTGACTCATGTGAGTTTGGGAAGCATCATAGGAGTTCCTTTTCTAGAAAAACTAGACTATATTCTAAAGTAGTCTTTGATGCTATTCATAATGACATTTATGGTCTTTGTTGTATCATTAGTTTTAATGGATTCTATTATTTTGTTATCTTGTTGATGATTTCTTTTGCATAATGTGGTTATATTTTTTTAAACTCCATGATGAGATGGATGGTGTTTTCAGATTTTCCATAAAGTGACTTCGACACAACTTATTAAATCCATTAAAATATTTCATATCAAAAACATTTTAGAATATATTCGAGCTCATGTGTCCTCATTTTGCTCTAGATTTGGAACCATCCATCAACATTCATGTACTCAAACTCTACAACAAAATGGGTGGTAGAACATAAAAATTGTCATTTACTTGTCATTTCTCGTGCTCTTATGTTTCAAGGTAAATTGTCTAAGACATATTGGTTTGAATTGTGCTCACAGACTAATACCTTACCAATCTACAACTATCATTGGTTCACTGGAACAAGACCCCCTTTTTGGTCATTTTTCTCGTGCAAACACATTTTCATCTTCCTTTGTGTGCTTTCAGGTATATTGTTTCTATGTAGAACTTTGATCCCAATGAGTAGATAAATGTGATCCTCTCTCTATCAAAATAGTTTTCCTTGGCATTCTACCTTTCATAAAGGTTATTTTTGTTATAGTCCAAGAAATGTTCATGGGTATGTATGTTATTGTTGACGTTACTTTTCATGAATCATATATGCTCTTAGATTCTACATCTTCATTCTATCTGCCTCAACCTTCACCTCCACTTGAGTTTGTTGATGTTGATCTTTATGACCCTCTAGATCATGAACCCATCATCCATCTCCCTATCATTTCTCCTCTAGTGGCACAAGACCCGACACCAATGTTCACACCTGAGGATCTATCATGCCACATGACTCTTAGAAAAGGTATACATTGTTGCATTCTTTTCCACTCTATATCGCATACATATTGCATATCCAAGCTTTCCCATACTACTAAATTCATTGCCCAACAACTCATCTCTATTTTGATTCCCAAAAATTATTGAGGCATGTTAGCACCCTGGTTGGGAAAGTTGTGATTCTTTAGGAAATGACATCATTGTGTGAGAATGGGACATGGGATCTTATCCCTCCTGCTCTAGATAAAAATATTTTCAAATGTAAATGGGTACTCTATCAAATTAAATTTAGATGGATCGACGGTACGCCTTAAAGCTCAGCTTGTTGCCAAAGTATTCACCCAAACATATGTTGGTGATACTTAAAACCTTCTCATCGGTCACTCAAATTTCTTTTGTCATGATTGTAATCTTCCTTGCCACCCACATGTATTGGACTCTATTCCATCATGACATTAAAAATGCTTTTTTACATGGTGATAGATGAGGAAGTGTATAGAAACAACCTCTGAGTTTTGGTACTTAGGGGGAGTCTCCACAAAGAGTATGTCATCTTAAATTCTCTTTGTATAGCCTCAAGAAATCACCAATGGGCTAGTTTATAAAACTCAGTGGAGTTCTTGCTAGCTTAGATTTTTTCAGATCGTCCAGTGATCACGATCTCTTATTCAGTTCTTCTCAAGTTGGAACCTCATTTTCGTCGTCTATTTTGGTGATATCATTATCACTTGTAGTGATTCCTATGGCATTTTAGCATTGAAACAAGCACTCCAACAATACTTTTACACCAAGGATCTGGAAAAACTTCACTACTTCTTGGGGATAGAGTTGCTAAATTCTCTTTAGGGCACTTGTTTATCTATGTGAAGTATATCCTCAACCTTTTGAAGGACTCTAGTATGCAGAATACTAAGCTTGTTTCTTCACCTGTGGACTATTACAATAAAAGTATGTCTGGAAAGGAGTCTTTTTTGGATCCTGGATAGTATCAAGGTACGGTTGAGAAACTCAACTATCTTACAATTACCCAACAGAATATTTCCTTTGATATTAGTGTTGTTAGTCAACACATGACTTAACCTCTTACTTGTCACTGGAATCTAATACAACATATCCTATGCTATCAAAAAAGTACACTTGGTAGAGGTCTCCTCTATAGAAAGTCACAGTCTCTAGATGTCTTTATAGCTTTCTATGCAAATGCGGATTGGGCTAGAAAGTTTCTATAATTTGTGTTCTATTGGGTGGTCATTCCATCAATAGCTAGTGTAAGAAGCATTCTATTATCATTAACTTCAGCACTGCGGCATACTATTATGCCATGGCACACGACTGTTGTGAAATTTAATGGGTGATATATACTCCTCGTAAATAAGATTTTCCTATCTCCTCTTCAACAACTCTGAAATGTGATAATCAAGCATCTATTTATTTAGCTAATAATCTAGTTTTTCATGAACATACCAAGCATTTTGAGATTTATTGTCACTTTGTGAGAGACATGATTCGTGACAAGAAGATCATTACACCATATGCACATACTGGAGAACATACTACTAATATCTTGACCTAGCATCTTCCATATAAATCCTTCTCCTATATATGTTACAAGATGGAAACACATGATGTGTACTCTCCTATTTGAGGGGAAGTCTTGGTGGTGTATTATGTTATTTATTTTATCTTGTATTTGCTAATAGGGGCTCCTCTATGCAAGCATATTAGCATTGATTTAGTTTACATTATCTTGTATCTCCAGTACATCATAACCTAAGATAAGACTATATATATGACACTCTGTAATTTTGATTCTCTCATAATAAAAATTTCTCTTCACAATAGGAATATAGTCAACAATTGCCTCAAATATAGAGTACGAGTTAGTCTCAACAGTAAAAAGGATGTGTATACATATAGTATAAAGTCATCTTTGGATCCTTAATCCGATCTGAAAAGATTGAATCATAATCAATTTGACAAAGGAACTATTTATTATGTACTAAGTTATGATCAGATCAACATTAAATAATACTTCAAGGCAAATAACATAAACAATGCTTATCATCAATAAGAACTAATAACAGAATTTCATAAAGAATGAAAAGGTAGTTCTACATACTCGTAACTCAAAAGAAATCTTTTTCTATTTTACCACTTGCATGGGAAACCTCCCACGAGGTCAATCCATAAGGAAGACTAAAAATCATATCTTGGTCATTTATAATGATGATGAATGGAGATATGTACTTGGTTATGTTCAGTCCAAGTTTGAATATTTTTAGAAGTATGATTGAACGGTGCATTGTAAGAATGGTTAAATCTGTTCCAATATCATGTGAGAAACTTCAAATGGAAATCCATTTGGAGACACCATAAACGCAACATGGTGTAACGTGTGACTTTTTAATATGCGGAAAATGCTATATGAAATCTGTTTGGAAACATAACTTTAACCCTATTTGTTTGTATCTCTAAATAAAAGTTGCATAAGACAATTCAATGATGCTTGGTAACACTATGATTGAATTGTTGTTATGATGTGATTGTCGATTGTTGGTTGTATCACCAGAAAGAAATACAAAGTGGGGGAGAGGAAAATAGTGAAGAGAGGAATAAAAATAGGAGGGAGAGAGTAGATAAGTAGTGGGAGGTGACAGGGAAAAGATAAGGAGGGGAGAAAGGTAGTATTGTGAGAGAGAGACAAACGTAGAAAAGAGGAGGGAAGCAGTGGGAAGAGAAAAAAATCAAAGAGATGGAAAAGGGAAGTATTGGAGTGAGATAGAAAGAGAAAGAAAAATGAGAAGGGGGAGGGAAGTAGAAAGAAGAGAGGGAAAGAGATATAGAAAAAAAAAGTAGTTGGAAGAGAGAGAGAAAAAAAATAGTAGGGAGGGGTAGGGAAGTAATGATAAAGATAGAGAGAAAGAGAAAAATAAAAGAGATGAAGAAAGTAGTAACAAATAACACATCAATATGTGAAACAAAAATTATAACACATTAATACAAATAGAGGAGGAAATCATTAGAAAAAGAGAGCAAGAGAAAAATTAAAAGGGAGGAGAAATGTAGTGAGAAATAACAATAATATGTGATACAAAATTTAGCATAACATGTGCATACACAGAAGAAGAAAGAAGTTGTGGGAAGAGAGAGAAAGAGAAAATTAGGAGGAATGAGAGAAGTTTGAGAAGAGAGAGAAAGTATGAGCGATGAGAGAAATCATGGAAATAACACATTAATATGTGCCAGAAAGCACATTGTAACACACGTTAACAAAAAATGCAGTAGGGCTAATGTGTGTGTGTGTGTGTGAGAGAGAGGAGGTAAGTAGTGCACATATGACGTTAACACATGATAAAAAATACATTATAACACAAATGAACACAAATATAGAAAGGAAGTAGTGAAAATAGAGAAAGAAACAATTAAAAGGGTGAGGGAAATAATGGGAAACAACAAATAAGTATATCGCTTAAAACACATGTTAACCCATAATGTCTTATAATAAAATAAAAAGAGCAATTGAAGTAGTGGGAAATAACACATTAGTTGAAATATAATTTCAACAAATGTTTTACCTTCTAGCTACTTTACTTGCAATATAATAACCGATTAACTCTAATGTTATCTCCTTTTTATTTTTTAACGAAATACAATGATATGACACAGCATAAACAACAATATTTAGAATTAGTTTAAAATCACACTCTATTAAGTACAGAGTTATCTAAAGACATCGTAAAGTGTCTTGAATGTAATATTTTTTAAAACAATGGAATACACCTAAATACCTAATGCAAGTCATGTGAGAGATACACGATCAGGCCTTTGATCAATTTTGTGTCAGAGCATGTTTAATCAACACTGTTCGTCGCTCATGGTTATGGAACGTATGTACGAATGGTGATGGGCTAGGCAGGGGAAGTACTGTAGTGAACCCACACGTGAAAGAGAGAAAAGGATTGGACCTTGGCCGGAGAGAGAAGGAGAAAGTGGCCGGCCGAATGAAGTTGGAGCCGAAGGGGTACCGTTGCTTCTGTCGGTGGCGTTGTCTCCGGCCGGCACCCGGCCACAGGGGAACACGTACATCCAAAAGGCAAAGCAGCATAAAGCCAGCTGCAGCAACCACCACCCTCACCCGCCTATCTCGTCTCCACCTGGCTGTTAGTGGCCAACCATGGAATCTATCAGCTTATCCCGGACATGTGTTACGATAGTGTCTCGTCCACTCTGTCTCTCTGTCTCTGTCTGATGAATTCCATACCACCCGCTTTGAGCTGGGGCCTGGGAGAGAAAGTATTCCAGGACGTCACGTCCAAGAGGGAAAGTGAGACGGTGAGACCATGCATGATGCATGCTCATTTTATTTCGTTACTGTTTCGTACGAGACTATGATTGTCTTTCATTCTATAAAGATTGGTACGTATAACGGGCCAGCAGTACGAGACTAGACATTGTCTACCCGCGGCAAGAAAGACGAAATGGGGCAGGGCAGAATATCGAGCACGATGGTGGCATTCTCAATATCGCCCGACACCAGCGTGACTGGAAAAGCAAGCCGTCACCGCTACAGCAAGTAAGGTACATTAGTTAGGAGTTCCGCTCACAACCGTAGGGGTGAGCAGAATTCAGTTAATAAACGATTAACCGAATGGTTAATTTTTTTAATCAATTTGACTAATTCGATTAATTTAGTTAATTTATTTTGATTAATTACTTATTTGATTAATTTGTCAGTTAAAAATATTTTTTATTTGATTAACTGAATAGTCACAATTTATTCAAAAATAATATCATATACATATATATACATATATAGTTGTACTTTTATTTTAAAAAAAATCTACATCTACATAGTAATTAAGTTTTAATGAACTATATAGCACTATATTTATAGCAATATTACTATAATATAACAATAGTTCAAAATTTTATAGATATTTCCATGCAATATTATTTAAAAATATCATTTAGTTAACCAAAATAAATGACCGAATTAACCATTAACTGATTAACTATAATCGAATTAACCGATACTAACTCAGTTTGGTTAATGACTAAAATCTCAAATTATAAATTAATCATTTAACCGAACTAAATTAATCATAACCGACTAAATTAACCAAATGTTCACCATTAGATTACTGTACTAAATATCAGTGGTTAAAATTTTGCTCAAACTAAGCCTTAATTATCATAGTGCGGGAGGGATCAGTCCTCTCGTCAATGGTAGTCCTCTCGCTTTGGATGCCTCTTTTTTCTCCGTTTTCTACTTGACTCGGGCGTTCCATCCCTTTAGGGACCGTTTGGGTACGATATTTAAAAGTGGGATTGTAGTTCAATCTTGTATTTTGAATACTTGATTTTATAGTTGTCGTTAGGGTTTTTAGCGGAGTATTCTTTGATTACTAGTGTTTGACTGGTTCTATTTGTCCCGTGTAAAAGTGATCTTCACTAATCACGCCGATACAAGTGTGATTCTAAATCCCGCACTCCCCGCTCGCCCTGTTCCTATCGTCTGGTCCGCCGTCCCCACTCATTCTATCTTCTCTCTCCTTGCGACTGGAAGTTGACTTTTCTCCCTCTCCGCCTTTCCTTTCTACCATGTTGCTTCCTTCTTTACCTTCTCCGCAGCCTCATGTATCCTCCTCCTCTCAGCTGGCCTTTGTCCACAGTGCACATCTTTCCTTCACCACATCTTCTCACAGACTCTCCCGTCCCTCCTTTTTCTAACACGGAGGCATCTAGCTGCCACAGTCACTGCTCCCCTCTGCCGGACTAGCATCTACCCCTTCCTCCTCCGTTCCTAGCATTCAGCAACGGCCTCCATCTCCTCATTCCACACCATAACCTGGCCGTGCTCAGAAAAATCCGCCTATTCTCGTCCGTGTCTGTGTAGTGTTCCTGATTTCAGAAGTTGGTGACCATCTTTTACAGAAATGCCTGCATCTCAAGCATAATTGATGCAAACGAAAAAACTGTTAACTAATAACATGATTTAAATTAGCTGCAATTAGAATCCCAAAACTAACGAATACATAATGTGTTCTTGAATGCATCATCCAAACGGGACCTTAAGCCTAGTTTGGCCGCAAACTTTTCGAATCCTAGTAATTAGTATAATACCTGATAGCCCTCAAATTATAAGTGGGATTCATAAATGATGTCCCTTAATCGCTGTCAGTAACCACGAGTTTTTCGAATCACGCTGTTGACGGCCGTACTGAGAATGCCACCTCGCAATATTTTGTGCCCCATTTCGTCTTTTTTCCTCGGATAAGAAGCAACGAAGTATGCAGGCAGTAAACTGATCAGCCCCTCGCGCCAGTGCAAAAGTACTAAAGCCATCTGCCAAGAATACCGGAATTTTAGAAGTCCGCGGCCAAACTAGGCCTTAGTGGGTTTGAAGGGCCGTGAGCATAAAGAAGAATTCTTGGACCTTAGATCCCCCAGCTGCTTCTCTTCGCTACATGGGCTCCTCTGACCCGTGCTGTGTGGGCCTGTGACGGATTTACATCATGGAGTCCATTGTACGTCAGTCAAGATTGGTAGTGCGAAAAGATGCCCCAGAGGAACATGTGGCCCACCTGTGCCCAGAAGTGCATGGGGTCGCATGGGGTCAACCAGAAATAAATGAAATTTAGATCATATGCGCCTCTCCCCCCATATAGGTACATTAAAGGGCGTTGATTTTCATCTTTTTGCTGTGGAACAGACACTCAGATGTCTAGCTTATAGTTTCTGGAAGCCTATTCTCCTGTCATAACGACGATATCATTTGACTCTTTCCTTACACGTCCGTTGGAGAGAGGACACAAACTGATGAAATAGCATTGTGCTGCCGTTGGTAATGCAGAAGCTCTCTGCTGATAGTCGTAGTAATAGCGATTACCTGAGAACCATATAAGTATAGACAAGACCTGTTGATGGGATGTATACTCTCATTTGGAAAATACAGAGTGCATATGTAAATGAGATTCTAAAGAGTTGGGGGATATAAGAGACTGTAATGTGATAGTTCACAATCAGCATTCCGAAAGCTTATAAAGTTAATCCTCAAGAAAAGCCCAAGCAAAATGCAGCTTATAAGAGACATTTCTTTCTTCTAACAGGGTTCCGATCAGGGTGTCTTGGCTTGCCCATGCTAACCCCTAGCTAAGAGTAGGATGGAAATAAGTTGATAAATGATACCCGTCTTCCTGCTTTGCATAGCATCGTATGTAATCCACTAACAGGGCTCTCGGTTTGCCCATGCGAACCCCTAGCTAAGATGGGATGGAAATAAGTTGACAATGATAGTCTTCCTGCTTCGTGTAGCAGCAGCGTTTGTAACCCGATCACTGGGAGTTTGAAAAGTCTGCACAAAATAATGGAAGTGAAATGTCTTTAGTCAATTTAAGAAAGAATGCACATGTTACCAGCTCCAATCTATCGATGGATTGGTCCTCTATGATCGGTGGCTGATATCGCCTTGTGAGATATCCCTGGTACCTGGGAAAGATGCTCTCTTTTCTCTTGTTTATTGGTATCAATTGTGTAGATTAGATATCATGTCCACGTCTGAGTCACCGAGCAAGAAAACAAATTACCACAATAGCATCTGCAACTTTTCATAAAGGAATATGGTACTTGAACCAGAAATGGGATCAAATTTGAGACCCTTTTTGTCCCTTAGCTTGCTATAGAACAAAATAGAGGAGGGAAGTTATATAGCAAGTTAAGGGACAAAAAGGGTTCAAATCTGGTCTCATTTCTGGTCCCTATAGCAGATCTTTTTCCTAAATGGGGGTGGGTGTTTGTGATGGTAAGTCTCTATCAACGGTACAGGGAAATGGGACTACATTCCTCCAGTTTGTGATGGTGACTCAGAAATTGGCCTCTTTAACTCTATTTGAACAGAAAATGCATGATTTGCTGTCCAAAACGACACGTGATACTTCTATGTGACAACATAAGAAAAAAGCGTGGGTCAAAAGATTGGGAGTAAGAAAAGAGAACCGCATGCAAACCAAAACCACCATTGCCTTTTATTTCAATGATATAAAGATAGTACTTGTAGTCTTAAATTTGAAACCCAGAATGCCAGCATATGATTACTGGCTAATTAACATACAGAAGGCTTGGATGTAACTTTGGTGAAGATAATTGACCTTCTTTGCTAGTCATCTCTCCAATCTTAATTACTGCCTTTCAACAACTTTGAGAACCATTTTGCCGATGATTTTGGGTGCCTCGAGAGCCCGTTCTTGTAATCCACGTACACAATTCCAAAGCGCTTTGTGTAGCCCTGGCCCCATTCGAAGTTGTCCAGCAACGACCATGCAAAATACCCACGAACATCAGTGCCATCCCTGCAAATATGAATTTGGGAACCTATCAGTTTATCAGCGTTGTTCAGTTTGTCATGATCAGAAGCGGCTTGGAAAAAGGTAGAGAAAGCTAAATCAGGATTAGGTCAGGGGGAATATCGCTGCACTATTGCCTGTGCAAAAGCATCTGCAGATCAGGTTATGATGGAAAATAGACACAGCTGAGGCTCTAAACTAGAAGTAAGAAACATATCATCAACTTAATCAGTTTTCATGTGAGTTCTGGAATTCCTTGCCGTAACATTTGTTTGGTTACACAAAGTTCAGACTTAAGTTTAACCCGTGCTGAAAGAGGTGGGAACCAATCTACTCAAAAGCAGTAGTTTTCATAGTGGTTTCATTACTATGATAAAATGGTCTCGGTGTAATCATAAATAATTTAAAAACAGTAGTTTTCAGGGTAATTATAAATAACAGTGGATTCATTTCCTCTCCCTAAATTTTATTGAATCTCAGTATCTCTATTTAAATAAACCTCTGTCAAGGCCTATGATAAAATGATCCAATAAGGCACTTGTGGTTGGTGCGATAGTAAAATTGAAATGACATACCTGATTGACTGAGCCACAGAGGCAAGATATCCTTGGTAATAGCGAACTCTCATTTCATCATCTAGGGCCTTATCAAGAGATATGCTTTCATCATCTTCTTCATCCATGCCTGCCATTTCAAGATAACAAAATAACTACAAAATGCTACTGGAAGCTCACTCCCTTAATGGTAGACAGGTATAATCATAGATGCATAGCCATGAATGAAAGAGTATCATCGAGAACCAGTAGCCTGCAATTTTCAAGGTGAAGCACTTGATGACAACAGAAAATACAAAAAAAAAGGTTTGTGATTGTACCCCAAATGGACGCAGCAATGACGCGTGTTTAAGGCCATTTTAATATAAGGATTCACCATTAGTAATAATTTTAAGATCTTCAGGTATTGGACCAGTGATGACGAGAGAACGAAGCCAGTTTTTGGTTCCTTTATTGGCTCGGTTCTGCAATTTATTTTATTTTTCCAGGGGAATCCGGCTCCTAACCTATTGAATGCCAAAACACTCTTCGGTGCAGGCCTTGGTTTATTATAGCAATGAGATATGATGCCCTAGTTGTATCTAGACAAAGATTTGCTCAAGCAACTTATACTATCAGAGTTACTTCTTCATCCATACACCTGCTGTATGCTGTGTCACATCACATCCTGGTAATACTAAGTTTTCAAAGAACCAATATGAATTAAAAATACATTGGATTTTCATGAAAAGAATAAAACAACTGATAAAAATTGACATAGGCTGTTTCTTATTCAGATACAATGTAAGAATTACCGTACTGTGGTAATGGCTGGTTATGATAAAGCAGAAAAAGTTTCCTCGGTATAATCCTTTATACCAAGTTGGGGTCCGCTAACGTGGACCCTTCTTTTTCCATTCTTCTCTGTTTTACATCATATTATCCATATTCATGAGCAAGTGTAATCCCCTCACTGGTTTCGAATTCTATGAAATTATGAATGCAAAGATTTGAAATAAAAGCCATATAACTTATACATGTGCAAGCCTCGGAGAAAGTTTAAGCCTTCATTTTACTTCATAAAGGAACATCTCTGAAATGTTTTCAAATTCATCCATGGCTTGTCCAAGTAGTATAGATCACATTCAAAAACTGGAATAGGTATATATTTAGGATAAAAAGTAAAGTTGCACAAAACATAGAGACAATTTCTGTGGGAGGAGAGCCACATATGGGGCTCACACTTTTGGTCCTGACAACAAAGAACTTACAGTAATTAGCCTTATGGTATTATTTTTACAAATTCATTCTTGGTTTGTGATTTTCATCATTGCAGAAACTGACACTTGGAACTCTAATAAATCGATCACTTGTTCAGTGACTGAGCTCAGATCCCCTCCCCAGTCATTAAATCTGAGGTAAGGGGCAGACTGTTCATGAAGTTGTTTTCTAATTTCAGAAGGTTGTCATTTTGTGTATCATAATAAGATCTGCAATAGGAAAATTTATTACCATTCTCAGTCACAAAAATAGGAGAGTTTGGGTATCGCTTTGAAATGCAATTGAGTAGCCGTCGGAGCCCCCAAGGAACCATGTAGAGCCATTCTGAAGCAGCCTGCCATGAGTATATCCCTTTATCAGCTTAAACAGAGGGCAGGGCTTTTTAGTGCAACTGCACGTCACATGTAGACTGGAAGGTTAATCTTTGAAAAAAATAAGCCAACAAAAAGGCTTCTCACCTTTTCACCTATCACCTCACCTCCCGGATGCTCAACTGCAGAGAAAAAGCATAATCTGAACTGTAAAAGTATTTCTTCAATAAGAATGTAAGACTTCTTAGATAGACTAGGGGCCTTGGGACACGAACAAATACAGAAGTGGAAGAATGAACTGCACGTTGTTAGGCTAGGTGAAATCCCGTCAGAGAAGAAAATTGAAAGTTCTAGTTAAACCAGTGGCAACTGATACTCCAATATCTTGTTATATACTAAATACTAAAAAAAGTCATATTGTTAGAGTTAATGTTATTTAGTTTATTATATATATGGGCATAAGCAGGGTTGTCAGACTCGAACCGGTCAGTGAACCGGTGAGGCCTCTGGTTCACGGTTCACTGGTTCAACCAGTGGCCTGACCGGTTCAACCGGTGACGTCAGCATGACGTCACTAGTAGTTTAATAATATATAAATGTCTTTGATGCTCATGGAAATTATCCCTACAAAAGTTATGAAACATGAATAATAGCATAATTCCTCACAATAACTTGATAAAAAAGACCAAATAACAATATTATACTATTCATGGACATTTATACACCAGCATTTATATAGTATTCAATGTTAAA
Source organism: Alisma plantago-aquatica (assembly GCA_963693085.1). NCBI lineage: Eukaryota > Viridiplantae > Streptophyta > Magnoliopsida > Alismatales > Alismataceae > Alisma > Alisma plantago-aquatica. The sequence goes on from OY856409.1 coordinate 558,596,892, forward strand.
TAACATAAAATAGCAGCAACAATGCATTTCCTTGCTAAATGAGAGAACCGGCCGGTTGGGCAAAAACCGGACCGGTTCACTGGTTCAACCGGTCGGTTCACCGGTTTGATGCCGGTCAGACGTCATTTCCGGCTTTTAGAGGAAACCGACCCAGTAGGGTGACCGGTTCCCGGTTCAACCGGCCGGTCCGGTTCGGTCCTGATAACCATGGGCATAAGTATGCCTGGCCCCATAGGGTTTCGAGTCCTGCGTGTATTAGTGCCCTCTCCTGTATACAGGAGCAGGGTTTTGCTAGATAAAATCACCAAATGGTCTCCTATCTGAGTATCCACACATGATTCTATATTTGAATAGTTAGTGGTAGTTTTATATGAGAATAAAAACCAAAATTTCAAACATTTAGACACTTCAGACTTTAGAATATTGACTGCCATCACCAAGTTTTTTTCGGAAATAAAAAGGATTCCCGCAGGTAGTTATGCCACAAAATATTTAGCTTTAGTAATGCAATAACCTTTCAGAGAAAAAATGTCAAAGCAGAACAAACAAATTACATTATTTAATTCCATTAGTTAGAAACATGGTCTGTGAATTTCATTGCAAATGACAACTAATGTTTTACAGCATTAGATCATCATTTACGGTCAGTTTTTTTACATAAGGGTGAGTAGAAATTCAACTGATGATGCTCCATGGGGGACAAAGATTAATCATCGCCGTCGTCGTCGTCGTCGTCATCATCATCATCATCTCATATCTATCATCATCGTCTAAACCTCACTCCCATCTATGTTGGAGTCGCTACATGGATTCTTCTTTTCCATTCAGATCTATTACTAGTCGTATTTTCATACATACGTAAAGATCCTAAATCTTTCTTTATAAGCTCAACCCGAGTTAGTTTAGGCCTATCACTTCCCCTATTATCTATGCTCGATTCAATAACATTACTTCAAAATGGTGCATTTTTTGGTTGGTGTTATGCGTCCATAGCATCTAAGGCGATCTTTCACATTCAAATTTCTTAATATCTGCCACCCCCGCCTTTTTCCTCAATGTCAAACATTCACTCCTGTATAACACGGCCGGTCATGTAGCTATTCAATAAAATTTACTTTTGAAAAATGAGAGGATCTTCTAGTCGCAAATAATTCCATTTTCACTTCTCCATTTCATCAACAAGTTTTGATCCTAAATCAACCATCATATTGAATATCTCCTATTCTATGAATAATGGAACCTAAATAATGGAGCTTATCACATTGTCGTACATTCACTCCATTCCAATTGGTGCCACCACTCCATAGTAGATTGGCTGAAATTGCAATACATATACTATGTTAGCTTTTGCTTATCTTAGATGCATTAGAATCCAATACACTCCTTCAAAGTTCACTTTTCTAGTTCAATCTATTTATAGTTTCATCATGCAGCATATTATCATCATTAAATATTATTGATACGAATAAAATGAGAGAAGGGAACCACACTCACTGTGGTCTGTTCCATGTATCATATATATAAATGAATACATGACAATTTACAAACAGATCCCTGACCTTTACATATAAGACCATGTCATTACATACAAGCCCCTATACACTAACACTCCCCCTCAAGCTGGAGCATACATATCATGTGCCCAGCTTGGTACATAAGAAGTGGACCCGACAGCCATTCAGGGACTTTGTGAATAGATCAGCTAATTGGTCTTCAGACTTGACAGGTGACAACTGAATCAATCTCTCTTGGATCTTCTCTCTCAGAAAATGACAATCAACCTTTATATGTTTAGTTCTTTCATGGAAAACTGGATTCTGAGCAATGTGAATAGAAGCTTGGTTATCACATTTCAAATCCATAGGAGCATCTTGTGAAAATCCGAGTTCCTCCAACAAATGTCGAATCCATAGCAACTCACATGTTGCTAATGCCAAAGCTCTATACTCAGACTCTGCACTCGATCTGGCTACAACTGTTTGTTTCTTGCTCCTCCATGATATTAGATTTCCTCCCACAAACACACAATAACCAGAAATAGATCTTCTGTCAATGCTAGATCCCGCCCAATCCGCATCAGAAAATCCTTGTACTTTCAGGTGACCGTGATTTTGATACAAGATTCCCTTTCCAGGGGACTTCTTCAAATACCTCAAAATGCGCATCACAGCCTCTAAGTGACCTGTACAGGGCTTCTCCATAAACTGGCTCACAACACTAGTAGCAAAAGCAATATCAGGTCTAGTGACAGTCAAATAATTCAGCTTGCCTACAAGTCGTCTATATCTCCAAGGATCATCAAGCAACTCCCCCTGCTCCATGGACAACTTGACTTTTGGATCCATTGGAGTGTTACTGGGTCTAGTCCCAAGCATCCCCGTCTCTGTGAGTAAATCAAGGACATACTTCCTTTGTGAAATAACTATCCCAGATTTTGACTTGGCAACTTCAATTCCTAGAAAATATTTAAGATTTCCTAGGTCCTTTGTATGAAATTGGCCCTGTAGAAAAGTCTTCAATTGTGCAATGCCATGTTTGTCATCACCAGTAATCACAATATCATCAACATATACCACAAGGAATATACATCCTGAACTTTGTCGTCTATAGAAAACAGAATGGTCCATAGTACATCTCTGAAGCCCAAACTCAAAAAGAGAACTACTGAGTCTACCAAACCAGGCACGAGGTGATTGTTTTAGACCATATAAAGACTTGTGCAGACGACACACTAGATCACACTTCCGCTGAGCAACAAACCCTGGTGGTTGCTCCATGTAAATCTCCTCATCCAAGTCACCATGCAAAAAAGCATTCTTAATATCAAGCTGATGTAATGTCCAGGAATGTATGGCAGCAAGAGACAAGAAGATACGAACAGATGCCATCTTTGCAACGGGAGAGAAGGTCTCTAAATAATCCTCACCATAAATCTGAGTGTATCCCTTGGCTACTAGTCGTGCTTTAAGGCGATCAACTAATCCATTTGCACCAACTTTGACTGTGAAAACCCAACGACATCCAACCACAGACTTGCCCGACGGGCGCTGTACAAGAGACCATGTATGATTTTCGGCTAGTGCTACCATCTCTTCTTCCATAGCATGACGCCAACCTGGGTGATCCAAGGCAACTGAAAAAGACGAGGGTATAGAGACAGAGGACATGGATGATAAAAAGGCATGAAATGAGGGTGAGACATGGCTATAGGAAACAAAGTTAGAAATGGGATGCATAGTGCAAGACCGAGTGCCTTTTCTTAAAGCAATAGGACGGTTGTCTATACTTGTATCTGCTTGACTTTCAGACAAGGGAGGAGCTGGAGAAGGAGCTGAACTGGCAGGATTCTCTATACCACCTGTACATGTACTTGGACGACGAGTATACACTTGAGTGATAGGAGGTCTAGTAGAAATCGGCGGTACACTATCAGGGGGACCATCATTACCTGAAAAGGTAGGAATAGAGGACTCAACGACAATAGGAAGAGGCAAGAGTTCTTCCACAACTACTGATGTCATTGAAGAATTGTCATCAAAGAATGACGTGTCTTCAAAAAAGGTGACATCAGCGGAGACAAAAAAGCGATGTAACGTACGACTATAGCACTTGTACCCCTTCTGAACCCGAGAATAACCTAAGAAGACACACTTTGTGGACTTTGGACCTAATTTGTCCATACCAGGTCCCAGGCAATGAACAAAACAAACACATCCAAACACCTTTGGGGGGACATGATACAATGGCTTTATAGGATGAAGAATCTGAACTGGTATGCGGTTTTGGATTACAGATGATGGCATACGGTTTATAAGGTAAGTGGCAGTGAGAACTGCATCGCCCCAGAATTCTCTTGGGACATGCATGTGAAGAAGAAGGGTACGTGCAGTCTCTACAATATGTCGAATCTTTCTTTCAGCTACTCCGTTTTGTTGTGGCGTATGTGGGCAAGATGATTGGTGGATGATGCCATGGGTGGAGGTGAAATGGGAAAAATCACGACTGAAGTATTCTCTAGCATTATCTGAACGGAGAGTACATACTTTCTTTTTAAATTGGGTTTCCACTTCCACACAAAACGATTTAAAGATGGACAAAAGGTCAGATCTTTCTTTCATCAAATAAAGCCATGTAGCACGTGAATAATCATCAACAAAGATAACAAAATACTTATAACCAAGCTTAGAGGTTACACGACTCGGACCCCAAACATCTGAGTGAACTAACTCAAACAAAGACCTTGCTCTTTGACTCTCTTTAGACCTAAAAACAGACCTTGTATGTTTCCCTAATTGACATGACTCACATTGTAACCCTTCTAGATTGGATAGACCTGGGACTAAAACTTTGAGCTTACCCAGCGATGCATGACCAAGACGACTGTGTACCACCAAGGGAGAAGCTGCAATACAAGTTGTGGGAGACCTACTCAGATAGTAAAGTCCAGCCAGTTCACCAATTGTCTTCCTCGTCTTCAAGTCTTGTATAACACAAGTATCAGGTAAGAAAGTAACAGAGGCTTGAAGACAGCGAGTTAATTTACTGATAGATAATAAATTAAAAGGTAATTGTGGGATGAACAAGGTGGATGGAAGGGATATATGTGAAGTCGGTGACACCACCCCAGTTCCCTTGACAGACACAGTAGAGCCATCTGCAAGTGTGACACCGGGTAGGTCAGGCTTACTAGTATAGGTGGTGAACATCTCAGGTACCCCCGTGATATGATCAGTTGCACCTGAATCAAGAACCCAATTTGACTTTGATATTGATTCCTTGGAAGCTTGAGAGATGCATGTTGATGGACTAGCCCTTTCTGCAATGGAAACAGTTGAAGATGTGGCTTGACGTGAAGCTCGAAGACGCATCAAATGAACATATTCTTCTTTAGACAATGAGACCTGATATGAAACCTCCTCCTCGGTATTCTTCTTATCAGCCATATTGATTACAAGATAATTAAAGCAACACAGAGGGGCTTGAGATCAAACCAAAACAACTATGGAGAACCTTGAAGTCAGACTTTGCAGCTCGAAATCAGAATTTGCAACTTGACATCAGACTTTGCAGACTTGAAATATGAATTTACTGACTCAATTTCAGACTTTATTGGCTGGAAACCAGACTTTATAGCAGCACAAACGTCCAAAAACAGACTATTAGCTGAACTGCACTGTGCTGCTACAGTGTTCCGCGGCTATAGTAGATGAGAGAAAAGGCAACTGCACCTTCCTCGAAGCTCCAATGCCCGTGACCTTCTGGGGCAAGGTAGGAGAGATGTGGGCGCACTTCACAGTCCAGCCCTTGGTGGGAAAAGACTTCCCTATAGCCACGTATGTCCCTTTTAATGAAGGGACAGAACCTGTTCACGTTTTGGCTGGAGAAAGAATGAGGACAGCAATCCCCCTATTGACAGAGAGAGAGAGAGAGTCACCACCTAGGTGACCACTAGCGCCCAAGGGAAGAAGAATCTGAAGATGATTGGGCTGGATTCGACGACACCTACGGATGGTAGCTCCTTCAAAGCCGGCGCTGCGACAGTAATGTACTGTAGCGGACGATCAAAACTGAGAGGAAACAGGGAGATGGACGTTCCCTAGGATTCCATGCCTGGTGAAGAGGTTGACGGCTCTTCCACACGACTTGCCCTAAGGCTCTGATACCATGATACGAATAAAATGAGAGAAGGGAACCACACTCACTGTGGTCTGTCCCATGTATCATATATATAAACGAATACATGACAATTTACAAACAGATCCCTGACCTTTACATATAAGACCATGTCATTACATACAAGCCCCTATACACTAACAATTATATACCAAGGAGTATCACCCTAAACATATTTTGTCAACTCATTAATAACCAGAACGAATAAATATGGACTCATTTCAATCCTTGACATACCCCAACAATAATCAGAAATCTTGGGGTCCCCCCTATTATGGACTCATTTCAATCCTTGACATACCCCAACAATAATCAGAAATCTTGGGGTCCCCCCTGTTATGGACTCATTTCAATCCTTGACATACCCCAACAATAATCAGAAATCTTGGGGTCCCCCCTGTTGTAGTCTTTGCACTCACACTTGAGCTATCATACATATTTTTAACTAAAATCCAAGTATTGGATTGGGAGATATTTTTCCAAATCCTTAAAAAACACTTCATACTCAATTATAAGTCTTTTCGAAATCAATAAAAACCATATTGAGATCTCTAGTTTTCTCTAAAGTTTTCCGTAAGTCTCCTTAACCAGAAACAACATTTTGTTGTGGATCTTTCAAGTATGAAACCAAGTTGGTCGTTGGTGACTAGCATTAAGAATCTAAGTCTTAGCTCAATAATCCTCTCTCGTCGTTTCATAGTGTGACACGCCATCTTGATGTGTCTATAGTTTGTGCAGCTCGAAAATCTCCCTTATTCTTTTAGCAAGGGTTTTTATAGTGTTTCTATACCTATCTAACATATTCTTTGTCCTTTGTAGAAATAAAGAGTAATAAGTCATATGTAATAAGGGTATGTGTCTATAAGCACAGATAAGTCAGAGTTCAATAAGTCAGTGGGTCCAATAGAGTTTGGTTATTTCTGGGATTGTGTCCACCTCTCATATATATAGGGTGGTTGATGCCGAACCGCATCATGAAGAAGCTATTCAAAGAAGATTATGAAATATCAAACTTTTAATTCATATATAATTATTTGGGACAAGCCCCCAAGTTGGTAGTTATAATTAAAAAAAAACCTTAAACCCGAGGAAATTGCGTAAATTTTAAACAAAATATAAAATCAAAATTAAACAATTAATTGTTAGAGATAAGTGTGCACAGTTGGGTAAATTACACTTAGTTCTTACATATAAATATAATGCAAAAATAAAGAGAATAATATGTCTCATGCATCTCACATCAATTCCCTTGTGGTTCCATAGATGAGCCACCGTTGAGTCAGGTACAGGCCCTAATAGGGCTGTCAACGGGGAGGGTATGGAGAGGGTAAGGCTCTACCCTTACCCTTACCCTCCAGAGGGTAGCGGGTAAGGGTAAGGGTAATTACCCTTTTTAGCAATCCTCTTACCCTCCCTTACCCCTACCCTCTTCCCCATAGGGTAAACGGGGAGGGTAAAGGGTAAATGGATAATTTGATATAAAATGAATTTTATAAAAAGATAACTTATTTTAAGGTGGTGCGTAGGATGATAAAAATCAAGTCACATCTTTCTTGCCTTGCATTTTCACAAATGTGAATATAAGCAGGACAATGTTAAACTTGTGCAATATGTTTAGACATTGGTCCAAAAATTACTTATTTTAAGGTGGCACAGTCATCCTTTTTCCATTGTTCCATAACCCTATAAACTAGTTCAACATTTAATAATAACAGACACAATCAGTTGAGTGTGAGGGTGGCAAGCAAGCCACAACCCACATGCTTTTCTATTGGAAAAAATAGGGTGGAAACTAAACTAGAAGCTTATATATAGTTATATATCTTTAGTTAAATAAATACGGGTAAAAGGGTATGGATAATGTTCATACCTTACCCTCCCCTTTTAATGTGGCGGGTATAGAGATATGTTTATGTTTCACTGAGTGACATGTGCCTAGCATGTGCCTCACTTATGTTTTTACTTATGTGGTTTAGTCCTCTCATATTTCTCATCTCTATTTTTGTTTCTCCTCTCTTATCATATATAAGAGAATGCACTGCAAACCTTTTCACTCATCTGATACATTTCTATTCAATTCTCTATATGGTATAAAGAGCAGGTTTTTCTTTTCCCATGCAATTTCACACCCTAACCCCCATGACCTAAGCCTCCCCCCCCCACCGCTGCAACCCCTGCCCTCCCCTCTCTATTCCGCTGCCAACCCCCCCACCCGCCGCCACCTCCTCCTTTCCCAACCGCTGCCGCCACCACACCTCCCACCCGCCGCCGCCAGCCCTCCCTCCCCCCAACCCACCGTCGCCAGCCCTCCCTCCTCCCCAACCCGCCACCCTCCCCTCCCTGACGCTGCCCCCTCTTCCTCCTCCTGCTATCCCCACAGCCATCTCCCCTGTCTGCTTCATTCCCTCTTCCTCTTCCGCTACCTACAACCACCATTTTTCTGCTCATCTAATATCCTTCTCCCTAACTCCACTTCCCAACGTTTTTTACGTCTTTCGACAGCCATAGCTATTGCACATTGAGAGTCCCTCCGGCTCTTTCGTTTCTTCTGTCTGCACCTCATGATGGAATCTTGATTTTCCTCATGACGGCGTAGGTTTTTTTATCAGTTACTCTATCCGTAGCGGGTCTCTTATGATCTGATGTTTTAGATTTATAGTGTTGCTTTACTGCCCCGTGGCGGGTTCCTTTGGATCTAATCTCTGCTGCTGAGTTCTAATGTTGTTGTTGTGCCGACTATCTCTCCTTCTACTGCTGCTTCGACTCTGTTTACCATGGCCTCTGTCGAGCCGCCCCATTCCCTGTATGTTACCACAGTTAACCTCGACGGCTCCAACTATCATCTCTGGTCAGCGTCCTTTGTTCTATATGTCAAAGCACAAGGTCATTATTCACATCTCACTACTGAACCTCCTGTTGCTACTGCGGATGACAAAAGCAAGCAAGCTTATGCACAACGGTCCAAAGACGATTCCGGTGTCATGTCCTGGCTTCTTAATAGCACCGAGTCGTAGATCAGCCAGTCATTGTTGTGTCTTCATGATGCTAAGGCCATGTGGGATCATCTATCTCACAGTCTATTCTCATCAACAGAATCCCAAGCGTGTTTTTGAAAATTTCAAAACTTTGGCCAAAAAGAAATTTTCTTCTGACACTCCTGTTGAAGACTTCTACAACCAGTACTCTACTCTCTGGAATGAGTACGAAATTTATCACCTCTTAACTGCCGACATCAAAGAAGCCCAGAAGCAGTGCAATGAACTACAATTAGTCCAATTTTTTGTTTCCCTTCCTGCTTCCTTCTCTGGAGTGGTCGACCAGATTCTGTCCAATGACCCTCTGCCTACTTTCTGCGTCGTCCTTAAACAAGTTCAAAGACTTCCGTCTATGACCTCCACCCCTTCCATCGAGCATCCTGCTCGGGCTATTCGCACTTCTGAATCTGGTCGAGGCCGAGGTCACGGCCGTGGTCGTGGAGGACGTCTCCCTCTTAACGGTGGACGCACATCTTCTACTGCTCCTGGTCGAGGACAATTTGTTGGCCCTCGCTTATACAACTAGTGTGGCCGCGACAATCACAATAAAGACCGATGTTGGATCAAGCACGGTAAACCTGCTTGAGCAAACCAAGCATATGCGGAGACTTCCACTGATACTGCATCTGAACAGCCATCTGCTACGCCTTCCACTGAGTGGCTTTGCTCGGAGTTTGAGAAATTTTTTTCAAGAACGCATGACTCAGCTTCCCTCTACGTCTGTTGTTGGTTCCTCCGGCTTGCTCACCTCTCCTTCTGCTAGTGAGAATAAATAGTGCATTGACTCTGGTGCATCAGTTCATATGGTTGGCGACATCAACTTATTGTTTGCCCTTACTACAACCACACATATTCCGCCTGTTACTGTCGCTGATGGCTCTAAAACTTCTGTTCACAGCATCGGCACTGTTCCCTTGTCTCGGAAGTTGCATCTGAAATCTATTTTATATATTCTGAAATTTCCTGTTAATTTGCTTTCTGTCAGTAAGACTCTAAAAAATCTTCAGTGCTCCATTAAATTTGATCCTTCTAGTTGTGTTTTGAAGGATCTCCTCACGAAGACGAGGATTGGTTCGACCATGAAGGACCAGATGGACTCTACTACCTGGATGGACCACCAACAGTTTCTGTCTACATCAGTCACATGACTCCAGTGGCACTACCGGCTTGGTCATCCCTCTGCGGCAAAGTTGAAACATTTATTTCCAGCATTATCTGAAAAAATATTTTCTTGTGAATCTTGTCAGTTGGGTAAACAAACGTGTTCTATGTTTCCCGCTAAGAAAGAAATTGGTTCTAAAGCACTTTTTGACATTGTTCATGCGGATATCTGGGTCCTGTGTTCTGTTCCTAGTCATTCTGGAGTTAATATTTTATGACCTTTATTGATGATCACTCATGTGCTACTTGGTTATTTTTACTGAAAGATCGCAGCACAGTTTTGGATAATATCAGTGTTTTTTTCTTTGAAATACAGACCCAATTTAACAAACTCATTAAAAATTTCCGTATCGATAATGCCCTTGAATTTATGCAAAAATCAGTCACATCTTTTTGTTCTGTCTGTGGCACCATCAATCAAACTACTTGTCCCTACACTCCACAACAGATTGGCGTTGCTGAACGTAAAAATCGCCACTTGTTAGAGGTTGCTCGCACTTTACTTCTTCATTATAAAGTACATCTTTGTTTCCGGCCTGAAGCTATTTCTACGGCATGATATCTTATCAATCGCAAGCCATCCTCTGTTTTGCACAATAGCATACCTTACACCATTCTCTTTCCTGATGCTCAACTGTTCTCTGTTTCCCCTCGTATTTTTGGGTGTACCTGTTTTGTGAAAAATCTACGCGCTGGGCTAACAAAACTTGATCCTCGCTCCAGCAAATGTATCTTTTTGAGATATTCTAGAACCCAGAAAGGTTATCGTCGTTTTGACCCTATTCTAAAGCAATGGTTTGTCTGTGCGGATGTGGTCTTTTTTTAGCATATGCCATATTTCTCTGAAGATGGAGCATCACTCTCCAGTGATATGTTGGCGCCAATGCAACTGCCTGATGTTATTGAGATTTTTCCATGTTCTGAACTGCCTGAAGCCCGCCCTATGCAAGTAGACAAGTGAAGGAACAAGATAAGTACTCCTTCCATGGCCCCTCTACAACCAATTCCTCCTTCTGGCGGATGATCATACAACCATTGAGGTAACTTCTGACTTGCACCTGCCTATCAGCCAGCGCAAAGGTGTTTGTTCCTGCACAAAACACCATATTAGTCATTTCTGCTCATCTGCTATCTTGAATAATAGTTTTGCATGCTTCACTTCCACTATTTCTGTCGTCACTATTCCAAAGACTGTTGCAGAAGCTCTTCTTATCCCTGCATGAAAATAGGCGATGGATCATGAAATGCAGGCACTATCTAGTTGCAAGACAGGGGAACTTGTGGATCGTCCTCCTTTCTGCCCTACTGTTGGATGTCGATGGGTCTTCACAATTAAGTATCAACCTGACGGTACAATTAAACGCCTAAAAGTTCGTCTTGTGGCAAAAGGATATACACAAACATATGGTGTGGACTATTTTGAAACCTTTTCTCTGGTAGCATATTTAAATTTTGTTCGCATTCTGATTTCTGTTGCTGTAAACAAAAAATGGCCCCTATTTCAGTTGGATGTCAAAAATGTGTTTCTTTATGGAGACCTACGGGAAGAAGTTTACATGGAGCAACCACCGAGGTTTGTTGCTCAGGGGGAGTCCTCCTAGCAAGTCTGTAAGCTGAGGAAAGCCATCTATGGTCTCAAACAGAGCCCTCGTGCTTGGTTTGACAAACTTAGTCAGATCTTAGTAAATTTGGCTTTCGTCGTTCTCACTTAGATCTTTTAATTTTTATCCGCAAAACTTTGGATGGACTACTCATTCTTATTGTTTATGTTGATGATATTATCTTATCTGGCAGTGACACCTTGGGCATTCAGGCAACTAAAACTTACTTAGAAAAATACTTTGTCACCAAAGATCTCAGAAAATTTAGATATTTGTTAGGCATCGAGGTATCCAGATCGTCAGCAGGATTTTGCCTCTCCCAATGAAAATATGTACTTGATCTCTAGCAGGAAACTGGTATGCTTGGCTGTAAACCAACCAACACCCCTCTTGACCCAAATATGGATTGGGACAATGAAAACTCTCCCCCTTATGCTAATCACCACCAGTTCAGAATGCTTGTTGGCAAGTTTATTTATCTTACGGTTACAGGAGCTGACCTCACTACTGTTGTAGGATTCATCAGTAGGTATCTTAATAAACCACAAAAGTGTCATTGGGACGTTGTATGTCACATCTTGAGCTATCTCAAAAGCTCTCCAGGCAAAGGCTTGTTATATAAGAAGCACAACCACTGCAATCTCTCTGGTTTTTCAGATCTGACTATGCAGGAAGTTGCTCTGATCGTAAATCTACATCGGGCTATTGCACATTTATGGGTGGCAATCTAGTTACCTGGCGAAGCAAAAAGCAGACTGTCGTAGTCAGGTCCAGTGCAGAGGCAGAATATCGAGTCATGGCTCATACTGCATGTGAACTTCTGTGGGTCCAAAGTCTCCTCAAGGAGTTTGACATATCCTATTCCAGCCCTATACCGATGTTTTGTGACAACAAGGCCTCTATTTTTATTGCGAACAACCCAACATTTAATGAAAGGACAAAACATATTGAGGTCGACTGTCACTTTATTCGTGAGATTGTTCTTTCTGGTCGTATTTGCACTCCGTATCTCAACACTGAGAAGCAAGTAGCAGATATCTTCACCAAAATTCTTCCAAAAGCTCGTTTTCAAACTCTAATAGACAAGCTGGGCATGTTCGACATCTACTCTCCAGCTTGAGGGGGAGTATACAGATATGTTTATGTTTCACTGAGTGACATGTGCCTAGCATGTGTCTCACTTATGTTTTTACTTATGTGGTTTAGTCTCATATTGCTCATCTATGTTTTCGTTTCTGCTCTCTTATCCTACATAAGAGAATGCACTGTAAACCTTTTTACTCATCCAATACATGTCTATTCAATTCTCTATAGAGGGGAAACGGGGAAAGGGGAAACCGGGAAAGGGTAAACGGGGGACGAGTAACAAAAACCTTTACCCTTACCCTTACCCTTACCCTTACCTTACAGGGTATGGATAAAGGGTAAACAGGTAATACCCTCCCCATTGACAGCCCTAGGCCCTAAGCATAGTCACAAATTCGGTATTCAGGATACATACGGTTGAGCTGAAAAATTTGGAATTCAGGAATTATGCTGAAAATTTGGATAAAAGTTGGTCAATGCATGGTAAAGTACAATCAAATTCAAAATCAGAAAAGAAAAACATATATATATATATATATCTGTGTGTGTGTGTTTTCATATATATACACACATGCATATGCAATTATACAGATATGTAATGATTGAATTGATGACTGCACATCATATCGGTTACCTTAATATTGAAAGATTGACTAGTACATAAATGTATCATAGATTTCAGAAAAACACCCAATGGACGGATAACTTATTACAAATTGCAATTGCAAATAAGAAAAAACGAATAGAGAAGGAAGAGGGGTTATGTGATCAGTGGGTGTTGTGGAGGGTTGGCAAGCTTACTACTCTGTGAGCTTGAATGTTGTGCGACTAATGTCAAATTCACACATCCGGTGATCCTAGCTTCCTTGATCTAAAAAGAATGAAAATAAAAATAAAAGTTGAGGGGAAAACAGGGGATAAGGATGTTTGAAGGTGGATGAAGGGGATGAAGTTGAAGGAGGAAAGGGGAGAACAAGAATGAGGATGTTGGAGGATATGTGGAAGAAAATGAAAGGGGGGAAATCAGGGAGGAAGGAGGAGAATATAGAAGGAAATGTATAATAGGAGGATGCTATAGTATGAAGGGGAAACATATGTCTAAGTGTCTAACTGGGAAGAAGTAGAAGAAAGCATAGCAATAGGAAAATTGGATAAAACGAGGAGAGGAAGGAGGAAGAGAAAATAGGAAGTAGGGGGATGATAAAGAAGAGAGGAGGAAGGAGAAGAGAGGTGGAACATGGAAGTGGAAGCAACAAACAACAGGAAGAGGGGGAAAATTAGGAGGAAGAGGGTACGATGGAGGAAGAATAGGAAGAGGTAGAAGGTGTTGCAATTTGAAGAAATGGGGGAAGAAGAGGGGACAATGGATGAGGAAGTAGGGTAAGAAGTGGAAAAAATGGGGAGGAAGAGGGGATGGCGAATGAGGAAGAAGGGGAGAAGTGGAAGCAACAAACAGCAGTGAGAAATCAGGGAGGAAGAGGGGATGGTAGAGGAAGAAGGGGAAGATTGGGAGCAGCAAGCAGCATGTACAAACTGGGAAGAATGTGGGGAGAATGAAGCATATGTGGAACCATGGTATTAAATGTCATCGACATGGGGCAAAATTTTGTTGATTTAGTCGATGTCGACAGTTGGCGATGTCAAATCCACGCAAACATCCTCATTCCTAAATATCCTCAACATTTCCTAGAAGTTGTCGACATTTCTTCATATGTCGATGAAGTTGGCCCAGGCTCATTAAAAAAATTCACAATGTCCTCGATATCAGTCGAAGTCGTCAAAGTTGGCGACATTCTTCTGGTATTTTGTGGAGTGTGTTGTGTGAAGGGAAAAAAAGTGTTGGACCTTGAGGTAAGATGATTTTGATATTATTTTTTATTATTCCAAGCAAATATTAATAGATCGACCCCCTCCCTACTAGATCTACCATAGATTTATACCATTTTTATGTAGTTTGTTTATTGTCACAAACTTTATATATGGATGATATATGTAGTTTGGAGACGGTTGTATACAATCGTGTATTTTCGTACATATCTAAACCTATATGTATGGTTATATGTAAACACATATTGTGTTTGTTAGCTAGATTTGATGAAATCCGTCAATTTTCATTACAAAGTGACTATTTTTAGTTTAATTTGTGTCAAACTTGCGTCAAATTTTAGTTGTAAAAATCCTCAAAGTTTCCTCGATGTTTCCACAAACTTCCACTTTCACACCTATTGAAGTCGACTCAAAGTTGTCTTGTTCCATGCGTGGAACCCTTTTGCAAATAAAAAAGGACTTGGAATAATCAAGTATGAAGCAGACGTACATAACTATATAAAACGGGAAAAAAACGTACGAAACGTGTTTAAAACGCAATATGGGTATAATACGTGAATAAAACGCGTTTAAAATGTATTATTCGGTTAGGAGTTTTAAAACAGTCGTCACATATGGCAGGTGAATAATATGCGTTTCAAACGCGTTTTTTTCTTCAAAAAAAAAGGTTGAATATTGTGAGTATGACCCTAAGAGGTCTCTCCAAGTAGCGCCCAGTGATAGAAGTGGACAATGCAACGTCGCTTGACTAGGTGAGGGGTGTTCTCAACCCAATGCAGGTGATAGGGACAAAGCATTAGATCTAGTTGTATCCCAAGAGCACCATCAACCATAAGAACACCAATATGGCACCGAAAATGGATGCAAAGATGAAGAACGACTTAACTCCAAGCTGACATCACCATCTACTAAGACAGCAAAGAGGGTTGCTCAGCCTCATGCTTACCAAGTGTTAGGATCATTGGAGTCATGATATGTTGAAAAAGACAATGAAGTTGATGTTGGCTTGTCCTCACCAATTTCAGAATTACTAGACAGGAGCATGTCGTCATTTTATCTCGGCTACAATGGGCATGACGTAGCTTGGGAATGATGGAGATTGGAATCCATAACCCTGCATTAGTCAGTCAAGACCTAGGAAGACCGCTGACAATTGCGTCTCCATGGTGATCTTAAAAGCAGTGAACTCATGTTTGTCATCCCTTTTTTTGTAGGGAAAGGAAGGCTTGGCCCTCACTGTCAGTGTGATGTTGAGAAAAAGGGTGAAGGGAAGGGTGGGAAGTGGACTCCAAAAAGTGAGAGAAGGCAGGAATGGGTGGTTGACAGGGCGGAGAGTGGGGTGAGACAAGGAGGGACAATGAAGGGGTAGCATGGGGAAACAACCACGATCAAGGGGGGAGTGTCAGGATTTCATGTGTTTGAATAAGCGGTAGGAAGGAAGTCAGGGTGGGAGCACGTGGGGACGGGATTGGGAGCAGGAGTTAGAGGGAAAAAAGTAAGCAAAAAGGAACGTGGCTAACAAAATGTCAGTTTGCAGTTGTCGCTGGAATGGAAGGTGGAACCGATTGGGTGTAGAAAAAGAGAGGAAAGACATGGAAGCTGAGATGTAGCAAAGTGGATGGGAGTGAGAGAGTGGGATAGGGGATAAAAAGAAAAAGCAAGCAGCCTAGAGGCATTGTGCACGGGAGGTGTAGCGCCCTATTTTCGGGTGCTTTGGCCTTCAGGCAGAAGTCCCTATGGTCGATGGCCTAGGACCTTGGCGTCAGTGGGCTCCATGGGGTGACAATGGGCTCCATTAGTTGTGGCTGGAGTTGCGTATGTCTACTGGCTAGTAACGAGGACAAATAGCACATTGTCGCGGGAGTGGAAGCCTATTGCACATGGAGAGCATAAGAGAGAGAGAATAAGTTGTCAAGGAAAGGGGGAAAAATGATGTGAGGAGAAGAAAAGGAAGAGGAAAAGAGACTATACCCTAATAACTTAGGGTTTCGCTAGATACCACTTGATGTTGAACTGCGTCGTGAAGAAAAGATTCAAAGAAGACATTGAACATCGAATTTTTGATTCATATTCATTGTATGGGATAAGCCACCAAGGCTAGTATTGATAATAAAAAACACAAACCCTAGACCTAAGACAATTTCATATATTGCCTAACAAAATATAAAATCAAAATACATACAACTCAATGCAAATAATTAGATAAATTGTACTTAGGTGACCCTACATATATATCTAAAGCAAAAATAGAGAATAATATGTCGCATGTGTCCTACGTCAGAGGGTTTCTCTTGTATCAAATGCATTGTCAATATATTATCCATATTGTCTGATTAATATATCCAACAGTTCTCATTATCTTATAGAGAAATTCCAACCACATGACTCCTTTCTCCCTCGTAATCTTACATATATCAATACGGATACCATCTTGCCCACATACCTTTCCCATTTTCATCTTTTCTAAAGCAATCTTGAATTATGATTGCGCAACTTGTCGAGTATAGGTGATGTCTATTGAATTCACGTGCACAAGTTTTTTACATTATAAAGTATATTCATTGAAAAGCCAAAGAAAGTAGTTTTTCCATTCATCCTCAACATCATCATCATTAATCAACACTATTCCATCTTGTTCTTGATGCATATCACTTGGACCAGATCTCTTCCTTTCATTTGCCTTATGTGAGCCATTTCATATGCATCCTTCTCCCTGGTCTAGTGTCAAAAAGTGTTGGGAGTATAGGGTAATTGTATATTGTTGTAGTATATTAGATGGGCAGACCTCTTTCCTATATGTATGAGTGGGGAAAAGTACAAGAGCAAGAAACAAACTCTACTGGACTAGGACTCCAAATGCTATAAGGCTAAATAGACTTAGGCACGTATGCATAATTAACATAATTAACCAATCACTCGTATGCAACACTTCCCCTCAAATTTCATATCTAATTAAAGATTCAATTAACTTTTTTGGCATGAAGTAAGGGAAGTAAAAGGATTAAAAAGGGAAAGCTATTAGTATGAATCAAGGGCTAGAAGGAAGCCAAAATAACTAAAAATTTTATTTTTTGCCAGAACAAATAATATAAGGACACACCATGTATTGCAGCCTCGCGACATAGATAGTGTAGTAATAGATGAAGTTGCAGGTCATATTAGATCATTGTGTCATGTATGGAACAACTACAGATAAACACACCATAGTGTACCCAAGATTCTCCTTTGAAAAGATAGAGATTTTCCCAGAGTAATAAAACTATCCAAATTATGATATTCCTATAACAAGTTCACAATCTGGTGGTATTACAGATTTTCAAGATACGTAAGAAAAATAAGATGCAACTTATGTGCAATTAAAAAGGGTTCCTTAATATATGTGCTAGCAATCATTTAGTGGTAACCAGTACAGGTAACAAAGTCCATCAGCGACAAGCAGATACTAACAAATTAAAAGTGTTTGAAAGCATGCTTTCCGATACCTATTCTTCGCACTTTCTGTGCTCGATAGATGTATTCCTTTTCATCAGGCGTATCTTCATGAGCTATTAGTCTTGTTGTGTAATGATTGAGACCAATGAAATCCATTGAATGCTGCAGAATCTCCTGATCTTCATCTTTAAACTTTGGTAGTTTTTCCCCCAAATACTCCCGCATGGAGGTAGGATAGTCACCATAATATATAGGATCTAGGTACCTTCACAAGATAGAAATTTAATTCAAAGTTCTAAGGTAACTATTAGAATCGGTAAAAATTATAAAGAAAACTGGACAGGCATTATGAAAGAGATTAAAATGCTGCTTCTTTTAGCCTACAGCTTGGATCCGAAATATAACATCAAAGGTGGTGGCACTGTTACATGCAAAGATCTGTTGTCACCAATACTCTCATACATCTTTGCAAGCAAGGTTGCAAATGAATCAAAGATGGCATAACCAATTATGTGTCCACCCTCAGATCAACTTATATAGAATGAAAGTGTGTTACCATATCCACCTGTAACTAGATAGTAGAAACAATAACCGATGAAGATGCATATATTTTTTAGTATAAAGCAGTTCTGTTTGATAATATGAATGGTTTCTTTGTCAGTTACATATACAAAATTAGTGTATTTGATATCCCTCATTATATCTATAGTCTATACCATTGTATCGCAGTAAACCTTGGGACAGAAAAAAATAATGTATCCACAAAAGAGGTGCAACAGAAATGAGAATGTTTCAATGGATGTATGTGAAGGCAAGATTATATTAGGAAGGGATGATAGTGAGGATAAATATGAGGGGGTTGTAGAAAGTAACCTGTCTGCAATGTACTAAGAGACGGGTAAGCATGAATATGCTGATTACAAGATATGGACAAAACTCAAGTACAGGTGTAAGCAGTAGATACAAGAAAAAACATGAAACAGAAATATATCTCAATCTTCCCCCTCCAGCTGGAAGCCAGGAGGTTAGATGCCATTCAGGCCCAACTTGTTGTAGAGTTCCTTGACTGTGATTCCAACAAGTGGCATTCCTTGAAGACATCAGTTGTCCAATCTTGCTTCTTTGAGAGAGTAGAAATCTTCTTGGCCATCACACTATCTTGCATGAATTGACAATCCACTTTTTGAGGAGAAATTCTTGTATGATTTGAGAGGAGTACAAGGAGTCATATACAAAGACTTGTCTCAAGATACAGTGTACCGGACACAACACAACTAAACTAAACCAATGCTAACGGGCTTAAGTAGAGTCAGCTGATTTAGACATTACAAAGATAATAACTAACATAAAGTACCACCAGCACTCCCCCTCAAGTTGGAGAGTACACATCATATGTTCCTACCTTGCCACACATATACAAGAAGGATGAAGGTGGTAGTGGATTGATGAAGATATTAACAGTATGTTCGCCAATCTTCACATACGGTGTAATGATCTTTTTGGTACGAATCAGATCTCTCACTAAGTGGCAGTCAACCTCGATGTACTTGGTATCTTCATGAAAAATTGGATTATTAACTATAGAATAGTTGTCCAATCATCACATTTGAGTTGTTGGGGATGAGAGAGGGAGACCTAGTTCTTGAAGAATGGATGTCACTCATTGAATTTCATAACAAGTGTGTGTCATGGCGCAATATTCTGCCTCAGTGCTGGAACGAGCCACAACAGACTGTTTCTTACTTCGTCAACTAATGGGATGACCCCCAATAGAACACAGAAGCCAAAAACAGGTCTCCTATCATTCACATTTGCGGCCCAATCGGCATCAGCATAGCAACTCCAAGAGATATTTGGAAAAGGTGATTTCTCATATAGGAGACCCCGACCAGGCGCACTTTTCAAATATCGTAGAATATGTTGTACCAGACTCCAGTGACATACAAGGGGTTTGGCCATGTGTTGACTAACAACACTAATAACAAAGGCTATGTCTGGTTGGGTAATCGTTAGATATATGAGTTTCCAACCATGCGTTCATATCGCTTAGATCGGAAAAAGACTCCCCCTCAGAAATAACTTTGTTGTGATAGTACATAGGAGAAGTTAGAATTAAACATATCAGAATCCCTTTAGAGGTCGAAGAATTACTTTCACTGAGATAATAAGTTCCATGACGAGAAAATGGCACTTCGATTCCCAAAAAGTAGTGAAGCTTCCCTAGATCCTTGGTATAAAAATGTAGCATGAGTGTCTGCTTCAAAGCTGAAATCCCAGGAGCATCACTACCAGTGACAAAGATATCATCAAGATAATGACTCCAGTTTGGGATGTAGAAAAGAAGAGGTTCTGATCACTAGAAGATCTGGTAAAACCCAAGCTAGCAAGAACTCTACTAGCATTTGAGAAGGCCGACTCTTTGTGAAGACTCCCCCTGGGCACAAAATCCCAGAGGTTTGCATATAGACTTCCCCCTCTAAATCACTGTGGAGGAAGGCATTTTTTATATCAAGTTGGAACAGAGGTCGGCTATGGGAGTGTCAAGAGAGATCATGATCCTGACAAAAACAATGCGAGTGACCGGTGAGAAGGTTTCAAAGAAATCCAAACCATATGCTTGGGTGAATCCTTGGGTAATAAGACGGGTTTTGAGCCATTCCACCGATCCATATGACTTGAATTTGATAGAGAAGACCCATCATCTTCCAACAGGGGGTGGAACAAGATCCTAGGCCCCATTCTCATACAATGTTGTCGTTTCCTCAAACATTGCAGCTTTCCAACCAAGGTGCTGAAAGGCTTCACCATAATTTTTTAACATCTGAATAGAATCAAGTTGTTGGGCAATGTTTTTAGCAGTACAGGATATGTTGGATAGGCAATAGGTATAAGAAATTAGATGACAGAGAACGTATACGTTTGCGGAGAGCTACGTGGCCGTGATAGATCCTCAGAAGTGTACGATTGTGTTAGGTCATGTGTCGATGTTTGAGGAAGGACAGGGTTGCCTAGGTTCCAGAGAACACATTGATCAGAAAAGAATTCAAGACCATAATCTAGTTCTTTGGCAATTTTACTAACATATAGCAGACTCAAAAATAGGTCAAGAACATGTAAGCATGAGATAAAACCAAATTTTAATTGATAATGATGACCCCTTCCCCAGCAACGGTAGCAAAAGAACCGTCTTCCGTTACAATTTTATTGAGATCGAGCCCAAGTTTATACTTAGAAAATCACTTGGGATGAGATTTCAAGCGGTTAGTTGCACCACTATCCATTATCCAGTCATCATCGATAGACGAGCTCTTTTTGCTTGGGTGAAGAGAGCATGATTACTTGATGTCTCAGATTGTCTAGGGTTGGAGATCATGGTCTAACAAAGAATTTCTTGGAGTTGCTCCAACTATCCAGCATAGAAGCAATCTGATTGTTGTTCTTGGTGAAATTCAGTAGTTGTTCCAGTCCCTTGCCCTCTGTACCGAACACTTTTCCCCAAATCCTTTTTTTTTAAGGTGGAGTTTCTAACAGAAATCCACGGTGTGTCCAGGTTTTTGACAATGAGTACACTTGAGGGAACCTCGTGCGCCAATGAAGTGGCACCCCAGTGATAAAAGTGATGATGTAAGACCGAGAGGTCATGAGTTCGAACCCAGGCGACGGGATGAATGAATCGCCAATTAAAACAAAAAAGAGGGAACCTCGTGCAACTCCTTGTTCGAAAGTTTTAGTTTTCATTAGTCACCAGAATCAACGATAATGACTGTGACTCTCCTCTGCTTCAATTTGATAGTACACCTCTTGGTGGCTAGGAATGGTGGTCCCATTCAGAATTTGAATGCGAACTTTTTTAAATTCTGCACTAAACCACCTAAAAGGTAAAGGTGTGCATCTTCCATTCCATATCCAAGTACAATTTCTGATTGGCAGTGCAAGTCCAGTTTTTTTTATTGTAGTAATCCGTATCCTCCCACTTGGTTTTCAAAAGGTTGTAACCTAATCCTCCCACTTGGTTTTCCAGAGGTAAAAATACATATCCTCCCACCACTTGGTTTACAAGATCGAAACCAGTGATGCTCAAATTTCTTTGTTGAAGTGTACAAATCTCCTGGTTAATCTGATATATTTGGATGTCCTTTTTCTGCCAAAACATATTTTCAAAACATTCCACATTTCAGAAGTTGTTTTCATTTGCATAATCAATGGTTGTATGTCAGGAGCAACACAATTCACAATCCAAGGTTTAACTTAGTTGTCGTCAAGGTACTATTGATCACATCTCTAATCTTCTTTTACAGGGGCTTTCTGTGTCCCATCAACAAATCCAATTTTTACCTAGCCAGCAATAGACACCTCAGCAGCAGCAACCCGTAGGAGATAGTTGGTACGGTTCACCTCTGTTGTAGTTATTTGTACGGATGATATGTTGCTGGACTTACAAGGCTCCCTGGGTACAAAATTGGTTTAAGCTTGTAGTATTATGTTAGCAAAAAGAACATGATCGGAAAGAACGGTGATCGGAAGTGTTGTAGCATTTTGAAGTGTGGGTATTCAAATTAAATCTAATTGGCAATGGGTGAAGATCCACACAACTTATAAGCCCAGGGATCATCATCCCCAAACTCAATGGTGGGGGTCTATTCTCACATACCCCTCACATGCAACCACTCTTGTGCGATTGCATGTGTTTATATTTGGTAGGGTGTGGATGTCCTCGCACTAGTTTTGTGGGTCCGTTCTGATATCATGTAGAAAGGGAGAAGACACGATTTGAGGTGAAAAAAAACTCTATTGTGGAGGTAAAAAAACCAAGGGAAATCCCTAGTCGTCGCAGCAGCCAGGGGTTGTTACTTCTTTCTTAATCTCATGATAGGGAAGCTTATTACATATATAGAGAAAAAAGGTGATGCAAATCCAAGGCCAAGGTCCATTAGCAACAAAAACATAAAATTTAATATAGTTTAGAGACAAATTAAGAAATCGAATGAGAATTTAGTGCCCGTTCGCACAAAGCTATTGGTAAATCAAGATAAAAAACAAACCAGGGAACAATATAGTTATCAAGGTCCTTAGGGAAATCATCAGGCTCAACGAGATCCATAGAAGGGAATACATTAGATGTAGCATGTAGATTCTTCTGCTAATACACGGGAACAATATCACAAGGAGATGACACTTGTGGACTAGAGTAGGTAAAGAAAGGAATGACTTCATAGAAACTTACATTCACACTAACATGAACTTTTCAAGCATCATAGAGACTTACATAACATTAATATGAACTTTTCAAGCACAAACTTATATTTGCCCTAATGCAACTCCTTGTATAGCCTAAAATCATCTTTAAGAGCATGTTCTGGGCAGGTTTTGTGATGCCTAGTTCAAGGCTAGTTGTTGATTTTATTTTATTACCTATAATTGTTGTTTAGTTGTAAGATTTCTTTTAAATATTTGTTGGTTAATGCAGATACTAAATGATCAAGTGCAAAGAGGAACCCTAATTTCTAATATTAACCGGTTGATTGCAAACAACCCTTATTTCTAATGCTTTTTGTCAATAAAGAGACGAGACCCTAAATCTTTTCTTATATTTTATTTAGTCAATAACATTTTAGCTTAATGTATGCTTTTATATTTGATCAATAGCTTGTGAAGTGTTGATAACTTAGAGGATTTTCAACGATTTAATAGATTCAGTTTTTGGGGTTGTTCTAGGTGTTTGTTATGTTTCAAATGTGTAAATGTGTATAGTGGTGAGATTAGTTTAACTGCTTAAGATCAGACTAGAGGTTGTTTTAAGGTTATAGGAACTTGTGGAAAACCGGTATGATGGGGAACTCCCCATGTGTGTAGAGTTTTTCTTATTGATAGAAGAGCATCCCCCTTTCCTATAAATAGGATAAGGGGGAAGCATACAAACACAATACAAAACCTAATGGGCCAATACACAATTGGGCCCATCCCATTATTGAGACATATAGACTAAACAACTTAAGTAAATAGACTTCCAACACTCCCCCTCAAGTTGGAGCTTGGGAATATCCCAAGTCAGCTTGCAAACAGACAGACAGATTAAACATAATAAAAAGATAACTAATCCCATACAAGAATTTCTCCCCCTTAATGTAACAATAAATCACTCAAGCAGTCAAATACTCCCCCTCAAGCAGAATATTCAAAAGCAAGTAGCAGGAGCTTCTTGATCAATATGAAGTAGCATCTGGAGCAGTTTAAACAACAAGTAGGCATCATGGTTTTCATCACAATCATTATTGTCAAGAAATAGACCAAAGAGTGTTGGAACACAGGAAGCAGAAGTCAACGTGCATAAAAGGCATGAACAAGAAAGGAGTCAACATGCACAAGGTATGAACAGGCCAGAGAATGTTGGAACGCAGTAGTAGAAAATAGATGACATAGTCTGATAAAAGATCATTGTGCCTGAAGTAGAGACCAGCAAAAAGACTCCAAGAAGAACAACAGTAGTGAAAAGGCATGAAGCTCCATCATACACATGTAATTCACCAAAGGTATCATCATCATCTCATCATATAATTTCCATCCTAGTAGTAGACATCACAGTCCAGAAAGTGTTGGGTCACAATCCCCAGAGAGTGTTGGGTTACAGCAACAGCAGTAGTAGACATGTGCAAGGCACATACAAAGGGTCAACGTGCAAACAGAGCACGCACAACAAATAGCAAACACACAAAACAACAAATAATATGTGCTAATCAAAACACAAGTAGCAAGAATGACGTCGTCAAATAGAAAAGCAATCAACAAATAGCATCAGTGAAATAGACAACTCCATAGCGGTAGTAGAGATGATGATGAATAAGCAATAATAGAAGCAGAAAGCTCCACATAGCAAAAAAAGCAACAACAAAACTAGCATGAACAATCCACGTAACAATAGATGGATCCACATAGAAGCAAAAGGAACATCATATAATAGCAGAAGGATCCATGTAGTAAATGTAGCATGAAGACCCTAGAACAGAAAAATGAAAGTCTTCTCTCTTCTCAACGCTTCCCTCAACACTGCATTGCGACGCTAACATAGTATCAAAGCAAGTTTCATCCTAGGCAACTGTGCCCTAACCTCTCCCTCTCCTTCCCACGCTAGAAGCCCTCTAGCTTGATCGTCGTCGGCTAGTAGCGCCTCCACCGACAGAGAATGGGGTTGTCGTTGTTGACCAGCCAGACGTCGTCGCCGCGGACCAGCAGTCATAGCACAGACCAAACCAGCCGCTAAGAACTGCCACATCGTCGGTTGCTCAGGACAACTCTCTAGTTGCTACGTCAGAGGTCTGCAGTTACGTTTGCTATATCCCGATCACATCTCCCCCAATGTGTGATTAAGGAATTCTTTGTTTGGGGTTTGTGGATCCGTCAGATATGCATCATTGATTCAGAACAATGACATGTATCTCTCTGTCACTCTGTCTTCCCTGTAACATGTATTTCTCTGTCACCCCTCTCGTCTCTTATAAGTGTGTATCTCGACCGCCTAGATCAACCCAATATCACAACCTAGATCACGAAGGAAACAAAGGCATCCGTCGTCTATAATGAGATGTCACCAATCCCCTCCATCAAGTTGAACGGTAAGAATTATTTACTTTGAATGAATGTTGTCCGTATAGTATTGGAGTCTTGTGACAAGGCAAAACAAGTAGAGTTTGATCCTCCTACAGTCACTGACAAAGGCTGCTTAAAATGGAAGCATCATAACAGGCTGATGAAGACAGGGTTGGGGGGAAGCATGGAACCTGGAAGTGTAGCTAGGTTCATGTTCTACTCCACCGCTAAAGAAATATGGGATTCGGTGAAAAAGCATTATTCACAAGAAAAAAACGCTCTTCGTCAATTTATGATATATGATTGCTTATTTGCAGAACGATAAGGAGACAAACCATTGAAACCATGGTGCAGGACTTCGACTTTGCCAGGTGTAGAAGTTGAAGTTTGTGGAAACTTCGAGGAAGTTTCAAGGAAGCTCAGACACAAACTTCGATAAACTTCGATGTTATTTTCTGAAGAAAATGATGTGAATTTGAAGGAAACTGATTGAACTTATAATTATGGTATACCTCTATCTAATGTATGTTAGTTTAATACGAAATAACAAAATTTACCACTCTCTAGCCGTCGTTAGGTTGATAATACAATGTGTTGCTTGCAAGGGTCAAATGTGCAATACACATAGAGATACAGCTCAATGTATGTATTCTATACAGTATATAGTAAAAGAGTAGTTACAACATCCTCTCTAGGAAAGAGTGGCAACAACAAACATAGGAGTTGATATTAGAAGTTGTGAAGAGGGTTGGAGGTGACACTTATGCCTTATACGGCCATTAGGGAACTAGTTAGGATTAATGTTTTGGGTTGTCTCAACTTCGCGAACTTCGAGAAAACTTCGACAACTTCGGAGGAGTTGAGACGAAAACACACACCAAAAAGTCAATTTCGCCGACATCAATGAAACTTCACCCCAAAGTTTGGACGAGGCCAAAGTATTTAGTATTCGACTTCGCCTATGGTCAAATTTCAAAACTTTGCCAAACATCGACGAAGTTGGGTTCCATGATTGGAACAGTACTTTGGGGTGATCCAAGCTATTGCTCAAGAACTGAGTTTTTATCATCCAGTGACCATCCAAGAACAAGTCAAGAATAGGGATGATTTAGTCACAACAAAGTTCTTATCCTTCCTGAGTTCTTCATTTTGTTCATCCCGCTGTGTTATCTTGGCTACTGACAAACTTCCTAGCTTGGAGGAATCTTATTCACGAATTATGCAGTCCAACTTTGAGCCATTTTTAATTCTACAGTTGCTCCTCTTGAAGAATCGCATGCATCTATTGTTGTTGCCGTTAGAGGGGGGCGTACAGGTGCAGGCTGAGGAGGTGGCACACGACCTAAGTGCACTTTTTGTGGCCGTATGGGACACACTGTGGGGAAATGTTAGAAGAAGCATGGTAGACCTTCTGCGACCAGTGGGGACAGCCAACTTTACTGGAAGTAATGAGTCCTCTGGGCCTCCTGCTTCGGGTTCTGGCATCACTCTTACCTAGGAGGAATATGATAGATTCATTTTGGCTACCCAGCACCTGAGTATCGTCTCTTCTTATTCAGCCAACTTGGCGTCTACTACTGCTAATCAGGCATCCTTTTTACTGGCTTCCAGTACATCTCCTTCTTGGGTGGTTGACTCTGGAGCTTCACAACATATGACTAGTATGAGGACATTGCTTCACTCCACTGACTTACAAATTCCACACCAGCCTGTGACATTAGCAGATGGATTAGTGTGGAGAGTGGTAGCCAGTGGATTTGATTCCTTGACTCCCAATATTGATCTTCGATCTGTACATAATGTGTTTGAATTTTCATCTAATCTTCTTTCTATCACCAAACTGATTGATATTGTGAAATGTACAATGACATTCAGTCCTTCTTGCTTTGTTTTATAGGATCTCAAGAGTTTGAGAACGATTGGTGGGGGGCCCAGGAAAGGTGATCTCTACCTCTTTCATGGTGCAAGTCTACCTCATCACATTATCTGCTACTCCTGTTGTCTTTTTGAGTGGTTTTGCCTTACTGTGGCACTACAGATACGATCATCCTTCTCTAGAGAGTCTGCGGAAGTTGGAGCCTATGCTATCTGCGGAAGTTGGAGCCTATGCTATCACAATTGTCTTCCTTAGAGTGTTAGTCATGTCAGTTAGGCAAACATAGTAGGATGTTATACTCAATTCGTGTCAATAAAAGGGCTTTGCATCCCTTTGATTTAGTTCGTAGCATGGAAAGAGATATCGACGATACCGTCGGTATACCGACCGGTATACCGATATCGACGACATCGGTCATCGGTTCACACAAACCTGTCGTTGGGATTGCAAATATCGGTAAACTGATGATATACCGCCAAATATCGCCAAATATCGCCAAATACCACAAAATACCGCCAAATATCAACGAAATTTATTGGTATACCGACACATATACCGATTTTTGTGTGCTTAAGTCTGTTTTTGTTGTTTGAGAGGAGGAAATGGTGGAGCAAAGGGATCTCGACAACTAGGGCTCAGATAAGTCTAATCTAAGGTGTTCCTTTATGTTTTCTACCATTTCTCTCATTTGCACGTCATCTATCTCAATTAAAATGTAAATTCATCCCAAAATGCCTTAAATTGGCTAAGATCTCACCATCTGCTTTTTTATGTCTTCCTAATTGTATGTGTTTGTAGATCTACAACACTTTCCCATAATCTACATAATAATCATAGTAATATACCTAAATAATCCACGAAATATAAGTATAATTTGCTATCATTTTTAGTAGTAAGCTAATAAGTATACATATGTTCTTCTAACTAGTATTTTTATCATACAAAGGAAGAAAATATACTAGTTCGCAACACAACAAACAAATATTGTAAAAAAAAACATAGATTTTGTAACTTTCTAGTCTTATATTTGATTATACATGGCACTTGCTACATATATCCCACAAGATGGACATGGTTGACATGGTAACTAGACTTTTAAATTATCGCATCTCCACGACATGCATATGGTGGGCATGGTAATAATGGCTTTTATACTTAACCCGCTATTGTGCATAATCCATGGAGAAACTCACTACTGCATATCAAGATCCTGTGCTACAAACAACAACAGAGAAAAGGTGTCACAACAGTGATGGTGCCTAACTTCCTTGACAGTCATGAAGTTAATTGTCAAAGTCACACATTGAAGAAGAGCAATAGAAAGCCCTGGTGTATATTTTCTTTTAGAATCTGATATGATGCATACGGAGACATAGTACTTTAAAATTCTAAAACATATTGTGTTTAATTACATAGTACGAACGAGTATTATACACTTATATAGTATTGTACATGGCGTGTATGAGCAACATGTAACTTGATACCACCAACCTTGCATAATGTACATGTCATGGGAGAAATATGTCAACCATATCAACTCAATATTGTATGGAGAATCAGTGTGTAACTCGACATACAACCGATATGAGTTAGTAAGTTACTATGCTATTTGTGTTGTAAATTGGATATTATTGCATAAGTGTGTGTATTTATGTTTATGGATTGTGCTAGTAAAATTTCAAATCTTAATTCCAGTATTTTGTCATCGAAATCTGCAGAAAACAGGATAGGTTCCCTACCTCCCGCATGATGGACCCCCCCCAACATACCCAATATAGAATTTTATTGCATAAAACGTTGCATCTAGGTGTTGAGACCATGCCTGTAAAATTTAATGATTTAATTCGTTCATTTAGGCGTCGATAAGTCCAGGATTGCATCTGTCGATATTTCCATCGGTATACCTGTAAATATCTATTTCCACGTCGTCGATAAGGCGTCGGTATCGGCATTGAATTCCTTCTTCGTAGTGACGTTGGGGTCCTGTAAAGGAAAGCAGTTACAATGGATATCAATATTTTATTACCTTTGTGGAAGATTTTTCTTGTATGATATGGGTGTATCTATTAAAGAATAGAGAGTTTGTGTTGTCCATTGTTTAAACATTTTCATCGAGAAATAAAGGTCCAATTTGAATGCAATATTAAGATTTTTCAATCTGACAATGCCTTGGAATATGTACAACATGCTACGGCTGATTTTTGTAGTTCTGTAGGCATGGTGCATCATACGTCTTGTCCTCACACCCCACAACAAATGGGGTGACTAAGATGATAATCTCCTGATATTGCCAGGACCATTATGTTCCAATCTACTGTTCCTCAGAAATTTTGATCTGATGTTATTCTCACTGCTTGCTTCCTTACTAATAGACACATTTCCTCCGTTCTTCAAGGAAGCACTCGTTTCTCTGTGTTGTGTCCTAATGATGAGTCGTTCCTTGTCCCTCTTAAAGTGTTTGGGTGTACATTTTTTTTCACAATTTTGATCCCAAAGGCTGACAATTTATCACCCCAATCAGTTAAGACTGTTTTTCTTGGATACTCAAACACCAGTAAGGGTTACAAGTGCTATTGTGCTAGTAATCGTCATATTTTATGTCTAGGGATGTCATTTTCACAAGTCAACACCATATTTCTCAAGTGTTCACAGTTAGGGGGAGCAATCGAATGAGAAAGTGCCACAACAAATAAGTGAGAGAGTGCCACTTGTTCAAGTTATAGTTGAGGATATTACAATTGAGAAAGAAAAATCTGAAAATGTTCCATTCTCTACTCCTTTGATTCAGTAATATTCAGAGGAGTATCATATACGAGGAGGACAAGACCGTGAGGAGGTAGCGACTCCAGTCCCTGAGCCTTCACCATCTTCCTCTATAAGAGATTCCTGAAGATCCATCAGATCTTAATGTTTCCATTAATGTTTGCAAAGGTATTCGGTCTTGTACTATTCGTCATCCTATTACGGGTGTTTGATGTCAACCCAACTAATCTAAACAGGCTCGCTGTGCTCTTAGGATTGATTTTGTGACTATTCCCAAGAACCATATGGATGCAATGAAGGACAGTGGATGGTTACATGCTATGAAATCTGAAATGTCTACGCTTCTACAGAAGGATACATGGGAACTTATTGATTTGCCCTCAGGTAAAAATGTTGCGGGTTGCATATATGTTTTCACTGTCAAACATAATCCATATGGCTCTGTAGAAAGACTGAAGGCTAGATTGGTGGCAAAAGGATACACTCAGACATATGGGGTTGATTTTTTTAAACCTTCTCCACTGCAACTCGCCTTAATTCTGTGAGGATTGTTATTTCTCTTGCAACCACTTTTAATTGGCCATAATTTCAACTAGATGTCAAAAATGTCTTTCTACATGGTGATCTACATGAAGAGGTGTACATGGAGTAACCTCTTGGGTTTGTTTCTCAGGGGGAGTGTCAGAATGTGTGCAGACTAAAGAAAGCCATATATGGGCTGAAGCAGTCCCCTCGGGCCTAGTTTGATAAATTTAGTGATATTATTTTACAGATGGGTTTCTCAGGCTCTTGGAGTCATCACTCCTTATTTTACTCAAGTACATCCAATGGATCCATTATTATTGTTGTGTATGTTGATGATATTGTTATTACTGGCAGTGATTCTGTAGGCATATTTAATGTGAAGGATGGACTACAAAAACATTTTCATACAAAAGATCTGGGCAAGTTGAGATATTTTCTGGGAATTGGAGTACTTCTCTCAAGTAGAGGTACTAATTTGTCTCGGAGGAGATATGTTCTTGTCCTTCTTCATGAGACAGGAATGAGCAAGTCAAAACATGTTTCTACTCCTATAGACTATCATGCGAAGGGAAATGCAAATGATTCTAACTATTCTACTCCAAGATACTATAGGAAGATAGTTAGAAAATTGATATATTTAATAGTGACTCGCCTTGATATTTCTTTTGTTGTAGGATTTGTGAGTCAACATATGTTTTCACCTAAACAGTCACATTGGACAGTTATTTGTCGTAATCTGAGGTATCTAAAAGGAGCACCTAGGAAAGGAATTACATACTTTAGACCAGAGAATCCTAGTTCTACACTTGTTCTTATTGGTTATGCAGATGTTGACTGGCTAGAGATCATGTTGATAGGCGCTCTACATCTGGGAACTGAATTTTTTTGGGAAATCAGCTTATCACCTAGAAGAGGAAAAAGCAAAATGTTGTAACTCGTTCTAGCACAGAAGTCGAGTATAGAGCAACCGCTCATGCTTGTTGTGAAATTCAATGGATCCAGTCTGTTCTTACCGAAGTAAAGATTCTTATAGCATCTCTTGTGGAGCTCATATGTGATAATCAGACTGCTATTTAAATTGCCAAGAATTCAGTCTTTCATGAAAGCACCAAACATATAGAAGTGGGTTGTCATTTCATAAGAGATCAAATCAAGAAGAAAAAGGTCTTGACTCCTCATGTCAAATTTTGAGATCAACTTGTTGATATCCTTACCAAGCCATTTGGTCCAAAAGTGTTTCAAAATCTTAGCAACAAGCTGGGCATACATGATGTGTACGCTCCAGCTTGAAGGGGTGTTATGATAGTTATTTTATATCTTGTTTTAATTCATTATGTAATTTCCCTATTTTGTTGGACCTCTTTGTAATTGTTCCCGTTCTATTATTAATAAAAGGAGAAGGGAAGCACGTAGCTTCCCTCAACGTTGCATTACGCACTAACACCATGTTTTCCCGATCTTGTGTGGTTATATGTTGTCTTTAATATGGTTTGAATATATTATAATCAAGGTTTTAAAAAGCGCGAAGCGGGAAGCGTGCAGACGGGACCTTGTAGCCGATTAATCGCCAGGCGGGCGATTAAGCGGGCGCTTTTTGGAAAAGCGGATTTCCAATTCCTATAAACTTTTATGCAAAATTACATACATATGTATATAAATACTTATATTTTTGAATTTTTTGTACATATCTAAACATTGTACAAGACAATACAAAACACCCAATAGTTTATAACACAACTATACAACAATGATTGTACCTATATATTATAGTAAACAACACATAAAATAATAAGTGTATATACAAGATGCGACAACAATTTTGTATCACATGTTTACATAGCTAAACAGTAAACAATAAACAATAAACCTATCATAGCTAGCTTACAAACGTATTGTTACATTTACACATCATCAAATATTCGTACATTACAGCAGTACATTTAATCAAAGTATGCATTCTAAATTAGATAATAGTTACCTATAATATACTTGGATACACCACAAAAGTACCATATCATTACAGCCTACATACAAAGTATGCATTCTAAATTAGAACTAGGTATATCATAGAACATTTAATGTATGCTAGTTTAGTATATTATAGTTAATACTAATCGGGGCATATAATGTACTTAATGTTTACAGCAGTTTTTTTGTTTTAAAGCGGGCAAAAAGCAAGAAAAAAGCGGGAAAAAGTGGGTTAAGCGGGCAAAAAGTGGCCGCTTTTCTCAAATCCACTCAAGGGGCGCTTATGGCACATTTGAGTTGGCCATCACCTTGTGGCGATTAAGCGGCCGCCTAGGACGCTTTTTAAAACACTGATTATAATCATTGTTCTCATATGTGGCCTATTCAGCCACATATGCTATGCCGCAAAGTGCACTGAGTACGACTATGCAGGCCATTATGTGAGGTTGGCCACACATGCAGCCATGTTTTGTATAGAGATTATATGTGTGTACTCTATTATCAATTATCTTGTTCAATTATCTATTAAACTACTTATACAAACACACATCCACATATACATATATGTATACATATATACATAAGTAACATGCTATACATGTAACATTATGCTCATAATAATTACTTTTTTAAATCCAAAACTGCATATGCCCACACTTCGCATATACTCCATGCAGCACCCTAGCCGAACGCGTAGCATGTACCGCAAACAATGATATTCATAGATCAAAGTACCAACATCACAAACCCTTCTTGCATGTTATAGGAACCCCAGGTACCAACTTATATATCTATATAAATGTGTGTGTGTGTGTGTGTGTGTGTGTGTGTGTGTGTGTATGAAAGTAGTATAACATCAAAACAATCAACAGTGGAGGCACCAGTTGGGATTCCTTGAAGTTTTGAAAAATATGAATGAGAGAGAAAAATGATCAAGAGCACAATCCACAAATGGGCACAGGTTGCTTGTACTTCTGACATCTTTGATAGAATTAACCTAGGAAGAATAGCATCAAGGGGGAGAA
The DNA here is from genome assembly GCA_963693085.1 of Alisma plantago-aquatica. Classification (NCBI taxonomy): domain Eukaryota; kingdom Viridiplantae; phylum Streptophyta; class Magnoliopsida; order Alismatales; family Alismataceae; genus Alisma; species Alisma plantago-aquatica. The sequence continues at coordinate 558,630,448 of OY856409.1, forward strand.
GACGAAAGGGCATTAGCATTTCACACTATTATCGGCAACATCATAGAAGATAGTCAGGGGGCAGAAAAAGTTGGCTACCAACGGTTATCATGCACGAGGTGCTAATCACCAGAGCATGAGTTACAAAGGTTGTTGCCTTGCTGCTCAATGTTGGATACTCACTTAGTTGGATGTGTGATCAGACTAAGCACTCTAGCCATGGATGAGGCTATGGTTGGACATGCTTCAAAATATGAAGGGATGTGTCAAAGATACTCCAATATCATGCCAGCATCATGCTAGAGAATTGTAGATTGTGAGAGTAAAAGGAAACACCCTTGAGGCATCTCATAATGGTTCAAGTGTGTGTAAGGAAGACTCACATTGATTTGTTGTATTTCTTCTCAACATAGACTAGGACAAACATAAGCTCTGATATCATAAAGATGTGGGAGAAAATCCACCAACCAAATTCTAGGATCATGGCATGTAATGAGTGTAGCAACAATATCACATATTTGCCATGTGGGAGTCTGTGACATGTATGTGCATACATTCAGAAGCCTCAAACATACACAATGACTTATTAATGGTAATATGATCACTTCATAGGTTACTAATGTACTCCAACTCTGCTAGATGCAAGGTGACATTTTTTTTATGACGAGGAACACCTCCAAGAACGAGCCACTATTGAACTCCCCCTAACAGGTTAAACCACGGGGTCATACGTAGTGTGGTCACTCACCCCTACGCGGCTACGCCACACCCGATAGCGTGATGTGCAGTCGGAGCGTTGCTTGGTCAGAACACCTACCAGCCAGTTTTTTTTTTTGCCCAGAACTCGCTCCTGCTGGGATTCGAACCCGGGTGGGCTGGCTGGGAGGCGCCCCTCTTAACCAGTTGCACCAACACTGGGTCACGATGCAAGGTGACATATTGTTCATAAGCAATTAAATATCAAGAAAAACAACACATACTAAATAACTTTTGGCATGCCGATATAGCAACTGCAATTCAACCGGTTATCATCTCTTGAAATAGCTATTTTTTAGTTATAATGTGTTAATGATGAAAAAAATGGAATCTTTGTCGCACTAATAATTCTCAAAAGAACTTATGTTTTTACCGGCATCAATGTTAGAAGGAAAGCTATCAATTCTCATCTCAGAAATATGTCGGCCACAAATTATTTGCCATACATGGATTTTAATTATAGACCAGCACAAAACTATTTAATTGATAAACTAGTACCAGCCAATCTGAAAATCTAGGCGCCTCTGAGCTGCAACTACGTCTTCTACTTTATCTGAGTAAGGCTCTGCCCATTCACAGTCCACCACTAAACCAATTTTACCACCTTGCTCTGCCTATTAAAATATAAAAAATGTAAAAACGAATTTATGACTTGTGAAGAATTATGCTGGTTACTATTCATCTGAAACATAAGTGTGAGCGATAGAAAAATATGAATGAGATTTAAAAAAAAACAATGAGCTGCTAGGTTGATTTTGGTTTTAACTTTTAATGATACAAGTAACTAAAACCTATAAAAAGGCCACCTTTGTGGTGGCATTCTTATCCGTGGGGTCATGGTCCAATGGCATCCCCATAGAACTCTGGGTAAAGCTCATTGTGTGGTAGACTGGTAGTTCTACCTCAGTGGTCATAAGCACCAATACATAAAGTGGCAATGCCCACCTCTTTGTTGTTGTAACTTGTGTGCATGTGTATCGGGAGGTGGGATGTTTTACTCATTTAGGACAGCCTATTTGAAAAAACTGTAAAATTTTGAGCATTGCATACGTTGGCGAAAGAAAAGGTGCTACCTATGATACAAAATGCAATCCTATAGTTAAGCCCTATCCGACTGAAGTTGACTTAAAATTTGACATTTTTATAGGTTTATTGTTAACATTCAATATTCGTCCAAGGTTTCCATTATTTAACCCACATACAGGACTCAATAACATGATATAAAGGTTTAAATGTTAGGTAGTAATCAATTTCAGTTTCATGTTAGAATAAAAAAGATTAATGTAGCATGTCATTACCTCTACAATATTTAAAACAGTGTACTGAAACGTGATCTATAACAATAAACCATTTAATCTCAAGGATTCCTAAAGACCGAATAGCCTCGGTCTTGTACATCTGTTCAGCCTATGTTAAACCTTTAAATTCAGATTATAGAGATATGTTGCGTTCTGCTATGTTTTGTTGAGTGTCATGTGCATAGCATGTGCCTCACTTATGCTTTCACTTCTGTAGTTTAGTCCTATATTGCTCACCTCTGCTTTAGTCTCTATTCTCTTCAGTTATATAAGAAACTGTATTGTACACTGTTTTATTCACTCAATAAACAATTCCCAGTTTCTCTATATGGTATCAAGAGTAGGTCCGGTTCTCCAGTTTTTTCTTTCCCACCCTGCTCCTATGCCCTAAGACTTCAGCCCCCCCCCCCCCCCGCCGTCGCCGCCCCAACCTCCCCCGCCCGCCGCCACTGCCACGAGCAGCCCCTCTCCCCCACTCCTCCACCTGCCGCCCGCCCCTCTCCTCCCTTCCCTACTGCAGCCGACTCCCTTCTCCACCTCCGCTGCCCGTCGCCCCCCTCCACCCCTCTACCCGCCGCCGTCGGGCTGCTCCCCTCCTCCACTTTCTTTTCCCACAGCCACCACCCTCCCTCTTCTCCTTGTTGCCCTCTTCCTCTCGGGTTCCCCCCTCCTTTTTCGCACGTACGATCTTCCGGACAGCCATAGCCATCCCACAAGTTGAGAGTCTCCTAACTCTCCGATTCTTTTTCTGCCTGCGCCTCATGATGGATTTGTTAATATATATGTTATGTTATTTTTATTTTGTTATTTTACATTATATTTGGACTTCTTTGTAATTGTCACATTACTATAAATATAAGGGTGCACACATTGTGAAACCCTAAGCTCTCCAAATCTCATTGTCTTTCACATGGTATCAGAGCAGGTCGATACACCTTAAACCTAATCCCTCTCTCTCTCTCCACCAACCTTAGCCGTCGCCACACTCCGAAATCTCCTTTTTTTCTGCCACTATAGTACTGCTACAGTATCACCGCCGCTACAGTAACGTCATCCACCCCTCTGCAACCCTCCATCTACCTCTACTCCCCTAATAACCTCCATCCTTGTGGCCTAATCCACCACAGGCCCCTCCGTGTAGCTCCGTTTCTCTTTCCGAAATCTCCGGACAGCCTCGGTAACTTTCCAATTCTAGCACGTTGACGACGTAACGGGCTTCATCCTCTCTGTCAGCCTGCACCTCATGGTGGAGTGACTGATCCTCCATGTTGGTGTAGGTTTTTTCTCTTCATCTGCTGCCCCTACGTTTTTTTTTTTGGAGATCTGAAGTATTGTCCACTATTAAATTCTTTTTTACTGAGATGAAAACACAATATTTTATGCCTGTTAAAATTTTTAGAACGGATAATGCACTTGAATTTGTTCAAAAAGATGTTGAGTTGTTTTGTAAATCCATTGGCACTATCCACCAGACTTCGTGTGCATACACACCTCAGCAAAATGGCATTGCAGAAAGAAAGAATAGACACTTACTAGAGGTTGCCAGAATTATTATGTTGCATGCTAATGTACCTCGGGGATTCTGGCCAGAAGCCATCTTGACTGCTTGTTTTCTAATAAATTGGATGCAAGGAAGCACAAATACGTTTCTAGACACGGACACTGACACGGACGTGGACACGGGACACGGCAAATTTCTAAAATGTAGGACACAGACACGGCATTGGATGAGGGGAATTTTTTATTTATTTATACATATACGTAGGTGTATTATATATGAACCGGAATTTATCTTAAAATTTGTCCATATTAATGTATCTATGAATGTATAATCTTATATGCATATTGATGTTTTGAGGACCCAAAAAAAAAGCATATAGATGTGTATGTGTGTGTAGTAGAAATAACATGAAGTAGAAAACGAAACATGTGTTTGTAATAAAAATAGTATATTACAGAATACATATATGAGTTCGTATTACTCATAACCAATTTAGACTATAATTTATTTCATTATATCTGATTCAGCTTAGACTTTACATATTACTTTTTTTCAACAAAATTGTTTGTAATTGTGATCAGATTTCAGCTCCTATGTTACATTTTCACAGTAATAATACATAAACATTAGCTGTATATTCGACATTTGCACTCTAGAATAGACTATTTCAGCAGAAGCTGCTGCAGTGACGTGTCCAAGAAGTGTCTGGGCAGTGTCCAGCTGTGTCCAGGGTGCAGAAAAATACCAAAATGATCTGGATACGTCCCAGCCGTGTCCAAAACGTTTTGGGCAGTGTCCGAGAAGTGTCTGTGTCCAAAACGTGTCCGACACAGACACGGGAGCTTTCTAGAAGTACCCGTGCTTCCTAGATCGGATGCCTTCTTCGGTAATTGGAAATAAAATACCTGTGCAAATTCTGAATCCTGATAAACCTTTATTTATTGTACCCCCTCGCATTTTTGACTCTACATGCTTTGTAAAGTTGCTTGGCCCAATGCATGATAAACTATCTCCACGTGCTGAAAAATATATTTTTTTGGGGTACTCTCGTATACAGAAAGGGTACAGATGTTACAGCCCAACTACCAAGAGATGGTTCACTAGCAGTGATGTTGTCTTTTTTGAGGGTACACCATACTACTCTACTTAAGGAGATAGTCTTCAGTCTGAGCTTATTACTTCTCCACTACCTATTACTAGTGATTGTGTTTCTGATGCCACTACTTCTGTACAACCGGCACCTCCTCTTATTGTTTATCAACGCAGGAACAGAGCTCAACCTACACAAGATCCCCCCCAACCAAGCCAATCTTCTCCTCTAGAAGGTTTTGCATCACCTGAGGTAATATCTGACCTTGATGTGCCTATTGCTCTTAGGAAGGGCACTCGTTCTTGTACTATTCACAATATTGCTAACTATGTATCAACTGATCATTTAAGTGTTCATGTTAGCAACTTTGTCACTGCTTTATCTGTTGTTACCATCCCAAAGACTGTACAGGATGCCTTGCAAAGTACAACTTGGACGACTGCTATGAAGGAAGAAATGCTTGCTCTTTCTGACAGACAAACTTGGGAGTTGGTGGATCCACCTCCTCAGTGTAAGCCTGTAGGCTGCAGATGGGTGTATGTTGTCAAGTATCAACCAGATGGTACTGTAGAACGTCTAAAGGCACATCTTGTTGCTAAAGGTTATACACAGACCTATGGTATTGACTACTTTGAAACTTTTTCACCTGTTGCCCGTCTTAATTCTGTCAGAGTTCTCTTATTTGTTGTTGTTAATCTTGACTGGCCTCTACTACAACTAGATGTTAAAAATGCTTTCTTATATGGTGATCTGCAAGAGGAGGTCTATATGGAGCAACCTCCCGGATTTGTTGCTCAGGGGGAGTCACATAAAGTTTGCAGGCTAAAGAAGTCAATTTATGGGCTCAAACAGAGTCCTCGTGCCTGGTTTGATAAATTGAACAATATTCTGATTGACTTTGGTTTTCTGAGATCTCAGGTGGATCATTCTGTCTTTACTAAGAAGACTTCTGTTGGTATTGTGATTCTTATTGTGTATGTGGATGATATTATACTTTCTGGCAGTGACTCTATTGCTATTCAGGCTACTAAAGCTCATCTCTGCAAATACTTTGCTACTAAAGATTTGGGTAAACTACGGTATTTTCTGGGCAAAGAGGTATCTAGAACTTCTAATGCTCTTGTGCTATCTCAGAGAAAATATGTCTTAGATCTTCTGCAGGAGACTGGTATGCTTGGAGCTAGACCTACTGATACTCCTCTGGATCCCAATGTCAATTGGGATGATGAGTCTTCTCCACTCTTTGCTGATAATAAAAAATATAGGAGGTTGATCGGTAAAATGATATATCTGATTGTGACTAGAGCTGACATAGCTACTGCTGTGGGTCTTCTTAGCAGGTATTTAGATAAACCCAGACAGTGTCACTGGGATGCACTCTGTCATATTCTGTGATATCTAAAAAAGTCTCCTGGCAAGGGACTTCACTACAGGAAAAATGGACATTGTTCTCTTGAGGGTTATTCTGATGCTGACTATGCAGGGAGCAAAATTGACAGGAAATCAACTTATGGCTATTGTACCTATGTTGGAGGTAATCTAGTCACATGGAGAAGCAAGAAACAAAATGTGGTTGCCAGATCTAGTGTTAAAGCTGAATATAGGGCCATGGCCCATACTGCCTGTGAGCTCTTGTGGGTGTGTTCTCTTCTAAAAGACTTTGGGGTTAAGTCCTCTTCTGCTATACCCATGCACTGCGATAATAAAGTTGTTATCTTCATTGCAAACAATCTTGTTTATCATGAGCGCACCAAGCATATCGAGGTTGACTGTCATTTCATTCGGGAATCTATCATGACTGGCAAAATTTACACTCCTTTTACTCGCTCTGAAGACCAGGTTGCTAATATCTTCACCAAGTTGCTGGCTAAGAAGCAGTTCTGCACACTTGTGGACAAGTTGGGCATGATTGACATCTATGCTCCAAGTAAGGAAGAAGATATCGACGATATCGTCGGTATACCGCTCGGTATACCGATATCGACCCAACCTGGCATCGGTTTAAGCATTTCTATCGCTGCTCCCGCAAATTTCGGTAAACCGGTGGGTTTACCGGTAAAACCGACCGGTTTTCGGCGGTAAGGAGGGGGTTCAGTGTAAAATGTCCCACTTATTGGCGATATCGGCGGTATACTGCCCCGGTATGCCGGCATTTGCGAGCGCGTTGCTGCTGCTGCTGTTGGAGTGAAAGAAAAACATATTTGGGGTGATTTTCTTCGTTGGAGCTCAAATCAGCTGTAATCAAGGTATGTTTTCTTGATTTCTTGCATTCTTCATCATTTCCAACCCATCTCCTATCTATTTCCATCTATTTTCACCATAAAATCTCTCCAAAAATCTCTAAATACACCCAAATCTTAGATCTACTTCAAAAAACTTAGGATTAATGCTGTTTAACATTAGATCTATGAATATTATATGTAGATCTACTAATGTATAACTAGATCTACTACTTTTAATTAGTATTATCATATAATTTCACTAATTAATATTAAATTCGTAATAATACAATAAGTACTAGAAATAGTAGGTATCTAACTTAGGTTTAGTAGAAGAAGTTGTACCAAATAGCAATGTGAACAAATAAAAACAAAAATATAGTAAAAATATTTATATTTTTCGTTTTTTTATTTATTTAAAATGCTGAAAATAAAAAAAAATCATTTTTTTTTTGTTTTTTCTACAGAAATGTATGCGTTAGTGTTATGTAAGATGGAATGAGTAAAGTTGTAATACATCACTTGACTTAATACTAGATAATTATTAGATTTTATAATTTTAAAATTAATTTCAGACTTAAAATTTTTATTTAAGCCTTTTTTCTTGTTAATAAAAATCTTAAAAAATATTGTGTTTGATTCTATAAATACATTTAACATTTATACACCTAAAAGTGTTGTGTTTGATTCTATAATACATAAAATAGATTAATTTCTTGCAACTTAATGGGTTATAGATTTCATACACCTAATTTTTATTTGTCTTTGTCTTTTTGCAGTGTGACAGTGTCCACTTTTGACTTTTGAGAAGATGTCTTCAAGCGATGGTGAGGGTTCTGGGGCCGGTAATGTTGGTGGAGCTAAGAATGTGATGGATTTTGCATGGAATCACTGCACGCCTCTTGAAGGCAATAGGGCAAAGATAGTTTGCAATTACTGCAACAAGACAATTGGTGGAGGGGGATTACTAGATTCAAACGTCACATTACTGGCGGTGACAAAAATGTGGCAATGTGCACAAGGTGTCCCCAAAGTGTTAGGGATGATTTTAGAAATATTATGGGTGCAAAGAAACACAAACAACAAAAAATGGAGGCTGACAGGGGTTACACAGATACATTATTCAATGTTAGGGGCACAGGTTCTTCTGCAGAATCAGATGATGACATTGCATATCCTCCTGATTGTAACACAACTTATTCACGTCGTGCGTATAGGTGTGCCCTTAGAGATTCCCGCAGAGATGAGTGGGAAAGAGAGGAGGCAGATCGAATTACAAGGAGGTATGGGCCATCTGGTGCAGGTGGAGGCAGTGGTACTGCACGTATTCCTGTTATTGATGTAGATGATGATGAAGACAGAGCTGGTCATGGAAAAAGGAAGAAAGGTGGCATTGATACACTTTTCCGTTCTGCTAGTACGAGATTGAGGCATGTTGATGAGCCAGGGGTTAGGAGGCCTGAAGCTAGGCAAAAAGGCATTAAAGCAATGTTCATTGGTGCAAAAGATAAGGTCGGCAAGGCAGTGGGTAAGTTCTTCTTTGCTCATGGTATACCTGCACATGTTGCAACTGAACCGTATCTGCAACATATGGTAGATGTGATAGGGGATTCTGGGAGGGGCGTCAAGGCCCCCACTTCATATGAATTAATGAACAAGTATCTTCCCCTAGAGAAGAAGGATCTACAAGTCTGGATTTCAGGCCAAAAAAATATGTGGGCTGAATATGGTGTCACACTTATGTGTGACGGGTGGACTAGTGGCAACAGAAGACAAATTATCAACTTTCTTGCACATTGTCGTGGATCCACAATTTTTTTGGACTCTGTTGATGCTTCAGGTGAGGTCAGGAACCACAGGTTCATAAAGAAACTAATGAAGACATACATGAAGCAGGTTGGTATGGAAAATGTGGTGCAGATAGTTACTGATAATGGTTCTGCCTTCAAGAAGGTCGGGGACAGTTTAATGAAGAAATATCCCATATATTGGACACCATGTGCTGCCCACTGCATAGATCTCATTCTCAAGGACATTGGCTCAATTGAATTCATTAAATCTGTTATCATTGATGGTAGGTTGATCACAGGATTCATCTACAACCATTCTTTTCTATTGAATGCAATGAGGCGACGTGAGTATTGTGGAGGTGATTTGATTAGAACAGGTGCAACTAGATTTGCAACAAACTTTCTTGCCTTACAATCATTAAAGTCCAAAAAGGATGGACTTAGGAGGCTCTTCAATGGAGTGGAGTGGACCTCCATGAAGGAGCACAATACCCCAGTTGGCAGTAGAATTGAGCAGTTGATTGCCAGCAGACCTTTTTGGGATAAGGTTACTAGGGTGTTGCGAATAATGGAACCAATTGTCAAGGTATTGAGGCTGGTAGATGGTGACAAAACTGCAACAATGCCTTTTTTATATGATGCAATGACCTCAATGGTGGACCGCATCAAAGAAGCAGCTCCTAAGTCCAATGAGCAATACATCAGAATTTATGAGTCTCGTTGGACAAATATGCTTTTGCATCCATTGCATAAAGCAGGTATATATCTCAATCAATTATGTTCTAAGTTTCTAACTTCTGAGTTATTTGTCTAACTCATAGTCTACCTATTAAAATGTCATTCTAATTTCCTTATTTATATTTGTGACAGCTTACTATTTGAATCCGAGGTTCCAATACTCATGAACGCTTGGATCGAATCCTACTCTAATGACTGCAGTGAGAGATGTCACCAACAAGTTCATTACCTCTCCAGAAGAGCGATTGCTAGTACTGGATGAGGTATAAGATAACTATATTACTTACATTCTTAATGTCTCATTAGTCATTACTCATTAGTCATCACTTTGATTTCATCATCTAAATATCGTAAATGATGTTTTTTTTTGCAGTTGCGCCATTTCCGTGAAGGCACTAGATGTTTTGGACATCCAAATGCGGTTTCTGATCGTGAGGCAGGTGATCCTTGTGAGTGGTGGGTTTGGAATGGAACAGGTGCCCCCCATTTAAGAAAAGTGGTTGTTCGTCTCCTTGCTCAAACAACATCTGCAGGGGGTTGTGAAAGAAATTGGAGCACATTCAATCTGATACACTCAAAGAGAAGGAACAAGCTTGGGGCAAACAGGTTGAGGGACCTTGTCTACGTTCACTACAACATGCGGTTGAGGGCTAGAGCAATACGAGATGCCAACTATAGGGAAGTGGATTTTGCTGTTGTCCACGATCCCATTGACACCGCATACACTTTCAGCACTGACAGACGTAGAGGGCTGGAGGAAGATTCAGAAAATCCTTTAGAGGAATGGATGAATGAGATAGGTCGTCCTGTTCTTGATAATTTAGATGGGCGTCCAGATCCATACATAGAAGATCAATTTGAGCCAAACAACGGTGATGATATTATTCTTGATAATCCGCCTGAAAGACTTGAGCCTGAAGCTGCACATGTAAATGTTGATATGGAAATAGATAGAAGAGTACAAGAGCAGTTAGGTAGCTCAAATTCTTCTTCTTCAGCTGGTTCTAAATCTGAGTCTGATGATAGTGACAATGATAATGATGGTGGTAATCAAAGTCAACGCTCTCCAGAATATCCTCCAGCTGTGGATCCTCAACATGATGATCGGCCTTATGTTACTAGGGGTGCACCTCCACAACAACAAGAATATCCCATGCCTGAAAAAAAAATTCAAAGAAGAAAAACTCGAACTGGGAAAGATTACAGCGGTGCACCTCCACCAAATGCCGCAATGCCCACAACTCCAAGCCCCTACCCCTACTCCTACCCATTTAATCCACAACCACAACCACAATACCGGAGTCCAAGTGATTATCATTCTGATGTTACTGAATCAATGGATGCATTGAGTATATCTGACTCTCAATCTCAATCTCAAGAACATTCATTTGGAGATATGTTATTTGGGCAAACACTTCCATACCCACCTCAGACTTCTCAACATGGGTATTCTGGATATCAAGTTGAACCACAAGGCCCACAACCAAGGTTACAATTAGAACTTGGACCTGGTATGGGATATCATGAAGCATACTCTGTCCGTAGCCCTTATGGATGCTTTCGGGTGAACACCGAAGCATACTCTGGTGATTTCGGGCAAACATGGAGTGGTGGGCATACTACAATTTATCCTATTGCCGGAGTTCCATTACAACCTCCTTTTCCTCAACCTCCAGCTCCTCAAGCAAGGGCACCCGCACCTCCTCCCGCTTCTTCTCAGCCTCCCAGGAATTCAGCAAACAAGGCTCAATATCTCAAAGATTTACAAGAACATTTTCCAAAGATTGGGATGATGCGGTATGTGAATCCTGAAGTATATGAGGAGCATGTTGTCACATACAACAAATCGTATAGAGCTTTGATGACATGGGAGCAATATGTAGAACAACAATATCCTTATCAGCAGTCGGCGCGCCACTCAACATACAACTGATGTGAGTTAGTACTTAGTAATTTACTATGTTGTTATATGTTTGTTGTAAGTTGAATATTATTGCATAAGTGTGTAAACATGCGTTTATGGATTGTGCTACTAAAATTTCAGATCTTAATTCTTATATTTTGTCATCGAAATCCTTCATCAAAATCTCAAAAAAACAGGATTGATTCCTTACCTCCCACATGATTGACCCCCCCCCAACATGCCCAATATAGAATTTTATTGCTTAAAACGTTGCATCTAGGTGTTGAGACCACGCCTGTAAAATTTCATGATTTAATTCGTTCATTTAGGCGTCGATAAGTCCAGGATTGCATCTGTCGATATTTTCGTCGGTATACCTGTAAATATCTATTTCCACGTCGTCGATAAGTTGTCGGTATCGGCATTTAATTCCTTGGCTCCAACTTGAGGGGGAGTGTTAATATATATGTTCTGTTATTTTTATTTTGTTATTTTACATTATATTTAGACTTCTTTGTAATTGTCACATTACTATAAATATAAGGGTGCACACATTGTACAACCCTAAGCTCTCCAAATCTCACTGTCTTTCACAGGAATATTGACTTCCTCATGTTGGCGTAGGTTCCTTTATCAATCTATCTGCCCAACACGGGTTCTTTCTGATCTGATGCGTCAGATCCCTGCTCAACAAATAAAGAACCCACGGGTTCCTTCTGATCTGATGCATCAGATCCCTGCTGCTGCTACTGCCCCATAGTGGGTTCTTTATTTGTTGCTTATTGCTGCTACGCCGCCACCTCGTTACCGCCTGCTTCTGCTCATCATGGCTTCAGTTGAGCCTCCTCGCTCTCTGTGTGTTACCACCGTCAAGCTAGATGGTTTGAACTACCATCTGTGATCGACGTCCTTTATCCTCTATGTTAAGGCTCAAGGCCTGTACTCACATCTTACCACTGATCCTCCTACTGCTACTGCTGATGAAAAGAGCAAACAGGCTTATGCTCAATGGTTCAAAGACGACTCTGGTGTTGTGTCCTGGCTTCTCAATAGCACCGAGCCGCGCATTAGTCAGTCTTTGTTATGTCTTCATGATGCTAAAGCAATGTCGGACCAACTTTCTCATGTCTACTCCCATCAGCAAAATCCTAACTGGGTTTTTGAAATTTTCAAAAACCTAGCCAAGAAGGAGTTCCCTTCAGATGCTTCAATTGAGGACTTCTACAACCAATGCTCTGCTCTCTGGAATGAGTATGAAATCTACCATCCGCTGACTGCTAACATCAAAGAGGCTCAGAAGCAGCGCAATGAACTACAACTAGTTCATTTTCCGGCTGCCCTACCTGCTTCTTTTTCGAGCGTGGTCCATCAAATTTTGTCTAGTGATCCTCTGCCTACTCTTCGTGACGTCCTCAAGAGAGTTCAACGGCTACCATCGGTGTCCTCCACTCCTGTTATTGAGCACCCTGTTTTAGTTGCTCGCTCTGCTGATTCTGGACGTGGTTGCGGTCGTGGACGTGGTCGTGGCGGACGTCCACCTCCTACTAGCGGACGAGGCTCCTCTGCTACTCCTGGACGAGGTCAAGCCACTGGACCTCGCTACTGCAACTGGTGTCGTCGTGATAATCACACCGAAGATAGGTGTTGGATCAAGCACGGCAAGCAAGCCTGGGCGAACCAGGCCTCTACAGAAACTACTACTGATGCTGCATCTGATCTACCAGCTACCCCTCCGACTACTGAATGGCTTCGCTCTGAATTCGAGAATTTTTCCAAGAATGCATGGCTCAGCTACCTTCGACGCATGTTGTCGGTTCTTCTGCCATGCTTGCTTCTCCTTCTGCTGGTAACAATAAGTGGTGCATTGATTCTGGTGCGTCTGTCCATATGGCAGGCGACACCTAATTATTTTTTGTTCTGTCTAAAACATCCAATATTCCATCGGTCACCGTTGCAAATGGCTCTAAGACTCCTGTTCATGGAGTTGGCATCGTTCCTCTATCTCGCAAGCTGAATCTTCACTCTGTTTTATACATACCACAATTTCCTGTTAATTTATTATCTGTCAGTAAAACTGTTAAACAACTTCAGTGCTCCATTAAATTTGATCCCTCTGGTTGTGTTTTGAAGGATCTCTGCAAAAAGACGAGGATTGGTTCGGACCATGAAGGACCAGATGAACTATACTATTTGGATGGACCACCTGCAGCTTTTGCTTTCTTGTCTACATCAGTCACGGGACTTCAGTGGCACTTCTGACTGGGTCATCCGTTTGTTGCAAAGTTGAAACTTTTATTTCCTGCATTATCTGAAAATAATTTTTCTTGTGCCTCTTGCGTTTTAGGAAAACAAACAAGGTCTGTCTTTCCTGCTACGAAGGAACTTGGTTCTAAAGAAATTTTTGATATTGTTCATGCGGACATCTGAGGTTCGTACTCTGTTCGGGGTCAAACTGGTGTTAAATATTTTTTGACATATGAGGCTCTACTGCAAGTGTCAAGACTCCTGGAGGAGAGACACCAACTTTTCCTATTACAGTTGGGGTACACCAAGGATCCACACTCAGCCCATATCTATTCGTTCTGGTTATGGATGAGTTAACAAAGAATGTTCAGGATGATATTCCTTGGTGTATGTTATTTGCTGATGATATTGTTTTGATTGACGAAACAAAAGATGGATTGAATGATAAAGTTGAATGTTGGAGAAAGGCATTGGAATCAAATGGATTGATGATTAGCAGGAGCAAAACTGAGTATATGCATTGCAATTTCAGCCAATCTCACAGTGTGAATGATGGAGCCAAGTTGGACGGAGATATACCAAAATGTGACAAATTTCGTTACTTAGGTTATATTATTCAAATAGACGGGGATGTCCAAAATGATGTTTGTCACCGGATCACTGCAGGATGGTTGAAATGGAGGAGTGCAACTGGAGTTTTATGCGATCAGAAGATCCCTCTCAGGTTAAAAAGTAAGTTTTATAGAACAGCTATACGACCAGCCATGCTCTATGGGAGTGAATGTTGGGCGGTGAAGAAACAAGGTCTCAACAAGATGAACGTGGCCGAAATGCGTATGCTGAGATGGATGTGTGGGAAGACAAGAAAAGATCGTTTGAGAAATGACTATATCAGGAATAAAGTGGGGGTGGCGAGCATTGAGGACAAGTTGCGTGAGGGCCGACTCAGATGGTACGGACATGTGCGACGCAGACCTACTAGTGCGCCTATACGAAGCAATGCTATTGAGCCAAACACTATAAATAGAAGAAGAGGAAGGCCTAAATTAACATGGGATGAGCTTATAAAGAGAGATTTTGAATCTCTACATCTCAATCAGAATATGACCCATGATAGAGCTGAATGGAAATGAAGGATCCATGTAGCCGACCCCAACATAGTTGGGATTGAGGCTTAGATGATGATGATGATATTAATGATTATTCCCGTGCTACCTGGCTGTTTTTGCTCAAAGATTGTGGTACTATTTTGGACAATATCCGCATTTTCTTTTCTGAAATACAGACCCAGTTCAATAAAACTATTAAAATTTTCCGTACCGATAATGCGCTGGAATTTATGCAGAAGTCTGTCACTTCTTTTTGTTCCGATCGTGGCACCATCCATCAAACCATTTGTCCTTATTTTCCACAGCAAAATGGTGTTGCTGAACGGAAAAATCACCACTTATTAGAGGTTGCTCACACCCTTCTTATTCATTATGAAGTTCATCACCGTTTATGGCCTAAGGCAGTCACTACGGCATGCTACCTTATAAACCGCATGCCATCTTCTGTTTTATAAAATTGAATACCTTACTCCACTTTGTTTCCTAATGCACCTCTTTTCTCTGTTCCTCCTCGTATTTTTGGGTGTATTTGCTTTGTTAAAAACTTACGCCCAGGAATTACGAAACTTGACCCTCGATCCACTAAATGCATTTTCTTGGGTTATTCGAGAACTCAAAAAGGTTATCGTTGCTTTGATCTGATACTAAAACAGTGGTTTGTCAGTGCGGATGTGATCTTTTTTTAGCATATGCCATACTTTTCTGATGATGGAGCAAGACTATCCCATAATATTTTGGCACCCACACCTCTGCCAGATATTGTTGAAGACTTGCGTTCTTCTAACCAGCCTGAAGATCGTCCACTGCAAGTGTACAAATGCCGTACGAAGACAAGCACTCCTTCCATGGCCCCTCCCCAACCAATTCCTCCATTTGCGGATGATCAAATTAACACTAAGGTAACTTTTGACTTGCACTTTCCTATCAGACTGCGCAAAGGTGTTCGCTCCTGTACTAAACATCCTATCAGTAATACTACACTTCTGTCAATCTGCATAACAACTTTGCCTGTTTTACTTCTGCAATTTCTGCTGTCACCATTCCGAAAAATGCTGCAGAGGCTCTTGTTATTCCTGTATGGAAATAGGCAATGGATCAAGAAATGTTGGCACTCTGCGATCGCAAGACATGGGAACTTGTGGATCATCCTTCTTCTTTCCCTACTGTGGGCTTCCGCTGGGTCTTTAACAGTAAATAACAACCTGATGGGACTATTGAACGCCTGAAAGCCCGCCTTGTTGCAAAAGGTTACACGCAGACATATGATGTAGATTATTTTGAGACCTTCTCTCCTGTTGCATGATTAAACTCTGTTAGAATTCTGATTTCTATTGTTGTTAATAAAGACTGGTCTCTCTTTCAGCTAGATGTTAAAAATGCATTCCTTTATGGAGATCTACCGGAAGAAGTATACATGGAGCAACCACATGGGTTTGTTGCTCAGGGGGAGTCTGCCCTCAAAGTTTGTAAGCTAAAAAAGGCAATCTATGGTCTCAAACAGAGCCCACGTGCTTGGTTTGACAAGCTCGGTCAGATATTAGTCACTTTTGGCTTTCGTCACTCTCATTCTGATCATTCAGTATTTATCCGCAAAACAGTGGCTGGGCTTGTCATTCTTATTGTTTACGTGGATGATATTATCTTATCTGGCAGCGATACTGTGGGTATACAGGAAACTAAAACCTACTTAGAAAAACATTTAGTCACTAAAGATCTCGGAAAACTGCGGTATTTCTTAGGCATTGAGGTCTCCAGATCATCTGTAGGGTTCTGTCTCTCTCAGAGAAAATATGTACTTGATCTCTTATAGAAAACTGGTATGTTGGGCTGCAAACCAGCCAACACTCCACTTGATCCAAAGATGGACTGGGATGATGCAAACTCACCTCCCTATGCTGATCATCACTAGTTCAGAAGGCTGGTAGGCAAGCTGATCTATCTGACCGTCACAAGGGCTGACCTCACTGCTGTTGTCGGATTCATCAGTCGGTCTCTTGATAAACCCCGACAATGTCATTGGGATGCTATATGTCATATTTTGCTATATCTTAAAAGTTTTCCTGGAAAAGGCTTGATGTATAAGAAGCATGGCCATTGCAATCTATCTGGCTTCTCGGACTCTGACTATGCAGGGAGTCGTTCTGATCGTAAGTCAACATCAGGATACTGTACATTTGTTGGCGGAAATCTTGTCACCTGGCGAAGCAAAAAGCAGACTGTTGTCGCCAGATCCAGTGCAGAGGCGGAATACCGAGCTATGGCTCATACTGCATGCAAACTTCTGTGGGTTCAGAGTCTCCTCCAGGAGTTTGATATATCATATTCCAACCCTATACCGATGTTTTGTGACAATAAGGCCTCCATTTTTTATTGCGAGCAACCCCACTTTTCATGAGGACGAAACATATTGAGGTCGATTGTCACTTTGTTCGAGAAGCACTCCTTTCTGGCCAGATTTGCACTCCATATCTCAGCACTGACAAGCAAACTGCGGACATCTTCACGAAGATACTTCCCAAAGCTCGTTTTCAAACTCTAGTTGACAAGCTAGGCATGCTTGACATCTACGCTCCAGCTTGAGGGGGGGTATAGAGATATGTTGTGTTCTGTTATGTTTTGTTGAGTGTCATGTGCATAGCATGTGCCTCACTTATTTTTTCACTTCTGTAGTTTAGTCCCATATTGCTCACCTCTGCTTTAGTCTCTATTCTCTTCTGTTATATAAGAGACTGTATTGTACATTGTTTTATTCACTCAATAAACAATTCCCAGTTTCTCATACAGATCAAATCCTCAAGACTAAAATAGAAACATGTAGAGCTTGACTTGAAAAGAAAAAGAATTAAATGTTGACTAAATGCAGATGTTAGCAGATGAATCGTAGTTTTTTCCTCATATTTCACAGATTTATGGACATCTCTATTGACTTCAACACTTCCCACCATTAATGGGTGAAAAGATGTACGTTGGTGTGGCATTCCCATGAATTTGATGATGAAATGGTGCAGCCGTGCAGGTGAAACTAAAACCTGAACACAAAGCTTTCAAATTTTCATTTTCTTGGTTTTTCATTCCTTCAACTCTTCGTTTCTAAGCTATATTATTCTCATTATTGTTGCAATATAATGCACAACCTAAGAGTTGATATACCTCCTACCAGAATCTGGAAATTTTACTTACATCAAACTCTTCTTAGATATTCCTTTCAAACAAGATGTAACCCTTCAGATCAAGAAACAGCTTAACTCAAAGATGTCTGAAAAACCACATTCACATTGTCCTTTTTTATCGGGAATGGAGTTGTTTTCTCTGGCTAGTTATGAGTTCCAGCTACCATTTCATAGTAACACAGCACAAAAATCAACTGGACCACTTTTAAGACAAGAATATCCCTGAATAGACAAGTCACTGAAATAATATTACCTTAAACTTCTTTCTATAGATTGTAGCAGCTGCTGCATGGGCTAGAATTTGGTGGTGTGCAGCTAAGAAGACATCAGTTGTTGGATTTTCTTGTACCCCAGGGGCAAATATTCCAGCTCCATAACCATTTACTGCAGTTTGAAGAGGCTCATTAATTGTAATCCAATGCTTTACTCGGTCTCCGAAGTGCTCAAAACACGTTTCAGCATACTTGGCAAAGTATTCCCTGGACAAGTACATTAGACTCAAGGTAAGCCACATATATGAAAACCAGGACAATGCTGCAAGAAGAAGGATCCACTAATGGGCCCATGCCTAATCTATGAATACTATTATCTGTTGCATGTCCAATGGAGAATCATTCTTATCCGCTTATTCTTGGAAGCAAGTGAGACAACTAAGGATCTTTATTCTTATTAGCTATTCTTGGAAGACAGCTAATGAACTTTTGAGTTTAGACTATATACGAAAGGACAGAGCTGAAAAGTATTTAGTCCAAAGCTCAATAGTTTGATAGGGTTATTTTCAAATATTCTTTGAAATGTGGCGTCAATGACCTCTATGAAATATCCAATAACGAAGATCGCTGAAATCAAACAATCAAAGGTAGTTTATACGTACAAGGACAAAACTAGCTACCCAGTCTTAATAGAAAGTAAAGCATCTAGTAATTAATACTTTTTCCAATTAATTTTTTTTTTAAAGCATCTAGTAATCATGTTTGATACATCTATATTTTCATCATTGGTATTAAACGGCACCGTTGTAATGAGATATGTAAATGTACCTTATATATCTAGTGCAAGTAGATTGTTGCAATAGAACTGCATATATTTTGGCTATATATGCCTCATAGCAAAACAGAGAACAGAAAAATAAAGCACCAGGCTTAACTATTAGGGTAATAAATAAAATTATATTAGAAAAATAAAGAGAGCTTACACAATCTTCTCATTCAACCATCCACCAAATGACTCGTGAAGGTTATTAGGAAGATCCCAGTGATACAATGTAGCAAAGGGCTGAATACCTGCTAAAGAGCCCAGTAAAGCATGTAAGATTGAAAATTGAAGTGTAGACAATTAAAAGTTCAGTACTGTTATATGCCTTTCTCTAGGAGAGCGTTGATGAGATTGTTGTAGTAAGCAATTCCATCTGTATTAATTTCCTTTCCTAGACCATCTGCAAGAAAAAACACGGATATTGCATGAAAAATCTTAAAAACCATTGTTGCTGCATTAAAATGTTTTACCAGAATACGATTGAGTTCACAACAAAAAAAAATCCAGATTATAACACTGAGCATTATGTTTGTTAGAATAATAAGTATTTATTCCCTTTATTCATTATTCTTTATTTCTCTATATATTCTCTATGTATATGGGACTAGTCCCACACTGTGT
Source organism: Alisma plantago-aquatica (assembly GCA_963693085.1). NCBI lineage: Eukaryota > Viridiplantae > Streptophyta > Magnoliopsida > Alismatales > Alismataceae > Alisma > Alisma plantago-aquatica. The sequence goes on from OY856409.1 coordinate 558,649,901, forward strand.
AAACGGGTATTGGCCACCACCCGTGTCCATATATATAGGTGTGTCCTGTCAATACAAAGGCATCTCATTCCGCACATTACTTTTCCTGTCTAGATGGTATCACAGTCAACGATACCCTAATTCCCTAGAGAGAGTGTTCTGCAGCAGCAACAGTCGTCATCTCTATTGGTGTTGACGTCATCCTCACCAGGCTCTCCTCCATTGCGGCCATCCTTCCACCGAGGAAATCATCTCCATCGTGGAAGTCTTTCTCCTTCCCCATTGCAGAAATCATCTGCACCGTGGAAGTCTTTCTCCTTCCCCATCGTGGAAATCATCTCCATCGTGGGAACAATCTCCACAGTGGTGGAAATCATCACCATCAACTTTCGAAGCATCATTCTTGGAGACATCACCATCCACCCCTATCAAAGGATCTCCATCTCCTTCCCCAAATCTTCACCACCGCCATAGTGGTAGATAGATCTATGCCTAGGAGGTTCTCTCACAAAGAAGATCCTTCCAAATGTGATTCGTGGGCTACAAGACCTAAGATTTCCGAATCGGCGGCGAGACACAAACCATGTCCATCATCAACACGGCTTGCCGAAAAAAGACAGGGTTACGCCCCCGACAAGTGACACATCATGTCCATCGCCTAAACATCGTGCTGACGGGAGACAGAGTTACGACTCCGACAACGTACACATCGTGTCCATCACCGACACGCTGTGGTGTCAGCAGTTAGAGATTTATCTAGTTCTTCTTACATGTTGTGTGCCTATCCATACATGTCGTGTAAGGTACTTGCTGCCCAATTTCATTCCTTTCCTTCATCGTGTCAGAAAAGACGGAAGTACCCTTCCTTTTTCGTGATCAGATCATCACTACTCGGAAGCTCAATGAGAAAAACTTTACTCAATGAAGCCGAACTGTCAAGATATGGTTCAAGGGACAAGGAAAGTACAAGCATCTCATAGAGGGTCCTCCAACCGGTGCCACTCTGGAACAATGGGAGCAAACTGATGCCAATCTTCTCTCCATCCTGTGGAATTCCATGGAGCCACAAGTTGTTGATCTAACCAGTCAGTTTAAGAAATGTAAAGATGTTTGGGATCATCTTAATTTCATGTACGAGTCAAACATCTCCAGCATGTACGAGACGACCGTGGAGATGTACAATCTTCAACAAGATGACAAATCTCTAACTCAAGACTTTGGGAGGTAACTCGCATGACTCGCAATCTCCATTCTCTTGTTCCGCTAACAGCAGACCTCAACAAACACCAAAAGCAGGGCGATCAGATGGTTGTCATCAAATTCTTGGTTGGTCTTCGACGTCGCGTGAATACGACAGCGTGATTTAGGCCTCCTAAAATAGTTTTTGGGTATTGAGATTACTAGATCTAATGATGGTATAGTCATCTCACAAAGGAAATACTCTCTTGATATAGTCTGAGCTTCCCGAATTGCCAGAAGCATATCAACGTGTCTCCAGTGCTTTCAATGAACAAGCTCCACACTTGACCTCAGACGAATCTGCCATTGTGTCTACCATGAAGGGTCACATCAACACTGGCCCTGCTACTCGTGGACGATGACGAGGGGGACAAGGAGGTTGTGGACACAGGTCTATTGGAGGATGTGGATGCCCATAATGCTCTCATTGTGGCAAGATGGGCCATTACAAGGAAACTTGCTATGAACTTCATCGGTATCCTCCCAAAACCCACATTTGCAAATATGGCATCAACTGACGACACTTCAGGAGATACCAGCCGTCAGATTCAGGTGACAGATGAGGACTACAATCAGTTTTGTCAGTACAAAGCTTCTCAACAAACCTCATCTTCAGTTTCTTCAATGTCTTCTTTTGCACGGCATCTCGGTGGACCTATGGAATGCATATCTCAATCTTCTAATGCAGGTTCGTCTTCTTGGGTTCTTGATTCAGGTAAACATATCACATTACAGGTACAACCCATCTTATATCCAATCTATCCACCAACAAAACACATTTTCCACCTATCACCATTGCCAATGGATCCAAAGTTCTAATACATGGTATTGGGATTATTAAACCTCTACCTACAGTCACCTTGCAATCAGAGTTATTCGCTCTTGAGTTTCCTTTTAATTTAATTTCCATTAGCAAATCAACATGTTCTCTCCAAGCCTCGGTTACATTTAACCCTGATGGTTGTGTGATACACGACCTCTGGACACAGAAGGCGATTGGTGGCAGATATGAACTTGCAAGTCTCTACTATCTTGGTATGGCGTCGAAGGCATGTGTGGCAGCTTCTCTCCATATCCATAGTCAGCTTGCACACATGTCCCTAGACAAACTTTGGGTTCTCCACCCACAGCTATCTAGACTTAGTGCACTCCAGTATGAGTCATGTCAATTAGGAAAGCATCATTGATCCACCTTTAAGTCTAGGGATTAGATGACTGCTAAGTCAAATTTTGAAGATATTTGGGACCCATGTCGGGTTCCGTCAAAAATATTTTGTCACTTTCATCGATGATTTCTCTAGAGTCACTTACTTGTATTTGACGAAAAATCGTTCTAAAATTTTATCAGTAGTAAAGAACTTTCATAATGAGATTGAAACCCAATTCTCTTGGTGTATTCACATTTTTCGAACGGATAATGCCAAAGAATATTTCAATAAAGCTCTAGCTCAATTCTTATCTTCCAAAGGAGTTATACACCAGTCATCTTGCGCTCACAACCTCAACAAAATGGGGTAGCCAAGAGGAAAAAATTGTCACAGTTGAAACTGGTTGTACTCTTCTTTTACATACGGGCGTTCCCAAGGAATTATGGGGCGATGTTGTCCGTCACATATCTCATCAATCGCATGTCATCGTCCACCTTAAACAAACGCATCCCCTTTTTAATTTTATGTCCTGGTCAGCCCATTTATATTGTTCCTCCTAAAATTTTTGGATGTGTCTGTTTTTTTCATAATGTTGGGATGGGTCATGACAAACTTAGTCCAAAGGCTTCCAAGTGTGTCTTCCTTGGTTGTTCTAAGACTTTGAAGGGATACCGATGTTATGATTCACTTGATCACCATTTTTTTGGTTTCATCTGATGTCACCTTCTTTGAAAACACTCCATACTTTGGAGATTCCCAGTAAGTGAGGGATCTTGAAGAAGCTCTCCGATGTCCGGTTCTCATTGAGATTTAGTCACAGGAACCCCCAGTTTAGGGAGAGTCATCTCCACATGTGTCCCAAGGAGGAAAAAACCCCATCACTCATGTGTACACACATTGTGTGAAGGGCAACAATCAAGATCAAGGAACATGCAACACAAGTGTCAACCCTCCTTCACCACTCAGTCTGGAGCTCCCTTAATCTACCAATTGCTATTCGGAAAGAAAACGGTCATGCACTCTTCATCCCATTTCTAACTTTGTTTCATATATATGTTTATCTCCCTCATATCATATATATCCTTCATATCATCCATAACTGATATTTCCATTCCTAGTTTTGTATATGTTGCCATGAATCACCCAGGATGGCATCCTGCTATGGAAGATGAGATGAATGCTCTTCACCAGAATACACTTGGAGTTTGGTTCCTACTCCAACAGACAAGGTTGTTGTAGGGTGTCAATGGGTTTACTCAGACAAGGTTGGACCTACTGGTGTTGTTTATCGTCTGAAGGCCAGTTTGGTAGCCAAGGGATACACTCAAGTATATGGTGAGGACTATTTTGAGACTTTTTCTCATGTTGCTAAAATGTCCTTTGTTCGTTTTTTTTCTTTGGCAACTCATTTTTCTTGGCCCTTGGACCTACTTGATATCAAGAATGATTTTCTCCATGGTGACCTGTCTAAAGAAATCTATATGGAGCAACCTCCTGGGTTCATTGCTCAAGGGGAGTCACACCTAGTTTATCGTCTTCATAAATCTCTCTATAGGTTCAAGCAGTCTCAATAGCTTGGTTCAGGAAATTTATTTAAGCTCTACTTGAATTTGGTCTTCCATAGTCAGGTCTTGATCATGCAGTCTTCCATCAACAAGGATCTTCAAGATGTGTTCTCCTTATTGTCTATGTTGATGATATTGTCATTATTGGAAATTATCAATACGGTATTATACAGCTTAAAGAGTTTCTTCAAAGTAAATTTTAAAGTAAAGATTTAGGCCTCCTAAAATATTTTTTGGGTATTGAGATTACTAGATCTAATGATGGTATAGTCATCTCACAAAGGAAATACTCTCTTGATTTACTTGAAGAAACTAGTATGCTTGGAGCAAAGCCTGCAGATACTCCAGTGGATCCCAAAGTCAAGTTGTAAAAAAAGGACGGGCCACTTGAAGATCAACTCGAGGGAAAATTAAATTATCTTACAGTCACTCGTACAAATATATCCTTTGCTACTAGTGTGGTTAGTCAATTCATGGATAAACCCTGCAATAATCATATGGAGGTTGTTTATACGATTTTTCGCTATCTCAAGAAGAGTCCACGCAAATGTATATGGTACACAAATTATGGACATATCAAAGTGCAGGGCTTCTCAGATGTTGATTGGGTCGAATGTGTCCTAGACCGTAGGTCAGTTTCCGGATATTGTCTTTGTCGGGGGTGGGGGGGGCAATCTCGTGTCCTGGAAAAATAAAAAAGCAATCAGTGGTAGCCCGATCTAGTGCTGAATCTGAATACAGAGCAATGGCTCATGCAACCAATGATCTCTTATGGACCAAGAATAGTCTAGAAGAACTGGGAATCAATCAGTTTGAAGCAATGGAACTCGTGTGATAATCAAGTTGTTGTCCACATTGCTCCAACCCGATTTTTCAGGAACGCACCAAACATATTGAAGTTGATTCTCATTTCATTCGAGAAAAGGTATAAGATCACTAAATTTTACTTGTTCCAATCCGTTTAGAAGATCAAGTGGCTGATCTTTTCACAAAAGCCCCCAATGGAAGTTGAGTAAAATTCCTATGTAGCAAGCTTGGTGCCTATGACATCTATGCGCCAGCTTGAGGGGGAATGTTAGAATAAGAAGTAGTTTTCCCTTTATTGATTATCCTTTATTTCCCTGTATATTCTTTGTGTATATGGGATTAGTCCCACATTGTGTAAATGGGTATTGACCACCACTTGTGTCCATATATATAGGTGTGCCCTGTCAAAACAAAGGCATCTCATTTCGCACATTACTCTTCCTATCTACAATGTTGTCATCTGTTGGCAACAACAAACTTACATGGCTCATAACAATTAAAAGTTACAACCTTCTTGGGATAACCTTCATGAAGCCTAGATGTGTTACAATCTTGAACTAGCATGTGTTATATAAGTTCCTTTCAACTATCAACATCATTGTCTTCGCAGAAGCTATGTAGAAAAGACTTTATATATAGGCATAGACAATCTTTGTAGCAACATAACATTTTGAGACTTTGGTAATTTCTAAAATGAGATTTAATTGAAACAATTAATGAATTGTCTTTTTTATTCCTAAATCATATGTACTTGTTTTGCAAATAAGTCCTTGAAGTGCATTTTGCAAAACCTGTAATCCATACCTCTATTATTAATATTTTATTGGGTTGATATATGAGTTAGAGATTATAATCACAATTCTAGAAGTTTCCAAGTTGGTTAATGACCTTGGTAGTTAATTAATGGATTATCCCTTCATTCCTTGGACACCGGGTTTGGGGTATCAAATAAACCTAATTTAGCCTAATCTTTGGCCCAACACTTGATGATAGCTAAATAGGGATTACCCTAAAATTTGGAACAATTATGAGCTAAGATGTGACTTTGAAAATTTCATTAAGAAATTATTTGAAAGGCAAGTAATTGGTGGTTATAAGTCTCAGCTTTGGTTTCCATCTTTTGCCTAAGATGAGATATAAGTATTCAAGAGATAACCCTAAATTTTGGTACCATTTGGAGTCTTCTAGAGACCTATAGGATTTTTAGAAGATAATGCTTTTCTTTGGATATAATTAATCTGAATAAAATCAGATTTCAATAACAATCAAATATCTAAGTCGAGCAAAAGACCCAGACCTTGGGCATGACACGTGAGCGGCCACTGGCCGCGACCATCGGATCAACGATTGGACAATGCACATTCATTGTCTTCCTCTTGACGAGAGACTCACAAAGCCTAAACAATACCCCAACCTCTCCCTCTCTAGCCCTCAAACTTTCCCAATAAGGGTCTCGTTGTCTTGGGGAGATCAATCCAAGCCAAACCAACCTTGGGTATGCCATTATCTCTTCCAATGGAGATAATGCCCAAATTCTAGATAAACCCAGATTCTAGGGCTAATCACTAGCGTCGCCTTCCTCTATTCCATGACTTTTTAAGGACACCTTTAGATCCCCTACAACTCCAACATCACAACCTGACTCTTAATTGCACTTGAGAACACTTGCAACCTACCATCAAACTCCACCACCAACTTTGGCAACCTTGACCCCGCCTTCTCGACTGGAGGCATCTCCGGACAATTGCCTTAGCATGGAGTACCCATAGGAGCCCGTGAGGAGATCCTCGCATCCAAAAGGACGTGAGGAATCCTCGATACCCCTCACGGATCTCCGACCCCTGCTTCTTGGAGCTTGTCACTGGATATACTGCTCAAGCAATTTGGGATTCTCACGAGAAGCCGAAAAGCTTCATTTGGCCTCCAAGAAGTCTATTGAAGCCTCAGATCATCAGCAACCGAGGAAATTCTCCCTCTCGGACCCCTCCCATTTCCTCTTGCTAAACCAGACTTAGCAACCCCATCACCGACCACCTCGGTTGCCACACCACCACTCGTTGAGTTGGACGAGGCCTGGCGGAGGCAGTGGGAGCCTTGGCCACAACAGGCGAAGTCAACAGCCTGAAGTCAACCTTACAGTTGACTCCGTGGCATGCTAGCTTCGTGCGCGCGAGCCTGGGCTGAAGGAATAAGAATCCCCTCATGGATTTTATAGGGTTTCCCCTGATTAGTGTGGCAAGCCCTGGTCACTATGTCGGGGCACTGGTGTTTTTTTCCCTCAATCAAACCCTGTCATATTGTGCCTAATTTGAGTGACATGGCAGCCTGGGATTGGCAAAGAGGTACTTTATAAAAATTGAAGTAATTAAACTGTAAGTGATAATATAGTCAAATTATATGTCAAAGTTATCAAAAAATGTAGATTACGAATAAAACACCATTAAGGCTTGATTATGCCCTCAATTCCAATAGAGTATTTTGATGCTTATGCTTAAGAGAAGGTAACATGAAAAACCCTAACTTCGATGATATCTTCTTCAAACCTTTTAGAACGTTTACTTTGTGATATGATCTTATGCATACTAAGCTTGCATAATAATAATGAAATTAGACATATAGTTGATTGCAACTCATGTCCCTAGATAATCTCTGAAATCTGCACACCCACCTCACTTTTAGATTGAGGGAGTTCTCTCCATTCAGAAGAAGCAATCATAAATCTCAAGGCCTGCTCTTGAGATAAAATGGAGAATAACACAGAAAGTTAGTTGCAAACTGGGTTGCCCCTTGCCTTTTTAACTCCTTACCATCTGTGTGCTTCCTCATCAAATCTAAAACATGTTGATGCCTATACATGAATTTTGCAATCAGTCTAGCATTTGAAATTGTTGGTTTGACATGTTCAAACTCATTAATGTCTTTGAACATTAGATTTATACAATGAGCAGCACAATTGGCCTTGACAATGTGAGGATATTTGTTCTCAATCATTTTCCCTGCGACACCATAGTTAGATGCATTATCAGCAATGAACTGGATCACATTTTTTGGACCTATTTCATGAATGCATTTAGAAATAAAGTCAAACAAAAATGGACCATCTTTGACATGGTCAACAGCACAGATAGACCTGTAGAACCACACCCCTTTGGGACATGCAATCAAAAGAATGATATGGGGTCGTCCTCGTCCGTCTTGCCAACCATCACTCATAAGTGTGCATCCAGAGAATTCCCAACTGGCCCTCATGGTATTGAGATATCCATCCACATCCACTTTCAAGTCCGCGAAAAGTACAATCCTCGCCGTTTCACAACTAGGTGCTTGATAACCTAGCCCAGCCTGTCCAATAGCCAACACGACTTCACGAAATTCAGGAGTTGCCACCGCCGCTGGAGAACCTGCTGCCAAGCGTCGCCGTGAAGTCCGCCTTGAAGGTTCGCAGCAACCGCCGGTGTCGTGGGCTCCAAGCGCCGCGTTTGTCACGTGTCGTGGAACTGTCGGGGGAGAATAGCTAGGGCAGACTGTCGGGAAATGTCGGGGGTGGGGGTGTTGTGGGAGCCGTAGTGGGCCGAAGCCGGCCCAGCAGTGGGTTCAGACCTGGCGAACCAAACCCAAAAATTCGGAAAAAAAACAACAAAATTCGCAAAAAATCACCAAAGTTCGTAAAAATCACGAAAAATCGTGAATATACGGCGATCCCCGCTTTATTCAGGCGTAACATTCGGCGGCATAAAAAAGCACGAATAATTGTCGAATTTTACAAATATTCGGCGATGTTTGTTACTATGTATGAGATAACTTGTCCTGAGTCGATCCAAGCAAACGAACAAAACAAGTTGATCCAAAAATCCTTGGAGGAACAGAAAAAAAGAGGAAGGTGGGGTTGTAGCACTTGGACAGGTATTTTATGCCCAATAACAGACGATGGCATGCGATTAATCAGAAAACAGGCAGTGAGAACCGCTTCCGGCTAAAAATATTTTGGAACATTAGAGTGTAACATGTAGTTCTAGTAACTTCAAGTAAATGCCTATTTTTCCTTTCAGCAACTCCGCTCTATTGGGGTGTGTAAGCACAGGATGTCTGATGAATGGTACCCACAGAATAACAAAATAATTCAACATTTTTTGAACAAATTCCAAGGTATTGTCAGTGTGCAAAATTTTAATGGGCATTGAAAATTAGGTTTTAGTTTCAGCAAAGAAGAACTTAATAGTAGGAAAGACTTGTGACCTGTCTTTCATCAAAAACAACCAAGTAGCACGGGAGTAATCATCAATGAACAGAATAAAGTATTTATTACCAGACAAACTTGGAACATGACAAGGACCCCATACATCAACATGAACTAAATCAAAAATATTTATACTACCAATCTGAGATTTTTTGGGAAAGACAGTTTGGATTGTTTGCCTAACTGACACGACTCGCACTGAAAACTGTGCATTCTTACACTAGAAAAACCATGTTTTATTTTATCATCCAATGTTGAAGCTAGAGTTGTAGTGCCGATCCATTTCAAGTCATCTAGATAGTAGAGTCCGTCAGGTCCTTCATGCCCCCCACCAATCTTCATCAAGCACCGGTTTTTTTCTAGCAGGAGGCGTTATAGTAGAGTTTGTTAGGTCTTTCATGCCCCCCACCAATCTTCATCAAGCACCGGTTTTCTCTAACAGGAGGCGTTCCACTTCTGAGCGTATGAACTCAACAGTAGAGGAACTCGAGGAAGCAACAGTAGGTGTCTGAGAAGCACCTTCAGACGCAGCATTGGCCCACGCAGGTGTGCCATGTTTCTTCCAGCACCGATCTTCAGTGTGGTTGGTCCGACCACAAAAGTCACAGTACCGCTGAGCCACGGTACCTCCAGAGACATCAACAGATGAACCACGGCCAAGAGACCCACATCCTCTACCCGAACCAGGAGGACGGTTGTCCTGAGGTCGACCTCGACCCCTACCACAGCCTCAGCCAGCCATGGCAGCAAGAGCAGTAGTGTCACCAGTATCAGAAGTCAGGTCAGATGAAGAAGCTGGCAGGCGTTGAAGACGCTGAAATGCACTCTCCAATGTCGGCAGTGGATCACTGGCAAGTATCTGATCAATCACTCCAGCGTATGAGTCAGAAAGTCCGCATAAGAACTTAACAACCTACTTGTTGTTGTCGATGCATAGTGGCTAAGTCAGTAGAAAAGGGATGGAGGTTCTCAAGTTCCGCCCAGAAGCCTTTGAAAGACGAAAAATAGTCAACAATATCAGGCCCAGAAAAATGTAGACGGGTCAGCTGTTTGTTCAAGTCAAAACATTCTTTGGATTCTTGCTATGAGGGTAGGTACTAGCCAGTTGATCCCACATCTCCTTGGCAGTCGGGAGACGAAGAAGAGTAACACTAATGCGAGTTTCACTGTTGTTCAGAATCCACGTCATCACAGTAGAGTCATCTTTGACCCAATAATCGTAGACTTTTTTATCCTTGGACTCGGCAGTATTGGGTGGAGCAGGAGGCAAATCCTGAGTCAGATGAGAGTGCTTGCCTTGGGATTTTGTAAAAATCTCCATAGAGCCGACCAGTGTTGATAGTTGCGCCCATCCAACTTCACAGTAGTCACTTGACGGCGGAAATCATCATGGGAGGAAGCCATGACCGAAACCGAATCCAAAAAGCAGAAAACGGCAGCCAAGAAAGAACCGCCTAGATCCTCCTTCTAGGCGGCAGCAGACAACAAGGAACTGGAAGGACCAGTTTACATGAAGACTATGCCGAGGCGCAACAGATAACCCAGCAGCTCAAAGGCCGACGCGGGCAGAGGAGAAGACCCTCAACACAGACGGCCGATGGCGGCAGGAAGTAGTGCTAGCAGCGGTGAGCAACCCAACACCCACACCAGTAGGAGTCGCCGCCGGCAGCGGCGGCAGCTGCAGGGAGTGAGCGGCGGCGGCCGGTGGGCGCGGGGAGGGGGCAGCGCCGGGGGCGATGGCGGGAAGAGAGAGAAGGAAAGGGAGGGAGAGGTGGGCGGCGGCGCAGGGGTGGGTGGCGGCTAAGCCTGCTATGATACCATCTTGAGTTTGTTATAAGGGTTAGGGTACACACAGTGTGTACCCCGTATATTTATAAAGAGAACAATTACATATAGGTCCACATAGAATAGGGAAATAACAAGTGAATATAAAGAACTAAATAAAACACTATTTAACAAAAAATATACTTGCCCTCCTGCTCCAGCACCAACTATCGAACATTTTCCTCATGTATATCACAAAAGGTGCCCTCCACGAAAGAGATAGCCCAAAAAACTCCCACACTATCGTTTTCTTGTATCTTTACATGCAACTAGGTTTCTAAGCCTTGTATGCCCCACATGAGGTTAACACAAACTTTATGTGCCTATATCCCCTCAGTGAAATGGTGTTGTTGAATGTAAATTTGCCACTTCCATGATGTTGGGTGTACTCTTATGCTTGAGACCAAAACTTGTTTGCATGATGCTATCCTCACTGCAAACCACCTTATCGATCGCATGCCATCATATGTCTTCACAACGGTGTTCTCTTAAATCTCTTGGATTCTCATGAACCCACGTCTTCCCTGACACCAAAAGTCCTTAGTTGTCTTTTCTTTAAAATCAAAAACTTAGTCCTAGAAAACTTTTTGCCTATGCAATGAGGTGCTAGTTCCTTGGTTATTCCCACACAAAAGGTATATGGATGATTTGATTACGTGGCTCAACAAATGTATGTAGTCTATATAAAACTTTCATTGAGGATACTCTTTTCTTTGAGATTCCAGTTACAAGTAACGGGCATTGGTTGCCACCCACTACTTCCTCGCACATAGTTGTATGTCCCTGTTTCATTCCATACCATTAGAGCATGGTACGATCAAGGTTTTTCAACGTGTGAGGGACGATGCTAAAGCCTCAATATATGTATGAGGCATACATGAATAAACGAAATTTATACATATATATATACGTAGAGATATGAATGTGTGCATGTGTATATAAATTATATAGATAGTATATAATATAAATGTGTATGTAAGGAAAAATTAAACCAAAAAAATGTAACTTAACAAGGATAAATAAGGACTAAGAGCAAACTTAGGAGAGCACCACCATAACAAAATATAATATGCAGCAGATAATGATATATCAATCCTTTTTAATATTAGATCCAATTTTTAGTTGGACAAAGAAAATTAGGGGGAAATGTAATTTGGAATTAGTAAGAACTAAGAACGAGGAACCAACATTGGTTGAAAATGAGATTGGAATTCATTGGCATAGATTAAAAGGTAGCACAAAGAAAATCCAACAATGAACTTTGATAAATCTAAACCAAAAAATTAATAATTAACCTTTTTATTAATGAGATAAAACTATAACAAGTCTCATCATCATCATCTAAGCCTTAATCCCAACCATGTTGGGGTCGGCTATTTTAAAGGGGTGCAACACGAGGACTTCCCCGGAGGTCACCCATCCTAGTACTACTCTCGCTCAAGCATACTTAACTGCAGAGTTCTGATGGGATCCGGTGAAAACTATAACAAGTCTAAATACAAAAAAAAATGGAGTGTATGTAAATTTTAAAAGCAGAAAATTCATTGTGAAAATAAAAACATTATTATCAACGGACTGAGGCTTGCGTCTTAGTGAAGCCTTAAAAAGCTCTGAGGCTAGCCTAAGATATTTTGAGGCATAAGCCTCAATAGGTGAGTTTTTTAATGCACTCGCTACTATATGGCCTTAGCAGAGGAAGTGACAAGCTAGTCTTAATATATTCAGCACTCACATATTGCCAACCATGGTGTGAGAGTTTGGTTTAGTTTTGACTTAGCCAAGTTTTGAAGTAGAAGTGGAATTTTGGAACCTTAGTCAATGAAGTTTAGATGCAAATTTTGATGCCATTTTGGAAAAAAAGAATGATTGTAAATTGGAGGGAACTTCGATCGAAAACTTCCAATCATGTGATAACTCTACCTCACATATTTTTTGTGAACGTAAGTTGCAAGGCTGCTTGCAATGTAGCTTGTGTGAGGGTTCAAGACCACTCACCCTTTTATTAATAGAACTGGAGAAATTACATAGAGGTCCAGCAATAAATAGAAATTACAAAAATCATAATATAAAGAGATATATTAACACTCCCCCTCAAGCTGGAGCGTACACATCGTGTATGCCCAGCTTGTTGCAAAAGCTCTGAAATGTTGCTGGACTCAATGGCTTTGTGAGGACATCTGCAAGTTGATCTTCAGATTTGACATGCGGAGTCACCACCATGCCATTCTCGATCTGATCTCTGATGAAGTGGCAGTCGACCTCTATATGTTTAGTGCGCTCATGGAAGACTGGATTCTTGGCAATGTAGATAGCAGTCTGATTGTCACATCTTAGCTCTATAGGAGACATAACAGAAATCTTTAACTAAGAAAGTACAGATTGAACCCGCTGCAACTCGCAACAGGCATGAGCCATTGCTCGATACTCAGCTTTCGTGCTTGATCTAGCCATAACATTCTGCTTTTTACTTTTCCAAGTGATAAGGTGATTTCCCAGAAACTTGCAATACCCAGAAGTAGACCTCCTGTCATTCAGATTACCAGCCCCGTCTGCATCTGCATAACCAGTAAGAACAAGAGTAGACACAGCAGTCTTGGGTCTATAGTAGATAGTAGGCTAGGAAGCACGGATACGGATACGTATCGGATACGGGTACGGGTACGGGTACGGGGATACGGCAATTTTCGAAAATATAGGATACGGGTACGTCATGGATACGGCAATTTTTTTAAATTTATTTAATATTTTTAAAAATAACCAATATATTTATTTGAAAATAGATGAAAACAATCAAATTTCATTCAAAAATCACAATATTTCTAAAGAAAATTGGAACCAATACCATAATATCAAACAATGATTTAAAAAGGGGTCTTTCATTCATATTAATGTGAGACAAGTTACAAAAAGACATGATAATATCATATTCTAAATCTTTCACATTCCATGCATCATGTAATGTTGTGTTGTAAAGTGAGTTGTGTCATTTGTGATACCAAAATATCTTCTCTTAGGGTATAGCTAGCACAAATATAGATACAAAAATGGATACGGGTGCGGATGCGGTACGAGGATAAGATACATGTACAACATGGATACAACATTTTTTTAATGTTTATTTTAAAAATTTAACAGACAATACCAATTTCATTCCCAAATCACAATACAATAGGGGGAGTCTAGAGTTGGAAGTCACATGGTTTTGGGATTTTGAGGGATCACACAAGTGAAGTGCTCTCTTGGCTGCTAAATGGGTTGGTTGTATCCTGGCTGCATTGAGGTCATATCCTGCTAATAGAAAAAGAAATACGACTTAAGAAGTATTTGGTATGTATTAAAGAGCATCTAGGGAGTATTAGCATCAAATATGTATTAAGTACTGGTAGGACACCTATTTTGGAGTATCGATGCTTCAGGATGGGGATGCAATGATTATCTTCAAAGGAGATGAAATAGATATTGTCTAGATAGAAATCCTAAATAAATCGCAGTGGATTTAGTCACCAAAACAAGAGGCATGTTAACCCAACAATACTAAATTGAAGCCTTTCATAGAAAATGGAGGACATCAACGTGCTTAAAACTTGCACCTTAGCAGGGAAAGCATCCGAAAGTACCATGTAAAGGTGAATGAATTGGTTTGCAATAAAGAACAAACAAAAATCCAGATTACATATTGAAGTTCTTTAAAAAGTGAAATCCCAAAAAATAAAGGAGATACAAACAATAAAGAGAAGGAAGATTGGCAAGAGAAGAAGGAAGATTGGCAAGAGAAGAAGGAAGATTGGCATTTAGCAAGAGGAATGGTGACTAACCTTGAACTACTTCAAGGAAGCAACTATGACCTTGTTGTAAGCTACTACTAGAGGGTTGAGACATGAGCTGGCGTCAAATGCTAATCAAACAATGTCATGCCCAATTTTTTTTCTAGTTTTAACCGACTGGATACGGCCTGGATACGGCAGGATACGGATTAGGAGTATCCGATACGGATTAGGAGTATCTGATACGTATCCAGGAGTATCCACGGAGTATTGGTATCCAATACGTATCGGATACGGGTACGGCACCTGTTTTGGAGTATCCGTGCTTCATAGATAGTAGGTGATCCCCTTACCGGGTGCACCCTTCAGATATCTCAGAATACGACAAACCGCAATCCAATGTGACTGTTGTGGTGAGCTCATATGCTGACTCACCACACCTACAGCAAAAGAAATATCAGGGTGAGTAACTGTCAGGTATATCAGCTTCCCAACAATTTTCCTATAGTAACCTGGATCTGGATAATCATTATCATCAGTCATCTCCTTAACATGACAGTCCATAGGAGTAGACACCGGCTTGGATTCACTCATGCCAGCGTCCTACAGTAAATCCAGCACATATTTCCTCTGAGGCAAATTAGTACCTGCATGAGATCTAAGTACTTCAATGCCTAAAAAATATCTCAGTTTGCCCAGATCCTTTGTATGAAAGTGTCCCTGCAATCCTTCCTTCACACGTGATATTCCTGTAGGATCGCTGCCAGTGATAACTATATCATCAACATATACAGCAATAATGATGGATCCAACAGAAGAGCTAGAATAAAATGAGGGGTCGGTCACATAACGGGAGAAGCCCATCTTTAGCACAACATCACTGAACTTGTCAAACCAAGCTCTAGGAGATTGTTTCAACCCATATATGGCTTTCTTCAATCTACATACCTTCTGACACCCCCCCTGAGCAACAAAATCGGGAGGTTGCTCCATGTATACCTCTTCTTGTAGATCACGATGGAGAAAGGCATTCTTGACATCAAGTTGAAATAGAGGCTAGTCAAAGGTAGTAGCAAGAGAAATAAGAATCCGCATTGAATTTATACGAGCCACTGGTGAAAAGGTTTCAAAGAAATCAACTCCATATGTCTGAGTATAACCCTTTGCCACCAGTCTAGCCTTCAACCTCTCAATTGAACCATCTGGATTATGTTTTACTGTGAATACCCATCTGCAGCCCACAACATTTTTCCCTGGAGGTAAGTCAATAAGATCCCAGGTGTTGTTTTGAAGAAGAGCAGACATTTCCATATCCATCGCCTGTTTCCAGCCAGTATCCTTCATAGCATCAAGATGAGTTCTTGGAATAACCACAGAATCAATCCCAAGAGCATATGACCAGGCCTGCTTGGATAATTTTGACAAACAACACACATTTGCAATAGGATGTCGAATAGTACGGGAACGAGTACCTTTGCGGACAGCAATGGGAACATCAAGGTCAGATGGTGCTTCAGAAATCTCTTAAGTAGAGGAAGATGGGGAAGGCTCAGAGACTGGAGTCACTACCTCCTCCGGATCCTGCCTGCCTTGTCTACTATAAACATGTTGATATTGTTGAATTAATGTATCACTTGCTGGCTGCTCTTCCTGAATGACAGTATAGTCAGGAATAATAGGTGGCACTCTCTCACCGATGTCTGATGGTGGCACTCTCTCACTTTCACACAATTGCTCCCCCTTACTGGGAACACTAGAGAAAAATGGTGTGGATTCATTGAAAGTTACATCCCGAGACACAAACATACGGAGGAGACTGGGACAATAGCACTTGTATCCTTTGCTAGTGGTAGAGTACCCAAGAAAGAGTCCTAATAGACCTAGGGGATAACTTATAAGCCTTAGGATCAAAATTGTGGACAAATGAAGTACACCCAAACACTCTGAGAGGAACAAGGAAAGGCGGATCTTTTGGACGTAAGACAGAAAAAGGAGTACGTCCTTGAAGCACCGAAGTGGGTTGCTTGTTGATCAGGAAACAGGCAGTAAGTAAAGCATCAGACCAGAACCTCTTAGGGACATTGGATTGAAACATAATAGTCTTGGTAATATCAAGAAGATGACAATTTTTGCGCTCAGGTACTCCATTTTATTGAGGAGTGTGAGGACAAGACGTACGATGAATCATCCCAACAGAGCTACAAAAATCAGCCATAGCACTTTGAACATATTCCAAGGCATTATCAGATTGAAGAATTTTAATATTGCAATCAAATTGAACTTTTATTTCTTGATGAAAATACTTGACAATGGATAACACAGACTCTCGACTCTTTAATAGATAAATCCATGTCATGCGAGAAAAATCATCCACAAAGGAAATAAAATAGTGAAAACCATTATAACTATTGGTCTTTACAAGACCCCAAACATCACTATGGACTAACTCAAAGGGATAAGATGCCCGTTTATTGACACAACTGGGATAAGACAGTCTATGATGTTTTCCCAATTGACATGACTGATACTCTAACGAAGACACTTGGGACAACTCAAGTTCTAACTTTTTCAAGCTCTCCAACGATGGATGTCCATATTTGTATTGCCACAATTTGGGAGAACCGCTCAAAAGGATAGCCAAAGCAGGAGAAGATACTTGGCGAGGCAGACTGTCACCGTCGAAGAGGTAGAGATCACCTTTCCTAGGCCCCCCACCAATCGTCCTCATACTCTTGAGATCATGTAATACAAAGCCAGAAGGCCCAAACGTCACTGTACAGTTCACAGTATCAACTAATTTTGCAACAGAGAGAAGACTAAAAGGAAATGCAAGCACATAGTGAACCGATTTAAGATTTTTTTTAGAAGTCAGAGAAACAGATCCACTTGCTAACACTCTCATCACTGAACCATCTGCTATGGTCACAGATTTGTGAGGAATATGTGAGTCAAAGGATTGAAGTAATCTCCTCATACCGATCATATGCTGGGATGCTCCAGAATCAACCGCCCATGAAGAAGTTGAACCAGAAGCCAGTAGAGAGGTAGCCTGATTACCAGTGGTAGAAGCCAGATTTGCAGAGGAAGAAGAGGATCACACACTCATGTTGTGTAGCCAGAAGAAATGTATCATATTCTTCCTTTGTGAGTGTGATGCCAGAAGAACCAGAACTTGATGCAGATGGCTCAGAAGACTCAGCAGTACTTACATAGTTTGCTGCCCCCACATGTGGTGCAGCAGGTCTTCCATGCTTCTTCCAGTACTTCTCAACGGTGTGTCCAGGTTTTTCACAAAAGATGCACTTGGGACGTGGTCCACGTCCTCATCCCATACATGTACAGCCTCCTCGAACTGCAACGGATACAGATGCATGAGAATCTCCAGAAGGCAAGAATGTTGTAGAATCAACTGGTTTAAAATTTAATTGTAGAATTCTTGAGTAGGCTTCTTCTAGACTGGGAAGTTTGTCAGACACGAGGATGACACTGCGGACCGAACTGCAAGACGAATTCAGAATCGATAAAAACTTTGCAGTAATCAAGTCATCTCTGTCTTTGACTTGTTCTTGGACAGTCACTGGATGATAGAAGGTCAGCTACTGAGTAATACCTTGGATCACTCCGAAATATTCTTCTAAAGGCTTGCCTCCCTGTCTTTCAGCGAAGAGTCAATCATATATCCTAAACTGATGAAGAGCATTCTTTCCCTGAGAATAATGCTTCTTCACAGCATCCATATGTCTTTGGCAGTAGTATAGAACATGAACCTAGCAGCAATAGCAGGTCCCATTCTCCCCCATAGCCAGGTCTTCACCAGACTGTTATGGCGTTTCCATTCAGCATAGCATTTATCAGTAGAAGCAGGAGGATCAGAATCAACATGTCGTGCTTTATCTCGGGATTCTAACACTGTATGGACAGCATTCATCCACAAGAGATAATTTTTCCCGTTAAGCTTGATGGAGGGGATAGGCGACATCTCGTTGTAGATAGTAGATGCCTTGGTGTCCTCCATGATTTAACTAATAGATAGAGTGACAGAGAGATACACGTCACAGAAGAGTAGAAAGTGACGGAGAGATACACGTCACTTCAGAAGATTAGATGTGTTTCTGACACATCCACAGCCCCCAATCGAAAATTCCCTAATCAGACATGGAGGAGATGAGATTAGGAATTTGATGCGTACGGACGGAGCCTCGGATATGAGTTTTAACGAGCCGTCTTACGTAGACTTTGCCTTCGGAGTCTACTGGAGGAACTAGAGGTTGCTGACGGGCGGTGGGCCTGCTCGAAACCGACGGCTACGTAGCTGCCCTGGCCGGTGACTGTTCTGGCCGCAAGATCGGCTGTGGCGACTGCCCCTTTGGACCGGCGGCAGCTGCTGCCCTCCTAGGCGGCGGCGGCGGTGGCTACTGCCAACAGGGCTCTGCGGCTGTGCAGCCCGACGGCGCGCTGCGCCGCTGCTGTGGAGCAACCGACAGTGCTGCCCACGCTACCCGACGGCGCTGCGTTGCTGCTTCGCGGCGGCCAGCGGCGGCGGCGCGAGGGAGAAAGAGAGGGGGGGAAGCGGCGCACCCTAGATGGAACCCTAGGAGCCTTGCTCTGGTACCATGTGAACGTAAGTTGCAAGGCTGCTTGCAATGCAACTTGTGTGAGGGTTCAAGACCACTCACCCTTTAATTAATAAATTTAGAGAAATTACATAGAGATCCAGCAATAAATAGAAATTTAAAAAATCATAATATAAAGAGATATATTAACATTTTTATATAATATGAAATGACCACTCCTTAGCCCCTAAGTAGGTAGACAATCAAAATTCACAAGACTCCAATAGAATGTACCAATTACAATAGTAGTTGTAGACATGTGCAATACAAATATTAAACTTATAAGTTAGACATAGAACCACTATATCATACAAATTATAAGTCGCAACTCAATAAAATAAGATGAATACCATCCAAGCTCTAGTTAATATCTAAATCATTCATTTATTATCTAATTATTTCAATAACAGTTACCACCAAAAGAGTAGTATAAGTTATCTACTTCTTTGCCCCAAAGCAAAGAGCTCGCTCCACCAATGCACAAAGCCAAAACCAAGAAACGTAAAGCACTCTGTAGTTCTCACGTATTAGAAAATAGTTATACAAACGAAAGTTTCAATCCAGTTTCAATCATGGCATCAAAACGTTAACAGTTTCAACAAAGTGGAGACCACAACCTATTCATTTGGGCCAATATCGTCGATGTTTCAACGATTTTCGTCAAAACTTGGATCATTTTTCCCAACCATGCCTGGTAATCCTCCTAAGACTTCTGGTGATCCTACAGTTCATGCTCCTACTTCTAATCCTGATTTGCCAAATTCCTTGCGCAAGCAACCATAGTCACCAACAAAACACCGCATATCTCACTCAACTATTTCAACTCACTTCAGTACTCACACGACAAAGTTTATTGTTCAAGTATCATTTGTTTCCATTCCCAAGACAATTATTGAGACCTTTGACTCCACTGTATGGAAAAGGATCATAGATGATGAGACGTAGACTCTAGACTCCCAAGGCACTTGAATTTGGTGGATTTCCATGCTAGAAGTAGGGCAGTTGGCCATTAGTATGTCTTCAAAGATAGACATCTCCCTAATGACTCCTTTGAAACCCTAAAGCTTGCCTAGATGTAGAATTGTACAGACAAGAATCTATTTATTATCTCGATATGTATTCTTCTTTATTCGCATTAATATGTGTGGATATATCATTGTTCTTGTCAATAGAGTATGGGTGTTGCATCAATTGGATTTCAAGAATGCCTTCTTATTCATATGACCTCCTAGTTACATTGTACGTGGAGTGGAGGACTATACAGTTGAAAAGAAGGCTACATGTGGACTTAAACAAAGTCCATGTGTCTCGTTCGATAAGCTATCATAGACACTTTATGTAGTCAATTGTTCTCGGTCTCATTGTGACCGGTGTGTTTGACAATAGTATCATAAAAGACAAAACTGCATTTATTGAGGCACTTTGCTTCTAAGGATCTAGCATTTTGAGGTACTTTTAAGAGATAGAGTTAGCCAATAATAAAAGTGGTGTATCATTGTCTCAAAGGCATATATCCTACACCATCTAAAGGAAACAGTTATGCTAGCATGCAGACAAGTTATCACTCCGATGGACGTATGAAGCGATTTATCTGTGGACTAGTTCAATTACAAATGCCTAGTTGGGAACGAATGTACCTTACCAAACTAGAGGGTACATTTCCTTTTGGTGTAGGGCTCCCCGGTCAATTCATGGACATCTCTAAGCACTGTCATTGAGATGTTGTGTGTCTTGTATTAAGGACTCAAGAATTCTCTTGGTAGGGGACTACTTTATAAGCAGAATGATCACTTAAACTGAATTAGATAATTTGCCATTGATTGTGCTAATTGTTGCTCTAATAAAAGAGATCTATTTCAGCTTAGAGCACATTCTTTGTGGCAACCGGGTGATCTGGCATAACAAGAAGCAATATTTTGTGGCTGCGTCAAGTGTTGAAGAAGAATATTGAGCCATGGCATATGCCACTTGTAAACTTTTTTGGATCTCTTTCTATGTTTGGACATCATATTGAGTCTGTTGTTGCAATGGATTGTGACAACAGGACATCCACTTCCAGTGCAAGTAACTTGGTGTTTCATAAAAGAACTAAGCATATCGAGATGGACAACCATGCCTTGTGTGATATTGTTATGACCTCTTCTAAAGATGCAGGATCAGATAGTTGATATCTTCACAAAGTCTCTCATTGTTGTCACGGACAAGAGGTTGAGGTTTGACACACACACAATTATTTTCTATTGCTTTATCCTCCTATTCACGGCGTATACCACCTGTTGACTAGTCTCATACAGTCTATGTGAGTTTGGCACGCTTACCATAGCATTATGTATAATTGTGTCCATTCTAGTATGATATACACATTTCTTCAACTCAATACTCCCCTATATGCACCTTCTTATCGATTATATTCCTTATAGTATCATACTTGCACATGTGTTGAATATTACAATTATGCACCACCAGTTTAGTAAATTGAGCATGTGAGGGGATACGATTGATCATATGCAAGGATGAAAATGTCTAGTTTTGGACACCATTTGTGATGGCCCAGATGCGGGAAAAAATGACATTTACGTTCATGGCATTTTTGACGCCGAAAATGAAAAGATTGAATCATGAAATATTAATAGAGTGGTTTAAATGCCAAGCTACGCTTATTTATGCAATACAATTTCGTATTGGATGGGGGTCCTACAAGAGTAAGTGAAAGAAACTGAATTGTTTTGATGGGGATTTCAATGTCAATTTTAGTGGTAAAAGGAAGGAATTGAGTTATGCATTTTTGCTAATACAATATTTGAACATAAAGGCACTAGATTACAGAATATAATTATATAGTGAGGTCAGTGGGATGAGTGTACAAAGAAATTGAATTGTTGAGTCTATTACGAACTTACAAAGTTACTTCAAGTTAAAACTTGTATAAAACAAACTCACAAGTAACAGACTGTTGTAAAAGTTTTGAAGAGTATTGAGTTTTTCGCAAAACACAATGGGTGTATTCGATCCATTTCACAAAATGAAGGCCCAGAATGGGTATTTTGCTGCAATTCATCCCCCCTTTGTGAAATTTGCACCTCACTACATGTGTGTTCAATATCTAGTTGGAGCAAAAACTGAAATCTCACAATTTCAGTCAAAACTTAAAACCATGAACATACCTCTCTCATGTGTGGTATAGGTTGAAGCCCAAAAGGACTCATCCTTAAAGACTTTTATAACAATAATGACGGGGGTGTATGCATAGTTGAATTAAAGAAGTCAAAGTGGCACTTAAAGAAATGATAAATTGGTGATACCATATGAGGGATAGCGGGTTGGCCTCCCATCTACTTCAACCACTTTACCATGCGATGGGGGCTTCCTTCAGGGATGTGTCTGGGCAAAACATTTTGAAAATAATGGATTGGAAAACAACTTGTTGCATGAGCATTCAATTTAGAAATCTAGAATAACCTCTGACTTTTTTCTTAAGAGTCCATGAAACAACTATTGGTCCTTTCACAATCACCTTAGAACTAGGAAGATTGAAAACTCATTCCCAATCTTCCCATCCTACCACCTCCAAGAGGCCAAGACCCACTTGTGTAGCCATAAAGTTTAATGACCGGGGCTTTGAAACTCCTTTTCACATAATTCAACAAAATTTTAAAGTTTCCTTCAAACACCCCCAAATGTTTGCAATAGTGTCAGGCCATATGAAGAATATCCTTTGGTCGTCTTGAATGACGGAAACTCACGCCTCTTGTCTCTAATTCCACTCCTCTTGCATTTTTTCAACAAACAAATTTTATAACTAGGACATTTAAATGCCTTACCATATATGATTCACCAGGACTTTAGAATTTTTCATCCAAGTGCTCTTCAATCATTTTCAATAGTCTGGTTATATGGTGTTGTTGCCTCGAATGATAAAGGAAGCAACAAAATCCCTTAAGTGTGGTGATATTTGCTTCCTAGCAGCGGACATTGTGCCCTCAATCTTCGTCTAACTGTTGTTTGCATATATCCTATTGGAAATAAGATAGGAGGCAATGACATAATTCTACTAGACGAAGCATGCTCCTCTATATAGGAGAGAGGACAAATACAAGCTTGAACTCAAACCCTAATGGGTCAAACATACTTAGGCCCATATACATATAAACAAAGGGATGTTGCCGTGACTATTATGTGTTTTCTTTTCTCCAAGTTAGTGCACTTGGCTCCAGCTGCAGCTTGACAGATGTGTCTAGTGTGTCTAGGACTGACTCGAAGTAGGGAGCTTACATCTTTTGATTCGTTTTTTAGTGCAGAGAGCTAGTTCTTACAAGAAATCAAAGTAAAAATGTCAACAAAAAGGGTTAAAGTTTTGATTTTAAGATTAAAGATGAAACAAAGGTGTAAGTGAGTGTATTCCACATCTTCAAGGTGGCATTTGGTGTACCCTTACCCTGAACTCTTTCGAGCAGGTGATGCATTTCACAATGGTTTAGGCTAGCCTCACCCCACCTTAGCTCTCTATAAAAGTCATTTGCCAAGTAATGATGGGTCATCGAGCATGTGATATTCCATGGCTTTATGTAAAACTGGAAGAGCACTTCCACTAGTGGCAATGCAGTTAGAGTATCATAATCACATGATGATGTTACAAATAATAATAGATAAAACCAGTAACATTTATGAAGATGATGATTACTTCATGTAAGTTTATACCCAATATGGCGCAATCTGAGACTTAGCTGATGATGATGAATAAAAGCAAGAACATATAATCTCCTTGAATTACATAGACAGTCATCATGAAAAAAACATAAACTTATGAGTTGATATTCTCAGTTCAAAAGCTGTATAATTCCTTACTGACTAGATTGCCTAAATTTCAGATATCAGTGCCACAAACATATTTAGTCGAGCGGTATAGATGTGTATGTAGATTACATATGTGGACTCCAAACACATCATTAGCGATAGGTTGTATGTATTGATTGGACTTGTCTTAAGACTTGCACTCAACCATAGTGGAAGATTCGGGATCCGCCAATAAAAATATGTGTGTGTGTGTGTGTGTGGGGGGGGGGGGGGGGGGGGATTCGGCAAATTTTTGCACTGCTTGAAAAGTACTTTTTTTACAAATTTGGGAAAAATGAAAGGCTGGTCAAAATGTGGTCAACTATTTGTAAAAATATTGAGAACAAGCCGCCATGTAGATATATAAGAGTGTGTTGGGGAGAGCTGTATAATATAATATGTTATGTATACATGATGTCGGGATGGGTTAGGACATGTCATAGGAGGGCTATGAAACTTGTTAAAGAAACTTGACAAGGAATTGAAGTTTAAAACATTCTATTTCAAAAAAAAACGCAAAAATTGTCAAAGTATTCGAAGAATCATGAAGAACCTTAGAAATCATGAAAGGTAATGAATAGTTAAAAAAAGTCATCAACTTAGGCTTCATTTTTTTGGATTAACGAGAGAACCGCCCCCGTAGAAGCGTCACTTTTGTGACCCCCCCAGACAACGTAAACTCTCGGGCCCCGAGCGTCCCGTCCACCCGGGAACCGGTTAAAGCGAATAGTTGGCCGGCCTGTGCGACAGGTACCATTTTGGAGGCGGCCACTGGGTTTCGAACCCGGGTCCCTTCATGAGGGGACACCATGCCGAACCACCTGAACCACTCCTCCCCTGCAACTTAGGCTTCATTTTGAGATGAACAATCGTCTAAACAAAAAAAAAAATTGAAAATCGTAACTTTTTTCCCAAAAAGTTGCTAATCTTTGTTATATGCACCTAACCCATTAGCGCAATGAGTTGATGGATAGAAGTAGTGCCTATATTGATGCACGCCCTAAGAACAAGGTACTGGAAATTGAACGGTGATACCAGTGAAATGAAAAACGGGTTGAGCGTCCGATTAAATGGCCGCTTAATCGGCCCAATGCCCAGGTCGTTCATTTTTTGCCAAAATCGCCGGTTAACGTTTTTGTAATTAATCGGGCATTTTTTCCCGCTTTTCACCCATTTTTTCCATTTTTTTGCCCTTTTTCCCGTTTTTTGGCCTTTTTTGTCTTTTTTTTATTTTGCTGTACACCTGTAATTTATATAAACTATATGGTCACAAGTATTACTGACTATAATATATTAAACTTATATACATTAAATATCCTATGATAAGCCTAGTTCTAATAGAATGCATACTTGTATGCAAGTTGGGATAATAGGGTACTGTTGTAAAGTGTAATTTATACAAGTAAAATATATGTAACTATTATCGAATTTTAAAATGCATACTTTAGTTAATTGTACTGCTGTAATGTATGACTAATTGATGATATGCACATATAACAATAAGTTAGAAAGGGTATCCAATAACTATGTAAACACGTGATACAAAAATATTTCTGAATCATGTATGTAGGGTATTTTATCTATGTCAAATCTATTGTTTATTATATTATGGCTATAATTATTGTCTTATAGCTATCTTATAAACTATTTGGGTGTTTTGTATTGTTGGGTAGAGTGTTTAGAATCTTTAGATATATATAAAAGTTCCAAAGAGTATTAGTATTTATAAACATATATATGTAATTTTGTATAAAATTATATAGGAAATTAAAATCCGTTTTTTCAAAAATCAGCCGCTTACCACTTAACCAGTTACAAGGTGCTGTCCGCACGGTTACCGCTTAACGTTTTTTAAAACATTGGGTGATACAAATATGAAACAGAAAATATGTAAGAATCAAAATGTCCGAAACACATTGGAATTTATTTAACAAATACAATTAGCATAAAATTGTTTGCCTCAAAAACACAATTATGCTGCTTACCCACACAGTTAATTTAACTCTTACACCAAAAGATTATTGATTCTTTTTTTGTTCAGGCACGAGTTGATTAGATATCCAAATTTGAAAGCTCAAACAGCAAATAAGCCAGAATCAAATACAAAGAAAAAACACTTAGAATTGATTCGAGAAATAGAATTAATACAAAACATTTTGCCTTGAAGGCAAAAACACATGTTGCTTGCCCACACAGTCAATTTCACTTTTTCACCAAAAAATTATTGATCATCCTTATTTTTGTCCAGGCACAACGAGTTGATAAATTTCATTTACTTTCTATATGAAAACTTGTTTTGCATTGTATTGGAATTAGTGATTTTAATGTTAGGTGAAAAATTCAATTGCATGTTATGTATTTCATTGCTAAAGACATTATTGACCACAGACAAAGCACCGGGTGTCTAGTATTATGTGGGCCAAACCCTACAACATAAAATTATATACAAGGACATTCTTAGTAATGATTTGCTTGTTCTTGTTCTTAGACATAGTCCAGATCCAACAAAAAATGATTTCCCAATATAGTCATGTATGTGCAGCACAAGGGGTAACTGTTACCATATTAATAAATACAGCTCGTCTCAGAACAAGAGTCCAGCCAATAAAATTTGCAAGAACAGATGAATATTAGCGATGTTAATTGAGTATTCATAATGGTTATACATGATAAAATAGTTAACTGGACATTTTTTAAGTTAGTGTGATAGAAATAAAAAATTCACTACAGGTTTATTATAATACAATGATTTTCATGAAAATGATGAAATTTATAATACAATTTTATGGCGTTCATGACAAAAAAATTTAAAATGGTAATTGTGTACATTCACAAAATAAAGGCATGCAATGGCTGCAAGGTTATAAAAAAAGTGATATGTGATATTGTACTATTAACTTTCCTCAGCACCATTATCTAAGCCTCCCAGCCCAACCATGTTGGGGTCAACTACATGGATCTTTCGATTTCATTCTGCTTTATAATCTAGGCATGCAATGGATAATGTAACTGGTATTCTGAATATAGCATATATTATATTATATTACATTACATTACATATATTATTATTTTTTAAATTTTTTATGGTATATTATATTATAATATCATATTATATATTCCATTTTCTAACTAAAGCTTAAATTTCTACATCAATCTGGTTAAGCACAAAGCAACAGAATAGGAAAAAGTAATGCAGTAAGTTATGACAAATGTCTAGTTACCAGGAAAGATACGTGGCCATGAAATAGAAAAGCGGTATGCTCCGAAACCCAGACTTGCAATGAGATTGACATCATCCTAAAATATTGACATTGAAAATATTTACCACATTAGAAAAAAATAGCTAGAAAGTAGTTTAGACAATATATCTACTAAACTCCATGGGTATATTATTACTGCATGAAAAAATAGCAGCAAGAAACCTCATGTTTGTGTTGAACTACACAAAGTTAGACCAGTACATTCAAACTGTTTAAAACAAATAATGCAACTATGTCTTTACAAATAGGTAAAGTTTCAGAATTTTTACTAAAAATAATTGATGGGTAAATATCTTCTATTTTTAAGCTTTTTTATAATTTTAGACATAATTGTTCTATTTTTAAAATCTAGCTTTTTGAAATTATTTACAGCACTATCATCATGTCAAACATGAATAATCTTGTCAAATTTTTTATGGCAATGCCTCGTAGGCATGTTATATTCTATCTCAATCTTTTTCCATATTTTTGAAGAATTGGTTTTTTAATGATGATTATAGAGAGAATGGAAATTGCTTATTTTATATTCTAACCAGTGTACAATACAGACTCTTATATAATAGAAGGGATTAGATACTAAAGCAGAGATGAGCAATATGGGACTAAACTACTGAAGTAAAATATAAGTGAGGCACATGTTATGCAAATGACACTCAACAAAACACAACAAATCTCTATACTCCCCCTCAAGCTGGAGCGTAGACGTCGAACATGCCCAGCTTGTCTACTAGAGTCTGAAAACGAGCTTTAGGAAGTATCTTGGTGAAGATGTCCTCAACTTGCTTTTCAGTGTTGAGATATGGAGTGCAAATCCGGCCAGAAAGGACTGTTTCTCGAACGAAGTGACAGTCGACCTCAATATGTGACAGTCGACCTCAATATGTTTTGTCCACTCATGAAAAGTGGGGTTGCTCGCAATAAAAATAGAGGCATTGTTGTCACAAAACATCGGTATAGGGCTGAAATAGGATATATCGAACTCCTGGAGAAGACTCAGGACCCACAAAAGTTCACATGCAGTATGAGCCATAGCTCGGTACTCCGCCTCTGCACTGGATCTGGTTACAACAGTCAGCTTTTTTCTTCGCCAGGTAACAAGATTTCCACCCACAAATGTACAATATCCTGATGTTGACTTACGATCAGAACGACTTCCTGCATAGTTAGAGTCTGAGAAACCAGATAGATTGCATTGGCCATGCTTCTTATACAACAAGGCTTTTCCTGGAGAACTTTTAAGATAACGCAGAATGTGACATAGCATCCCAATGACTCCGTCGGTTTATCAAGATACTTGTTGATGAATCTTACGACAGCAGTGAGGTCAGCTCTTGTGACCGTCAGATAAATAAGCTTGCCTACCAGCCTTCTGAACTGGTGATGATCTGCATAGGGAGGAGAATTTTCATCGTCCATATTTGGGTCAAGGGGAGTGTTGGCTGGTTTGTAGCCCAGCATACCAGTTTCTTGCAAGAGATCAAGTACAAATTTCCTTTGACAGAGACACAGCCCTGTAGATGATCTGGAAACCTCAATGCCTAAGTAATATCTCAGATTTCCAAGATCTTTAGTGACAAAATGTTTTTCTAAGTAGGTTTTAGCTGCTTATATACCCACGGTATCACTGCCAAATAAAAAAATATCGTCAACATAAAACATAAGAATGACAAGTCCGGCCACTATTTTGCGGATAAAGACTGAATGATCAGAGTGAGAGCGACGGAAGCCAAAAGTGACTAAGATCTGACTGATCTTGTCGAACCAAGCACGTGGGCTGTGTTTGAGACTGTAGATGGCCTTTTTCAGTTTGCAGGCTTTTAAGGCAGACTCCCCCTGAGCAACAAAACTGGGTGGTTGCTCCATATAAACTTCCTCCTGTAGATCTCCATAAAGAAATGCATTTTTAGCATCTAACTGAAAGAGGGACCAGTCTTTGTTAACAGCAACAAAAATCAAAATTCGAACAGAATTTAATCGTACAACAGGAGAGGTGTCAAAGTAGTCAACACCATGTGTGTACCCTTTTCCCACAAGCCTAGCTTTCAGGCATTCAATTGTTCCATAAGGTTGATATTTAATGGTGAAGACCCAGCGGCAGCCAACGATAGGGCATGAAGGAGGGCGATCCACAAGTTCCCATGTCTTGTGATCACATAGTGCATGCATTTCCTGATCCATTGCATGTTTCCATGCAAGATAACTAGAGCTTCTGCAGCAGTCTTTGGAATAGTGACAGCAGAATTAGAAGTGAAGCATGCAAAACTGTCGTGCAGATTTGCAGAAGATCAGTAATGACTGATAGGATGTTTAGTGCAGGAGCGAACACTTTTGCGCAGACTGATAGGAAGGTGCAAGTCAGAAGTTACCTCAGTGTTTGTTTGGTCATCCGCAGACGGAGGAATTGGTTGTGGAGGGGCCATAGAAGGAGTGTTTCTCTTTGGCTGGCGTTTGTACACTTGCAAAGGGCGACCTTCAGGCTGGTCGGAAGAAGGCAAATCTTCAACAATATCTGGTAGAGGCGTGGGTGCCAACATACACTGGAGAGCATTGCCCCATCATCAGAAAAATACGGCATATGCTCAAAGAAGATCACATCCGCACTAACAAACCAGTGCTTGAGAACCAGATCAAAGCAGCGGTAACCTTTCTGGGTTCTAGAATATCCCAAAAAAATACATTTAGTAGAGCGAGGATCAAGCTTTGTGATCCCTGGGCGTAAATTTTTGACAAAACAAGTACACCCAAAGATACGAGGAACAGAGAACAGAGGTGCATCAGGAAACAGAATGGTGTAAGGGATATGATTCTGTAAAACAGAGGATGGCATACGGTTTATAAGATAGCATGTCGTAGAAACTGTCTCAGGCCAAAAATGGTAAGGGACTTTATAATGAAGAAGAGTGCGAGAAACATCCAATAAGTGGCGATTCTTTCGTTCAGCAACACCGTTCTGTTGTGCGGTATAAGGACAAGTGATTTGATGGATGGTGCCACGAACAGAACAAAAAGATGTGACAGACTTCTGCATAAATTCTATGGCATTATCGGTACGGAAAATCTTAATGGGTTTATTGAAATGGGTCTGAATTTCAGAAAAGACATTGATATTATCCAAAACAGTGCTACGATCTTTGAGTAAAAAAACCAAGTGGCACGGGAATAATCATCAATAAAAGTCAGAAAATATTTAACACCTGAGTGACTAGGAACAGAACATGGACCCCAGATGTCCGCATGAACAATATCAAAAAGTGCTTTAGAACCAATTTCTTTTTTAGTTGGAAATTCAGACCATGTTTGTTTTCCTAAAACACGAGATGCACAAGAAAAGTTTTTTTCAAATAATGCAGGAAATAAATGCTTCAACTATGTTACGGATGGATGACCAAGCCAGAAGTTCCACTGAAGTCCTATAACTGATGTAGATAAAAAAGCAGATGTTGCAGGCGGTCCATCCAAATAGTAGAGTCCATATGGTCCTTCATGGCTCGAACCAATCCTCGTCTTCGTACAGAGATCCTTCAAAACACAACCAGAGGAATCAAATTAATAGATCACTATAGTTGTTTTACAGTTTTACTGACAGATAATAAATTAACAGGAAATTGTAGTATGTATAAAACAGATTGAACATGTAGTTTTCGAGACAGAGGACAGTGTCAATGCCATGAACAGGAGTCTTAGAGCCATTTGCAACAGTGAAAGATGGAATATTAGAAGTTTTAGTCAGAGCAGAAAATAATTGGATGTCGCCAGCCATATGGACAGACGCATCAGAATCAATGCACCATTTATTATTACCAGCAGAAGGAGAGGCAAGCATGGTAGAGGAACCCGCGGTAGATGTCAACGGTAGCTGAATCATGCGCTTCTGGAAAAACTTATCGAACTCGAAGCGAAGCCATTCAGTAGACGGCGGAGCAGATTATTGATCGGATGCAGTATCGGTTGAGGTCTCTGTAGATGCTTGGTTAGCCCATGTTGGTTTACCATGCTTGATCCAGCACCTATCTTCATTGTGATCATCACGACCACGCCAGTTGCAGTAACGAGGCCCAATAGCTTGGCCTCGACCAGGAGCAGGAGAGGAGCCGCATCCACCAGTAGGAGGTAGACGTCCGCCACGGCCACGGCCTCGACCGCGACCACAACCTGAGTCAGTAGTGCGAACAGCTAGAGCAGGATGCTCAATAACAGGATTGGAGGTCACCGACGGAAGTCGTTGAACTCGCTTAAGGACATCGCGAAGAGTAGGCAGGGGGTCGCTAGATAGGATCTGATCGACCATGCCAGAGAAAGATGCAGGTAGGGAAGCCAGAAACTGGACCAGTTGTAGTTCATTGCGCTGCTTCTGGGCTTCTTTGATGTCGGCTTTTAAGGGATGGTTGATTTCGTACTCATTCTAAAGAGCAGAGCACTGGTTGTGGAAGTCCTCGATAGAAGTGTCAGAAGAAAACTCCTTGGCCAGGTTTTTGAAAATTTCAAAAACACATTTAGGATTTTGCTGATGGGAATAGACATGGGAGAGTTGGTCCCATATTGCCTTAGCATCATGAAGGCATAACAAGGACTGATTGATCCGCGGCTCCATGCTATTAAGAAGCCAGGACATAACACCAGAATCGTCTTTGGACTATTGTGCATAAGTTTGCTTGCCTTTTTATCAGCAGTAGCAGTAGGGGCAGTAGGAGGATCAGTAGTAAGATGTGAGTATCGGCCTTGGGCCTTGACATAGAGGACGAAGGACGCCGACCACATATGGTAATTAGAGCCATCGATACGGTGGTAATACACAGAGAACGAGGAGGCTCAACCGAAGCCATGATGAGCAGAGGCAGGGAAGCAGTGAAGAGGCGGCGCAACAGCAATAGGCAGTGGATAAAGAACCCGCTATGGAGCAGTAGCAGCAGTAGAGATTTGACACATCAAATCATAAGAGACCAGTGTCAGGCAGAAAGACTGATAAAGGAACCTACGTCGTCATGAGGAAGATCAATATTCTGTCATGAGACGCAGGCAGAAGAAACCAAAGAGATAGGAGACTCTCAACCTGTGATGGCTATGGCTGTCCGGAAGGTGCACGTACGGAAATGAGTGGGAGGAAGCAAGAGAGGAGGACAACGGGAGCAGATGGGCGGCGGCAGGCTGAGGGAAGAGGGGCGGTGGCGGGTGGAAGGTAGCGGCGGGTGGGGGGGCAGGTGGTGGTGGAGGCGGCGACGGATGGGGAGGGTGGTGATGGCAGCGACGGCAGGGGAGAGGTTGCAGCGGCGGGTAGGGGGCGTCAGCGGCGAGCTGGGGGGGTGAAGGGACTAGGGCATAGGGGCAGGGTGGGCTTTTGCAACTCGGGGAACCGGACCTACTCTTGATACCATATAGAGAGAATGGGAATTGTTTATTTTATATTCTAACCAGTGTACAATAAGTCTCTTATATAACAAAAGGGATTAGAGACTAAAGCAGAGATGAGCAATATGGGACTAAACTACTAAAGTAAAAACATAAGTGAGGCACATGCTATGCACATGACACTCAACAAAACACAACATATCTCTATAATGATAAAAAAGATTCAGCGTTATTAAGTAAATCAATAACATATTAGTATCATGGAGTAGTACATGCACACCAAAGCATACTTTTGTAAAGGTAGACTGACCAATAAAGAACTTTATATGATTCGTATTTCATATCTGGATTTTTTTAGTTATTCCAACATATGTTTTTTTGTTGCTTGTAGGAACTTCTTGCTTCAAGTCTTTAGAAGTCTTATTTTAAAATGTGACTCTACATGAGTTAAGGCCTAGTTTAGAAAGGAGCAAAAAGGTATAGATATAGCTCTTTACCGCTGTGAGATGGTCAATGGCATTGTAGCAACAAATTCAATTTAGAGAAGTGGAATATCAAAAATAAAGATCACCTTCCAGGAGTATATCATAATCTTTACTGTGGAAAATGACATGAGAAACTAACAAAATACTTCAAAAGCTTGTAAACCGCGATTGGATGACAAAGCTAAAGTGAAAGGTGACAATTATATTAGAGATCTTAGATTTAAAGAATTCATATTTAGCTTAGACGTGACTTAGATGGAAGAGTGTGATGATATTGACATGGGTACCCAAGCGAGAAAGTTTTTCCATAGAAGAGAAAGGTCTATAAATTTGTAATGAAAATATGCTATAGGTATTAGGTAATTACTTGAATACACCAAGTGCTAATTTTCTTAAATGGTTGGAGTTAAAAGTTTAGCACAAACTTCTTAGTCTAAGGATCAGAAGCTTATAGGAAAAAAGCAAAGAGTTTGCATGTTTGTAGCCTACTTTTATAAAATTGGTGAACAATGATCAACATAAGGAAAATGCTAAAGATATAGTTAGGCAAGCAGTTTGAGAGGTTCTTATTTGCAGGTTCCATTCTAAATGTGGCATCTAGTGACTATATGCAATTAATAATAGATTTTAACTCGCAAAGTATGGCAAAGGGATTGAGACTCAAACATCATATAAAGCTATGAACAAATATCTCCCTATGGAGATACAAGAGTTTGATAATTGGATAGGTAACAAAAGCACGCTCATGTTTGGCATTATGCTAACGTTTGGTGAGCGGTTAAGAGAGACATAGTGTGAAATCCCCATCTTTTTAATAATGCGAGAAGAATACTCATCACCACTTATATCTGCAATAATACCATAATAAGTATATAAAGGGTCCTTCATGTACTATGCGTAAGTGAAGATATGGTTTGAGTTTGTGAAGGAAGGCATAGGGAAGACATTACTATTATCAGAGAGTCACAAATAGCTACAACTCACAATATACATTATACAATTAGATACCAATTTGTTCAAATGAGATAAAAAGCTTGAGTGGGATGGCGGATGTGGCAGTCAATCTTTCCCGCATGGCTTTTGTTGTGCATACACGATTCTGTTGATGTGATTGACATATTGTACCCAGCTCATGTAGTTTATAACTAGGTACGGGGCTTTGTGTTTATCACCCCATCTTTTGGGAGAAACACCTCTAAGGCTTTCTCTTGATCCATAATGAAGTCAGTTTGTGACTTTGCCACTTAAATGTGATTTGTGAAGGAACTAGGGCAACATCTCTAATGCAATGTCAAGTCTTATCTACATCACTTATTAGCACACGATCTTGATATGCAATAGGAAAACTCCCTCATGGGTCGTTTACATTAGTAGTGGGATAAATATAAGTTGATTAGCATATTCACCATTATGTATGTTGTGGAGTTGTGCAAAAAGTGCACCATAATTAGTATAACCGAATATCTAATAAGCAAAATGTGTAATATATACTTTTTCACAGAAAAATTTGGCATGCTTATGTAATATTACTAATTAGTACACTTTCTTCCATTGTAAGCTATATAATACTGGCAACCCGGAATACGTGTATTATTACTAGTCTACTAGTATGAATAATTACAAATAACTTGCTCAAACTACTAACTAGTGGAGTATTTTAGATAATTTAATTTGATGGTATAATGATTATGTAGATGCAAGAGATAAAATTATAAATTTATAGTTGAATGCCATAAGGATGTATATCTAGGGTTTAAAGGATGTCATATAAGCTCATTCTTTGGGTGCAATGAGATTTTAATTAGAATGGGAGGGTGGATATGAGAAAAAATGGTAGAAAAATAAATTAACTTGCTTTAAAGCATGCTGATTTGAGAAACAAGTACTAAAATGCCCCTAGCTCATTAGATCTGCACCAAGGAAGAAGTCAATACTTACCACGATTATATTAAAGGATCAACTTGGGGAAGTAGATGGTGAAGATGATGATGATGAAGACAAAGATGAAGAAAAAGAAATGGAAGAGGAGGCTATAGATAGAAAAGGAGTTGTTTATTCAGTGAGTAAAAAGGGTACAAGGTACTCTCTTATATAGCTATCGAGAGTTGAGACACACACAAGCAGGCAATATGGGACTAATACAATAGAGCAGTATAAGAGATAACACAGCAGAAACAGAAAATAACACAGTATTTCTATACTCCCCCTCAAGCTGGAGCGTAGATGTCGAATAAGCCCAGCTTGTCAATCAAAGTCTGGAAGCGAGCTTTAGGTAGAACTTTGGTGAAGATATCTGCAAGCTGCTTCTCAGTGTTGAGATATGGAGTGGAGATGTGTCGAGATAGAACTTTCTCTCGAACGAAGTGGCAATCAACCTCAATATGTTTTGTTCTTTCATGAAAGGTGGGGTTGCTCGCAATGAAAATGGAAGCCTTATTATCGCAGAACATAGGAATGGGGCTATAAGAAGTGATATCAAACTCATTCAGAAGACCTCGGACCCATAGGAGCTCACACGCAGTATGAGCCATGGCTCTATATTCTGCCTCTGCACTAGATCGGGCAACAACTGTCTGCTTTTTGCTGCGCCAAGTAACCAGATTACCTCCCACAAAAGTGCAATATCCAGATGTAGATTTCCTGTCATATCGACTTCCTGCATAGTCAGAATCAGAAAATCCAGATAAATTGCAATGGCCATGCTTTTTGTACAGAAGACCTTTTCCAGGAGAGCTCTTGAGATATCGTAAGATGTGACAAATAGCATCCCAGTGGCATTGTCGGGGTTTATCAAGATACCGGCTTATGAATCCTACAGCAGCAGCCAGGTCAGCTCTAGTGACAGTCAAATAGATAAGCTTGCCAACCAGTCTCCTGAACTGGTGACGATCAGCATAAGGAGGAGAAGTATCATTATCCCAATCCATATTGGGATCTAGAGGGGTGTTGCCTGGCTTGCAGCCCAGCATGCCTGTTTCTAGTAAAAGATCAAGAACATATTTTCTCTGTGACAGGCATAGTCCTACTGAAGATCTAGCAACCTCAATACCTAGAAAATATCGTAGTTTCCCTAGGTCTTTGGTGATGAAGTGTTGTGCTAAATACTTTTTGGTTGCCTGTATTCCTGCACTGTCACTGCCAGATAAGACAATATAATCAACCTATACAATAAGGATGACAAGTCCTGCTGCGGTTTTACGAATAAATACAGAATGATCAGATTGTGAACGCCGAAATCCAAAGGTAAGTAAGATCTGACTGAGCTTGTCAAACCATGCATGTGGGCTTTGTTTCAGACCATAGATCGCCTTTCTGAGTTTACATATTTTAGAAGCAGACTCCCCCTGAGCAACAAAACCCGGAGGTTGCTCCATGTAGACCTCCTCCTGTAGATCTCCATATAGAAAAGTGTTTTTGACATCAAGTTGAAACAAAGGTCAGTCTTTATTCACAGCAATAGATATCAGAATACGAACAGAATTTAAGCGTGTGACAGGTGAAAAGGCTTCAAAATAATCAACTCCATACGTCTGAGTATATCCTTTCGCAACTAATCGGGCTTTCAGGCGTTCAATGGTACCATCTGGTTGATATTTAATAGTAAATATCCAGCGGCATCCAACAGTATGGCATGAAGAGGGACGATCAACAAGATCCCATGTCTTACGTTCACAGAGTGCATTCATTTCCTGCTCCATAGCATGTTTCCAGGCAGGATTGTGAAGGGCCTCTTCGACTGATTTAGGAATTGTCACAGCAGACAACACAGAAGTGAAGCAAGCAAAGCTACCACAGAGATTGGCAAATGAACAGAAATTACTGATAGGATGTTGAGTACATGATCGAACACCTTTTCTTAAACTGACAGGAAGATCCAAGTCAGAAAATACCTCAGTGGATGTTGAATCAACCGCAGACGCAGGAGTTGGTTCGGTCGGGGCTGCAGAAGCATTGATGGTCTTTGACCGGCGCCATTAGACCTGCAATGGGCGTTCTGTAGGCACATCAGGTGCTGGTAATTCCTCAACAACCAATGGTAACGGTGTGGTAGCCATAATATCAGCCAACAATTTTTCGCCATCAGTGGAATAATAAGGCATATGCTCAAAAAAGGTCACATCCAAACTAACAAACCACTGCCTTTTAACAGGACCAAAACAGTGGTAGCCTTTCTGTGTACGGGAATATCCCAGAAAAACACATTTGACTGAGCGAGCATCAAGTTTGGTGAGGCCAGGACGAAGATTTTTCACAAAACAAGTACTACCAAAAATTCGAGGGGGTAGAGAGAATAAGGGTTTATCAGGAAACAAAATGGCGTACGGGACCTGATTTTTCAAAACAGAGGAAGGCATGCGATTGATGAGATAGCACGTCGTAGAGACAGCTTCAGGCCAGAAGTGATGGGGTACTTTGTAGTGTATGAGAAGGGTGCGAGCAACCTCAAGTAGGTGGCGGTTTCTCCTTTCAGCGACGCCATTTTGTTGAGGAGTGTAAGGGCAGGAGGTTTGGTCTATGGTTCCTCGAGCAGCACAAAAAGATGTAACAGATTGTTGCATGAACTCCAGGGCATTATCAGTACGAAAAATTTTAATAGGTCGATTAAATTGAGTGTGAACTTCAGCAAAGAAGGTGTGAATAGTATCTAACACAGTATCTCGACCTTTTAGTAAAAACAACCAGGTGGTGCGTGAATAGTCATCAATAAAGGTCATAAAATATTTCACACCCGAGTGACTTGATACGGAACACGGTCCCCAAATATCAGCATGAACAAGATCAAAAATTTCTTTAGAAGCAATAACTTTCTTAGCAGGAAAAACTGATCGAGTTTGTTTGCCTAAAACACAAGTTTCACAGGAAAAACTGTGCTCAGATAAAGTAGGAAATAAATGTTTTAATTTAGCAGCAAAGGGATGGCCCAGTCGAAAGTGCCACTGTAATCCCGTCACTGAAGCAGATAGCATAGCAGGAGCAGTAGGAGGTCCATCCAGATAATACAGCCCATATGGTCCTTCACGGCCCGAACCAATCCTCGTCTTTGTGCGGAGATCCTTCAAAACACAGCCCGAAGGATCAAATTTAATAGAGCAGTTGAGTTTTTTTGTCATCTTACTGACTGACAGCAGATTAACAGGAAACTTTGG
Organism: Alisma plantago-aquatica; assembly: GCA_963693085.1. NCBI lineage: Eukaryota > Viridiplantae > Streptophyta > Magnoliopsida > Alismatales > Alismataceae > Alisma > Alisma plantago-aquatica. The sequence continues at coordinate 558,688,148 of OY856409.1, forward strand.
AATATATAAAACAGAATGCAACTGCAATTTTGGTGAAAGATGAACTGTGCCAGTGTCGTGAACTGCAGTTTTGGATCCATTTGCAACGGTAACAGATGATATAGGAGCAGTTTTATTGAGAACTGGAAATAAGACGAAGATCACCAGTCATATAAGTGGATGCACTTGAGTCAATGCACCACTGTTTGTTACCAGATGATGGAGAGGCAAGCATGGCAGAGGGTCCTGGTGTAGACGAGGATGGCATCTGGGCGAGACGTTCCTGGAACATCTTCTCGAACTCAGACTGTAACCAGTCCGTGTGCGCAGGAGCAGCAGGCACATCAGTAGTAGAGTCAGTAGTAGTTTCTGTAGCAGCCTGGTTAGCCCAAGCGGGCTTACCGTGCTTAATCCAGCAACGATCTTCAGTATGATTGTCCCGACCACACCAGTTGCAATAGCGAGAGCCGGGAGGAGCACCACGTCCAGGAGTAGATGAGCCGCGACCTCCCGAGGGAGGAGGGCGACCGCCACGACCACGACCAAGGCCACAGCCACGGCCAGAATCAGCAGAGCGAGCAATAAGCGCAGGGTGCTCAACAACAGGAGAAGGGGTCATAGACGGCAGGCGTTGGATTCTTTTTAGAACATCCCGAAGGGTTGGCAGCGGATCACTTGACATGATCTGGTCAACCACGCCAGAATAGGATGCAGGAAGTGCAGCCAAGAACTGCACCAGTTGCAGTTCGTTGCGCTGCTTCTGAGCAATTTTGATGTCCTCCGTCAAGGGGTGGTAGAGTTCAAACTCATTCCACAGAGCCGAGCATTGATTGTAGAAATCATCAATGGAAGTGTCAGTGGAGAACTCCTTTTTTGCCAAAGTTTTGAAATTTTCAAAGACACGCTTTGGATTCTCCTGATGAGAGTAGATGTGGGACAGTTGATCCCACATAGCCATAGCATCATGAAGACAGAGAAGAGATTGGCTAATTTGAGGCTCAGTACTATTGAGGATCCAAGACATGATGTCGGAGTCATCCTTGGACCATTACGCATAGCTTTGTCTTGTTTTGTCATCTGAATCAGCGGTAGGAACAGGAGGAGGCTCAGTCGTAAGATGGTGATACCGACCTTGTGCTTTAACATATAGAACAAAGGACGCCGACCAGAGATGGTAGTTGGAGCCACCGTCGAGTTTCACCGTGGTGACACACAGAGATCGGGGAGGCACAGGAAAAGCCATGGCAGAAGCAGTAGTCGGCGCAGTAGCAGATTAGAGTACAGACCCACAAAGGGCAGATAACAACAGTAGAGATCTGACGTAGCAGATCAGAAAACCCGTATCAGGCAGAATATGCATAGAGAAACCAACGTCGTCATGAGGAAAACTCAACGTTCCTTCATGAGGCGCAGGCAGATAGGACGGTGAGACGAAAAGACTCTCAACTTAGCCGGCCAGCGGATGTCCGAACGTAGATTCAAAGAGCACCCAGACGTAGAGGGAGAAGGGAGGTAAAAACCAGTGGAAGCCGGCCGAAAGGGTAGAAGCCAAGAGGAGGAAGGTTGCGGGTGGGGTTGTTTGTTGGGGAGAGGAGGTGGCGGTGGGAGGAGAGGTGGCGGTGGGGAGGGAGGGTGGACGGAGGAGGGTGGCGGTGGGTGGGTGGAAGGAGGAGGAAGGGGCGGCAGCGAGTGGTAGGGGGGGGGGGGGGGGGGGGGTCGGTGGCGGTGGGTGAGGGTGGAGGGGAGAAGAGGGTGGCGACCGGGGGAGAGAGGGAGGGTGGAGGGAGCGGCAGCGCCGGGTAGGGGGAGGGGGCGGCGGGTGGGGGGGGGCGACCGGGGGGGCTTACGTCATGGGTGGGTTGATGGGTGGGGAAATGGAGAACATGCTCTTGATACCATATAGATAGAAAAGGAGTTATTTATTCAGTGAGTAAAAAAGGTACAGGGTACTCTCTTATATAGCTATCGAGAGTTGAGACACACACACAAGCAGGCAATATGGGACTAATACAATAGAGCAGTATAAGAGATAACACCGCGGAAACATAATATAACACAGTATTTCTATAGAGGCGATATAAGTGAATAACATGATGAAGGAATGAGGAAGATGGCCAAGGGGCTTTATAATTCTAGGATGTTTCTTGATTATAATGTTTGCTTTAGAGCTTATTTGAACTTTAGTTTTACTCTAGTCTCATATACCATCTTTTTCATGTAGGAACCCAAGCAATGTTCAATATTTTGACGAAATTGTCAAAATTTCACCCGAAATTTTTGTTTCGGTGGCAATCGGACACTGAAATTGACTGACGAAACTCTCGAAATAGGCATATCATCGGGTTTTTTTCTACTTTTTCATATATTGTGTACTACCTAGAGCATATTTTTTGCACAGTTTTGTGTCTTTAAGTCTAAATATTGTGCTTGCAAACTATAATGACTTAATTCATTGATTTCACCATTGAAAATTGACATCAAAATCCCCATCAAAATGCCCATCAAAAAAGTCAGGGTCATTCACTCAAAATGACGAGACCCCACCCCCCACTTATCCAATATGAGATATTGTTACATATTTGAGTAAATCTACACTAGTAGATCATTCTAGTAAAATTTCATAAATTAATTCGTTTATTTTGCCATCGAAACGCCAGGAACACATTTATCGAATTTTTTGTCAAAATTTGTGGCATTTTTTGTCAAAATTTGTCAAAATTTCTGTTTCTGTGGCCACCGAAACGGCATCGAAATCGGACATTTTGTTCCTTGGACCTAAGATTGTTTTAGGTTCGCTCTATATGCTTTTTCACCATCATGTTCTTTTCCTCTTTATTTCCTTATACATTAGTACTACGTCCTCTCTGATGTCTCATGTTATTTTTGTTGGTCTGAGAGTTATACATTGTCCATATTTTAATAATTACTTAATCATTCCATTCATATATATCTAATATGTCTATTTGAGATTGATTTCAGGTATTGAGGTACATGAAAAGGATTCATTCAATCAAGCCCTAGCTTGTTCAAATTCAAGTCAAAAGCAATGCAAATGCACTTTTTTAAAAACACCCTAAAACCCTTAGGATGGTTTTTGTAACCATTTGTTTTGATGTTATGACTTGTAACTAAGATGAGAAAACATCAGGAGCACTAATTCGAACGTCTTAATCACTCTAATGACATTTTTTAAAATACATCATTGAGTGTTTTCGGTCGAGTTTCTCCTGTGACAAAACTCGATCGACACCCTTGATGCATTTTGAGAATGTCTTTGTTCGGTCGAGTTTCCATACACGGAACTCGACCGACACGCTGCACTGGCAAAACTAAATTTAAGCGATTGGTCGAGTTTCATCCAGGATAAACTCGACGGATGCTTTAAATTTACTTTGTCATATAGTGCAATCGGACGAGTTACCTTTATTGAAACTCGACCGACTGCACTATACAGAGTGTGCAGAAAAAGTGACTCTTATCGTAGGAGTGTTGCAAAACTCAAAATTATATACATTGCAACACCCCAAACGGCTAGAAAACGTTCTGTAATGCTCCTAGCCTCTAGTGGACACCCCAACTATAAATAGGACATCTTGGAGTTCATTCCAAGGTTGCTCTTCTATGCTATTCAAGTTCTTAGCTATAGTTGAGTGCATCCAATCCACTTGAGCCCATTTCTCTCTCTTGTTTGCAAATCGAAATGTCCATATGAGTGAGATAGGATCTGTGTGAGAGAGTTACTACATTGTAGACTTGTAAAGCTCTCAAAGCTTCCCCTTCCCCAACCCCTTTCTTCAAGTGCAAGTTGGTGAAAGTTTCTCCAAGTTGAAGGAGAAGGTGCAAGCTTCTTCAAGGTGTAGAAGAAGGTGCAAAAGCTTCTCCAAGGTGAAGGAGAAGGTCAAGGCTGAAGATCCGGGAGTAGAATGGGTAAATCCTTCAATTAAAAGACTTGTAGCAAGAAGGGGATCTCCTTGGCGAAGGTGTCCAACTACTTACAAGAGTGGGTAAGACCTTGTAGAGGTAGAAGACTCTAGCTCCACCGGATAGGTAAGTCCTTGGTTGGTTGTTGGCTCCCTTGTCCTCAAAGGGAAGGTTGGGTATCCTTGACCCAGAAAAGGAAGGTTATCTTGTATGTCTTATAATGGAATATAAGTATACATTGTTTGCAAAATCCTAGAGCTTGACCTTTCTAGGTAGTGGACTGACTTTCTCCTAGTTTAGGGATTGGAACCACTCTACGTAGCTTGTCCTAGTGTTTGTTCCATCTCTATCATCCTTGCTATGTATGCTTAGTTGCACTACAAATTCAATACTTGCAAATTTCATATCTTGTAGTAACTTGAAGGTCTAATAAATTTTGTGCAAGTGTTTTTAGCTCTATCCACCCTCCTCCCTTTAGAGCTCATTGATCCAACAATTTTCACGTGGAATCTAGTATGTTTGTGTAGAATTTGATCGTCATGCTATGTTGACGAATTTGCAAATCACTTCAATTTAATTACTAAAGGTCAAGATATGCATCTATTATTGAACCTTTTATATTCAAATTTGAGTTCAGTGAGAAACAAGTTGTGGTACGAACATGAAAGGCAACTGACTAACTACAACATTGTAAGATGTTTACAAAATCTAACTATATAAATGGAAAGAACATTACTCATTTACATTTACATGAAATATCACTATGATCATACATTGTTTACTCATCCATCTGTATAATTTACATAATTTTACATTCAACCATTATAGTGAAACTCGATAGAGAGCATAGAAATGTCTTACATTGTTGTGCAGGGTATACATGTCTGATGATAAATTCTAGAGGTAGACAGAAGCAACGAAGAACTTTTAAACTAATAAGTTGGATCAAAGAGTGATTCAGTTGCATCTCATGCTCATCAAGATCTACCTCTCACTGGGTTTCTACCGTATACATATATACATAATACATATGTAAATTTATTTGTATATGTATATGTACATATATGTATATGTATATGTACATATATGTATATGTATATGTATATGCATATGTATATGTGGGATTAAGAGAGGCATTCTTTCCCCCTCTCCCATGCCTATAACGAAGGCCGAACATCCCGGAGGGTGGTAAACCAAGGCGGCAACCGGGATTCGAACCCAGGTCCCTTTGTTAGGAGACATCATACTTGAACACTTGAGCCACTCCTTGTCAGCAATACTTGGTTGATATGCAACATATATATATATATATATATATATATATATATACAATGAGGAAAGGGAGCATGTACCTAAGGGTATAGGAAATTCCCATATCAAACTCACTTTGACATCACATTTAAGACTTTATCTGTAATTCAACCATGTGGATAGAAGTATATGGTATGGATTCAAGGTAATTAAAATATGTATATGTATATTCGTATGCGTATGCGTATGGGTATGGGTATACGTATGCGTATGTATATGTATATGTATATGTATATGTATATGTATATGTATATGTATATGTATATGTATATGTATATGTAGATGTAGATGTAGATGTAGATGTAGATGTATATGTATATGTAAATGAGGAAAGAGAGAATGTACCTAAGGGTATAGGAAATTCCCATACCAAACTCATTTTGGCATCATTATTAAGTGTTTATATGTAGTTCAACCATGTGGATAAAGTATATGGCATGATTAGAGGTAATTAAAACATCATGAATATAATTTCGATATTAGTTTAGAACTTTGGATACCATTTAGTTATTTGAATGATAATTGTTGGCTTTTAGATACCATTGATTTGTAAGTTCATTAAATGTTAATAAATGGAATTGTTATACATCTTCCATCTAAATAATTTTTGATACACATCCTATCTCCACAATATACTCCTTATGCCTACAGTTGGATAATGCCAAGTTTTTATAACGGAACAAATTAAATTTTTGGTATATGACATTTTCAAAACCTAGGGATAGTCCCCATTTCCTTATAATATGTATATATTATACATCTTGCCATGCGCTGTTGATTGTCAATTTATCCCAATCATTTGGCTTATAATTGGGACTACTTGATTTGATTGCATTGTTCGAATCGTTTACTTTTATGCTATCCACTAACTTTAAAAAGGATGTAGAACATCATAAAACCCCATCAGATGCCTGAAATATAATAGAATCTTTATTTATACACTGACCAAAGATTAAAAAAATATGGGTAGGCAACTAGGCATTGCCACCTTGACAACTGCATAGGTATTTTGAAATCTTGGATTTTACATCATGATAATCTAATGAAAAATACTTTATGTACATTGTAGGCATCTGGAGATTTCGTACTGTGAAACAGAAAACAGTTTTGGGAAGCGTAAGGTTGCACAATGTGTGCACCCTCATATATATAACATTGAAACATTTACAGAGAGGTCCACATATAATATGGAAATAACAAAACAACTAACAGAATATATAAAACAAGAATATATGTTAACACTCCCCCTCAAGTTGGAGCATAGATATCAATCATGCCCAACTTGTCCGTCAGTGTGCAGAATTGCTTCTTCGCCAGCAGCTTGGTGAAGATGTCAGCAACTTGGTCTTCAGAACGAGTGAAGGGAGTGCAGATCTTGCCAGTCAGAATGGATTCCCGAATAAAATGACAATCTACTTCAATATGTTTAGTGCGCTCATGATAAACTGGATTATTCGCAATGAAGATAGCAGCTTTATTATCACAGTGCATAGGTATAGCAGAAGAAGAGTCAACCCCGAACTCTTTTAACAGAGAGCGCACCCACAATAATTCACAGGCAGTATGGGCCATGGCCCTATATTCAGCTTCAGCACTTGACCTGGCCACAACATTTTGTTTTTTACTCCTCCAGGTAACAAGATTGCCTCCAACATACGTACAATACCCAGAAGTAGATTTTCTGTCAACTCTGCTACCTGCATAATCAGAATCAGAGTACCCTGCAAGAGAACAGTGTCCATGCTTCCTGTAGTGAAGTCCCTTGCCAGGAGACTTCTTCAAATATCGTAGAATCTGACAAAGAGCATCCCAGTGACACTGTCTGGGTTTATCAAGGTATCTGCTAAGAAGACCCACTGCAGTAGAAATGTCAGCTCTGGTGACAGTCAAATAAATGAGTTTACCAATCAGCCTCCTGTACTTTTTATGATCAGCAAACAGAGGAGAAGAATCATCATCCCAATTTACATTAGGATCTAGAGGAATATCAGCAGGTCTCGCCCCCAGCATACCAGTCTCCTGCAGTATGTCTAGGACATATTTTCTCTGAGACAACACAAGAGCATTAGAATTTCTAGAAACTTCTATGCCTAGAAAATATCTAAGTTTGCCCAAATCTTTTGTTATTTCCATATTATATGTGGACCTCTCTGTAAATGTTTCAATGTTATATATATGAGGGTGCACACATTGTGCAACCCTACGCTTCTCAAAACTGTTTTCTGTTTCACATGGTATCAGAGCAGTAGATCCAGCCGGCCGTCACCCTCCCTTCCCTCCTCTCCCCCCCCCCCCCGCGGCCCAGCAGCAAGCCGCCGCCGCCGCCGGGCAGGCAGCAGCAGCCGCCGGCTTTCAGCCGCCGGTCGGCGGGCGCCGGGCCAGCCGCCAGGGCCGGTCCTCCTCTCCGCCGCAGGGGGCTCGTGCGCCTCCGCGGCCGTTTGCCACCGGGCAGTTGGCTCCGTGAAGGTCCGGTGGCTTGAACTGACGTAGACCGTTTTTCGGTCCTGTGCCTGCCTGCCCGAGTAAGCCTTTGTGTCGTCGGGTTCTGTTCTGCGCTTCGGCGTAGACCGTATGTGAGAGGTCTACTCCGTGTTCCTTGTGCCTGCTGTGCCTGTCTGACGGCGTAGCCCGTCTCCTGCCTGATCGTGCCTGTTACTGCTGTGCCTACTGCTCCCATGGCGTCCTCGCATGATGACTTCCGCCGTCAGGTTACCACTGTGAAGCTTGATGGGCGCAACTATCCGCACTGGGTCTGCTCCATGACGATCTATGCTAGATCCCAGGGCAAGTACTCACATCTTATCCGTGCGGGTCCGGCAGCACCCGCAGAGGACGCTGATGCTAAAGATGTAAAGGCGTATGACGACTGGGTTCGTGATGACTCCACTGTGATGACCTGGATTCTCAATAGCAGCATTGAGAAGATTAGCGTCACACTTCTTCACCTACCTACGGCGAAGCAGATGTGGGATCAGCTCGCCGGTACTTACTCGCATAGTCAGAACCCCAAGAAGGTGTTTGACATCACCAAGCAGCTGGGACGTCTACAGTTCACGGGGACGGACATTGCGGATTACTTCTCTGACTTCACTGGATTATGGGGTGAATTGGAATCCTATCACCCTCTCTCCACGGACGTGGCTACTATGCAGCGTCAGCGCCAGGAGCTTCAGTTGGTCCAGTTTCTCTGTGGATTGCCTGAGTCATATGCTGGAGTTGTGGACCAGATCTTAGCCAGTGACCCTCTGCCGTCACTACAGAGTGCCTACAAACGCCTTCAGCGTTTGCCTTCGTCTTCCTCGTCTCTGACTACTGATGTTGGAGACTCTTCGGCCCTTGCTGCAGCTTCTGGTCGTGGCCGGGGTCGTGGTCGTGGTCGTTTTACTAAGAGCCGTCCTCCCCTGGGTGGAGGACGAGGACGGGCTGCTCCTGGTCGTGGAGCCTCTTCTACTGCCCCTACTGCTGATGCGCGTCCTCAGTCAGGACAGCGCCTTTGTACCTTCTGTGGCCGGTCCAACCATATTGAAGAAAAATGCTGGGAGAAATATGGTAAGCCGGCGTGGGCCAATGCAGCTGCTGACTCCACTACTACTGCATCAGAGGGAACGACTCAGCCTACTGACTCTGCCTCCTCGGGTGCGACTGCTGACTACATCCGTGCTGAGGTGGAGCGTCTTTTTCTTGAGCGAGCTGGTGCGTCGTCTCAAGCTTCGACTAGTGGAGCTCATGCCGCCACTTATTCTGGTTATGACACTGCCTTCCTGAGCTCTTCTTCTACTCCTGGTAATACTCAGTGGGTCATCGACTCCGGTGCCTCTTCACATATTTCTGGAAATAGATCACTGTTTCACAAATTATTTAAACCTTGCTCTGATACCATGTGAAACAGAAAACAGTTTTGGGAAGCGTAGGGTTGCACAATGTGTGCACCCTCATATATATAACATTGAAACATTTACAGAGAGGTCCACATATAATATGGAAATAACAAAACAACTAACAGAATATATAAAACAGGAATATATGTTAACACGTACAAATGCGGTAGTACATATTTTTTATCATAACTAGGAGGAACTATCACTTTGATTAATTTATAAATAAAAGTAAACAGTCAAATATGTCTATGAACCTTATATCGATGAAATTGATCCACGGCAACATCAGCATTACTTCCATCCAATATGTTTCCTGGAAAAAAAATAACTGGCAAGTAAGGAATACAAGTTTTATCTAATCATGCATGAATGCTACTATCTTGAAGACACATTGTTTGCAAAACTTGATGTTTGTATAACCATATGCATCCATTATGTATCATTTTTTTATCTCGTGTAAAAGCTATTTCAGTATATACTTGAAGAGATACATAAGTAGATCAAGGGCAAAGCACATGCAATTCATGAACTTTTTGAAAGATATATTTGTCAAAACAATAAAACAAAATTGTCTGAAGAGTTAGATATACCTTTCTTCTCACAAAATATGTCCCAAATGTTGTCGCCCCTCTTTCCCTCCTTTCTTCCTCCTTCAACCTTTAAATAAGACAACGAGATTGGTCATGCATATATTCATGTCAAACTAGCAATGGCTAGCTTGATTGAGATAGGTGCAGAGCAAGTCAATATAGCCCTAACCGAGTGGAATGTTTGATGTCGTCCCAACAACTAAATGATGGGGTCCTTGGCTTGGGTCAATTCATATTTGGCTTAAGGTTCAATATATTTGGGCCTAAACTAACTTGTTTGTAACACGATAACTTTATATTGTTAATGACTTAAGTAGAGCTGGATGATTACAAACCCACCAAGATTCTATATCCAATAAATGATGCCAAAGAATTACCATTTATCAGCCTCGCTAATCAAATTATCATTTTTTATTTATAACATGATACACTAAATTGTAGGATGGTAATATAATCGTATAGAATTGGAATAATTTAGTCAGAATAAAGGTGGATCTAGATGTCGTTGATAAAAACTGTTTATCATGCAACATTACATACAAACCATGCAATAATAATCTGTCTAGCAAAACACTGCAAACTAAATAGAGTAAAGAATAACAATTTCCATTAAATTCATTGCTATGGTAGAAAGCTTCATGCAATTTGTCAATAAGAAAACAGTTAAAACTCGTTAGTACAGTGAAAAACAGGATGAGTCAATTTTCGGTTGACTTTTCTTTTGAAGGCATTTTCGGTTGACTTGAAAAAGTGGTAATTGTAAAGTTCACAAAATTTGTCAAATTTCAGTCAAAATTTAGTCAAACAATTCAGGACATGGTGGGGAATGAGAATAATTTGGCTATTTACATACAGACATGCATAGATAACTCTATGTATGATGTTCCAATAATTGTCATTCTCTGGAGTACATGTATAACATATATATTTTCATATACACAACAATGTGTATGCACACAAACACACAATTGTATCTTTTTGGAGGACTATAGATATACACATAGATACACAAACGTATATGTAGAAAAGCTGACTGATTACAAAAGTAAATATGAAAAATGAATAGGAACACAAAAAGTCCTGGTAGGCTGTGGAAGTTTCTTCTACTTGCATTATACTAGGCTGACTAACACCTGTTAAATGCTGTGAATTTTTTCAATCTTCTGCGGATGTTTGTTGATATGCTTACTAGTTGGTAAATATAGTATCAGATAAGGTATGCATTTGTGCAGTAAACCAAGTGGATTGATTAACCATATTGACTGAATGTCTATACTCTGTTCCATCGGCCTACATAATACACCGTTCACATCTTTGCGGATTTCGTGACAGCTTGGGTCAATGACTACCCTGATTAATTGCCTACAATGTATATTTATTATAAAGTAACAATTAGTTCCAACTTTCAAGAGCATGGTATTAAACTTGCAATTCCTGTTTCTGACTTTAGTACAACTCTCATACATATAATAACTTTAGGGAGTGGTCATAATAGGTGCAGGTGTGCAGCCCATGTAGAACTAAACAATAATAAATATATGTATTCCAACACTCCCCCTCTAGCGGGAGCTAAATATCTGTTATGCTTAGCGTGAAACAAATATACTCAAGACGACGACAACATGGAAGAGCCTTGATGAAGATGTCTGCCAACTATTTCTTCCGTATGTATGAAAGGTTTAGAGATTTTTCCTGATAATACAGGATATTTGATGAAACGACAGCCTATCTTTGTGTGCTTTGTTCGTTCGTAAAAGGCAAGAGTATTTGAATAAAGGTTGAAAATTTGTCATCACACTACACTAGCACTAGTTTGGCAACAGGAATACCAAAATCATGAAGTATAGATGTCACCCAAAAACAATCACATGCAGTATGAGCCATAGCACTATCTTTAGATTCAGCGTAGGAGTGTGATACTACATCATGCTACTTGTTAATATAGCTGTTTTATGTTTCCTATATTTCTGTATGTCATTTACCTTTACTGTTGGACCTCTCTGTAATTTTCCCTTCTCAATTATTAATAAAAGAGGGACAGCGCATTGCTGCCCTAACCAACGCTGCACTGCGCAGCAACCTAATTCTTCACATGGTATCAGAACGGTGAACAGTACGGCGGCGTAAACAATAACGGTGGGGTGAACAGTAACTCCAGCGTGAACAGTACGGCGGTGTGCCGTGAACAGTGTCGACAACCTTGGACATTCTCTCTGGCCGATAGCACGAGCATCTTCGAAGGCTAAGACAGAGTTTCTAAACCTCCTGATCAAAGGGTCCGCGTCTACGTAGAGCATGGAACAAAATTTCGATCGAAATTTCGATTTTTTTCCAATTGGACATTGAAACGCATGTACGCAGAGAATGGGATGTCATTTCGCAGAAATTTCGCTAAAATTTCGCACTTAGGTGTGAAATTTCGCAAAACAGTGCAAATTTCGCCCAGTTTGGGCCATAATTTCGCGAAATGGCACAAAATTTCGAGATATTTGTTCCTAGGACTGCTGCCACTACATGTTAGGTATTTTGGCAATTCTCTTTGTATCTTTTGCTTATAGAGGCTATTTTCTTTGATTCTAAGGTATGTTTCCCCTATCCCTAGCCCATGTATACCTCTTTCTATGTTTACACTCTTCTAAAAGATGTGAAGAGATACTATGAAAAATAACAAATTTCTAAGTGCTGCTACTATATGTTAGGTATTTTGGCGATTCTCTTTGGAAAATCACATGAACTACAAACAAACTTGTGGATCTATGAAATAATAGTATTAAGTCTGCAATTCTACAATAAATTTGTTATTATTACACATAGTTATACATAAAATGACTTAAAAATAATGCATTTTCTTTGATCTATGTATATATGACCCATGTAACCTAACTAAACTTTAACACTAGACTTATATAAGTTGTAACATGTAAGTTTGTAACTTGCAACTGTAAGTTTTAAGGTCTAAGTGGTAAATTGTGGGTTTGTAAGCTGTTTACAGTCTAACGGACTTGACAATTCTGTTCATTTGTGCACTCACTCATTAAGACATGGATCCCACTCATTTACAGTCTAACGGACTTGACAGTCTAACGGACTTGACAATGAAGATATGTATGGTCAACCACCACAAGGACAAGAACCACCACGACACTCAAGCTTCGACTAGGATTGTTGGACTCCTAGTTTACTACTACGCAAGACTTATGGAACATCATAATGTATAAGTTTGTTAGTTGTTAATTTGTTTTATTTTATAATTATATATTATAAGTTGTAATCTGTAAGCTTGCAAGTTGTACTTGTAACTTGTAAGTTGTAAGTAACTGTAAGTTTTAAAGTCTAGTAGTAGTTGTTTAAACTTGAAATTTGTAAGTTTGTAATAGACTTAGTCTCTAACTGTCTAGCAGACTTTACATTTCTATTCATTTGTGCACTCACTCATCAAGACATGGATCCCACCCTAACCTCTAAACATATAAATTTATTATATAATCTAGTGTGTTTATGTCTAGACTTTGTGTTTGCAGAATTTCAAAGCTTAATTCCTTCATTTTGCCATCGAAATTGCCATCAAAATTCTGTCGAAATTGTTCAGCTTCCTTCAATTACAAATGTGGGAGACCCCCCCCCACATATCCAATATGAAATATTATTGCATATTTGAGTAGATCTTGGTGTTTAGATCATTCTGGTAAGTTTTCATGATTTAATTCGCTTATTTGGTCGTCGAAATCGTTAGGGCCGTAAATATCAAAATTTAGTGCGAAATTTCGAAAAAAATTTGTTTCTAGGCCATCGGACACGACATCGAAATCGGACATTTAATTCTATGACGTAGAGACTTCCTGATCACATCTCCTCCATGTGCGATTAGAAAGTACTCGTTTGGAGGTTGTGGATGCGTCAGAAACACAACTTGTTTCTCGTGAAGTGACGTGTATCTCTCTGTCACTCCTCTCTTCATTATGGTGTGTATGAATCTGTCACCTCATTTGTTATTGGGGACGTGTACCTCTACATCTCCGCTTTATCACGAACAGTTCAAAGATCCCTACATCACAGCTGAAGTATGGAGGATAAGACTTCCGTTGTCTACAACGAGGCGTCACCTATTCCCTCCATCAAGCTGAAAGTAAGAAATATCTTCTGTGGATGAATGTTGTCCACACAGTTCTGGAGTCCAGAGATAAATCAAAGCATGTTGATTTTGATCCTCCTGCCGAGACTGACAAAGGGTATGTTGAATGGAAGCGTCACAACAATTTGGTGAAAACTTGGTTATGGGGGAGTATGGAGCCTAGTATTGCCGCTAGGTTCATGTTCTACTCCACAGCGAAGGACATCTAGGATGTTGTGAAGAAGCATTATTCTCAGGAGAAAAATGCTTTGCGACAGTTTATGATATATGATCGCTTTTTTGTAGAACGGAAAGGAAATAAGTCTATGGAGGAATATTTTGGAATAATACAATCTATTGTCCAAGAGCTGAGTTTTTATCATCCTGTGACTACACAAGAGCAAGTCAAGGATAGGAATGATCTAGTTACAACAAAGTTTCTTTCTGGGCTGAGTGCGCCTTTCTGTTCAAGACAAAGTGTGATTCGAGCAGCTGATAAACTCCCCGATTTAGAGGAAGCCCATTCCAGAATTCAACAATCAAATTTTGAGCCAGTTCACTCGTCTGCAGCTCCTTCCTTTGGCAAGTCTCAGGAATTCATTGTTGCTACAGTTGACGTACATGTGTTGGACGTGGAGGATACACTAGGCCAAAGTGTACTTATTGTGGTCGTCCAAGACATATTGTTGAAAGATGTTGGAAGAAACATGGAAGACCCTCTGCACCTCATGTTGGGACAGCTCACTTTTCTAGTAGCACTGAGTTGTTTGAGCCTCCTACTACTACTATTGCTTCTTCTGCTAGTGCTTCTGGAATTACTATCACAAGGGAAGAATATGACTCTTTTATTTGGGCCATTCAACATCTGAACATGGGAGCCTCTCCGTCTTCAGCTCACCTAGCTTCCACCTCTAGTAATTCAGCTTCTTCCTTCATGGCTTTCGGTTCTTCTCCTTCTTGGGTGGTAGTATCTGGAACTTCGCAACATATGACTAGTATGAGGAAATAGCTTCACTCCTTTGACTCATATATTCCACATCAGTCGGTGACATTAGTTGATGGTTGCGTGCGAAAAGTATTAGCAAGTGGTTCTGTTTCTTTGACTCCTAAGATTGACCTCAAATCTGTATAGTATGTGTCTGAACTTCCATTCAATTTACTTTTTGCTGCAAAATTGATTGATACTATGAAATGTACAGTGACGTTTGGTCCTTCTTGTTTTGTATTATAGGATCTCAAGAGTATAAGGGTGATTGGTGGGGGGCCTGGGAAATAAGATCTCTACCTTTTTCATGGTGCAAGTTTGCCTCGTCAAGTACCTGCTGCAATAGCCCCTGCTATCTTTTTGAGCGGTTCTCCCTTACTGTAGCACTACAGAAATGGTCACCCTTCTCTGGAGAGTTAGCGGAAGTTAGAACGATATTTATCACATGTGTCTACTATAGAGTGTCAGTCTTGTCAGTTGGGAAAGCATGATAGGATGTCTCACCCTAGTCGTGTCAATAAAAGAGCTCTTCATCCCTTCGATCTTGTTTACAGTGATGTTTGGGGTCCTGTAAAAGTAAGCAGTTATAATGGTTTTCGTATTTTATTTCTTTTGTAGATGATTTTTCTCGCATGACATTGATTTATTTGTTGAAGAGTCGAGAGTCTGTGTTATCCATTGTCAATCATTTTCATCAAGAAATAAAAGTCTTGTTTCATTGCAATATTAAAATTCCCCAATCTGATAATGCCTTGGAATATGTTCAACGTGCTATGGCTGATTTTTGTAGTTATGTTGGAATGATACATCGTACGTCTTGCCCTCAAACACCCCAACAAAATGGGGTAGCTGAGAGGAAAAATCGTCACCTTCTTGATATTGCTAGGACGGTTATGTTTCAATCCAATGTTCCTAGGAGATTTTGGTCAGATGCTTTATTGACTGCTTGTTTTCTTATTAATAGGCAGCCCTCTTCTGTTCTCCAAGGGTGTACACCGTTCTCAATTTTGTGCCCGCATGATCAG
The DNA here is from genome assembly GCA_963693085.1 of Alisma plantago-aquatica. Lineage (NCBI taxonomy): Eukaryota > Viridiplantae > Streptophyta > Magnoliopsida > Alismatales > Alismataceae > Alisma > Alisma plantago-aquatica. The sequence goes on from OY856409.1 coordinate 558,703,948, forward strand.
CCCTTTCTTGTTCCTCTTAGTGTTGGTTCCACCTCCTTTGTTCATAATTTTGATCCTAAGGCTAACAAATTGTCTCCGCAGTCTATCAGGACTCTCTTGGGTACTCAAATACCGATAAGGGGTACAAGCGTTACTGTCCAAGTCTTCGCCGCATGTTTGTGTCTAGGGATGTCACCTTTCATGAGTCCACTCCATATTTCTCTAGTGTTCCCAGTAAGGGGGAGCAATTATGTGAGAGTGAGGGGGTGCCACTATCACAAATCAATGAAGGAGTGCTACCACAACAAAGTGAGAGAGTGCCACCTCATTTTTGAAGATACTATAATCCAGGAGGGGCCATCTGGTCATGTTCCTCCAATTCAGCAATACTCTTGGGTATATCACAAACAAAGCAGGCAAGATCATGATGAGGTAGCGACTCCGATCGATGTGCCTTCCCCATCTTCCTCTACTCAAGAGATTCCTGAAGAGCCATCTGATCTTGATGTTCCCATTGCTCTCCGCAAAGGCACTCGCTCGTGTACTATTTGTCATCCTATTGCAGGTGTTTGTTGTTTGTCAAATTTGTCTAAGCAGGCACGCTCTTTTGCTCTGGGGATTGATTATGTGACTATTCCAAAAAATCATATTGATGCAATGAAGGATGTGGGCTGGTTACAGGCGATGAAATCTGAAATGTCTACACTTGTGTAGAATAATACGTGGGAGCTTACTGATTTACCTTCATATAAGAATGTTGTAGGTTGCAGATGGGTTTTCACAGTTAAACACAATCCAGATGGTTCAGTAGAGAGGTTGAAGGCTAGACTGGTGGCGAAAGGATACACTCAGACATATGGTGTTGATTTCTTTGAGACATTCGCACCAGTGGCTCGTCTTAATTTTGTGAGGATCCTTATTTCTCTGGCCACCACTTTTAACTGGCCACTATATCAGCTCGATGTTAAAAAATGCCTTCCTACATGGTGATTTACGTGAAGAAGTATACATGGAGCAACCTCCTGGCTTTGTTGCTCAGGGGGAGAGTCAGAAGGTGTGTAGATTTAAGAAGGCCATTTATGGGTTGAAACAATCTCCTCGAGCTTGGTTTGACAAGTCCAGTTCTATTGTATTACAAATGGGCTTCTCACGTTCTGTGACTGATCATTCATTATTCTACTCTAATTCTTCTTCTGGGTCCATTATTATTGTCGTTTATGTTGGTGATATTATTATTATTGGCAGTAATTCTGTAGGCATATCAGATGTTAAAGAAGGACTGCAGAAGCACTTTCACACAAAGGACCTAGGCAAATTGAGATACTTTCTGGGCATTGAAGTTCTTCAATCTCATGCAGGCACTAATTTATCTCAAAGGAAATATGTGCTAGATCTACTTCATGAGACAGGCATGAGTGATTCCAAGCCAGTATCCACTCCTATGGACTATCATGCAAATGAGAAGACTGATGACACTGATTATCCTGATACAGGGTATTATAGGAAGATTGTGGGTAAGTTGATATACTTGACAGTTACCTGTCTTGACATTTCCTTTGTTGTAGGAGTGGTGAATCAGCATATGAGCCCACCCAAGCAGGCTCATTGGACAGCAGTCTGTCGCATTCTGAGGTATCTAAAAGGTGCACCAGGAAAAGGGATCACATATCTTAGACCTAAGACACCTACATCTACTCTTGTTCTTACTGGCTATGCAGATGCAGATTGGGCAGGTAATCAAAATGACAGAAGATCCACATATGGACCTTTCTAGGGAATCATCTTATCACCTGGAAAAGCAAGAATGTGGTGGCTCGTTCTTGCACAGAAGCAGAGTATAGAGCTTTGGCTCATACTTGTTGTGAACTACAATGGGTTCAACCCGTGCTATCTGAGTTGAAAATTCCTGTGATATCTCCTGTTGAGCTCAAATGTGACAATCAAGTTGCTACTTATATTGCTAAGAATCCAATCTTCTACGAACGCACTAAGCACATAGACGTTGATTGTCATTTTGTCAAAAGATCAAGTCAAGAATGGAAAGGTGGTGAGTCCTCATGTCAAATTTGAAAACCAACTTGATGATGTTCTTACAAAGCCATTGGGTCCAACAATGTTTCAGAGTCTTAGTAACAAGTTGGGCATACTTGATGTGTACGCTCCAGCTTGAGGGGGAGTGTTAATATAGTTGTTTTATGTTTCTTATATTTCTTTATGTCATTTACCTTTAATGTTGGACCTCTCTGTAATTTTCCCTTCTCAGTTATTAATAAAAGAGGGACACGCCCTAACCAACGCTGCACAGCACGGCAACCTAAGTGTTAACACTTCTTGTTGTGACACATGACAAGGTTACCACCTATATAGGTATAGAATCATGTAGGTGGATCTATGCTCATGAGAACCAGCATAATCGGCATCTGAGAAGCCACATATATATGGGTGCATAATTTTTCAAGTAAAGGTCATGTAATAGGGATGACTTAAAATACCTAAGAACCTGCCATAATCTTATTTATTGTACTTGTTTAGGATGTTGTATAAATTGGCTTAGCCGTTCAACAACAAAGGATGTATGACGTGTGACTGGGAAGTATAGAAGTTTTCCGTCAAAAACATGATATCATATCACATCTTAAAATTTAAGACTCTCGATATCACCCAGAGAAAGTTGTGGATTCATAGGTATAGACAGAAGTTTGGAACTGATCGTGCCCATGCCTCTTAAGTAAATCAAGTAAACATTTCCTTTGAGAATAGATGAGGCCATCTTGGACATGGTTCACATCTATGCAAGAAAGTAATCGGTAGGACCGAGATTCTTAATCATAAACTGTAACTCTAAGAATCTTTTGTCCAAAAACTCCATTATGATTATAACTTATCAGTATAATATCATCAACACATAATGAAAACTATTGAGCTCGCAAAAGTCTCTAATATGAAGTCACAGCGGTCGCATTGCGAACGAGTGCAGACAAATTGCAAGGCCAATATGTAAAATGAAGCACGGGTACTACTTGCTTCAACCCACATATAGTTGCATTGAGTTTGTATGTTGTGGAACACTCCCCCTCTCCCCCCCCCCAGCAATAAAAGCGAGAGGTCGCTCCATAGAGACACTCTCAAGGAGATACCATAGGAAAGCATTTTTAATCTCAAGTTGAAACACTTGCCAACCAGAGTTGGAAACACAGAGAGAAAGGAGAAAATGTCTGGAAGTATTCAATGCCATGCTTCTGGATCTAGGAAGCACGGATACTCCAAAATAGTTCATGTACACAACTGTACAAGTATTGGATACTAGTATTCCTTGGATACGTATGTGTACATATTGCATACTTTTCGAAAGTTATTTAACAAAAAATAATTTTTCAAGGGTGGATACTTTGTTTATATGGCCTAAATACTTTATGGATATGGATTGGTCCATATATATAGATGCATACATAAATCGTATTTAATTTGTTGCTATGTGCCTATTGTCATTGTTAGTTTTATATTAAATTTAAATTTTCTTTTTTGGCTCTCAAATAGAACTTAAGAGTTTTGAGACTGCCACGAAATCAGTGTGTGGTAATTATGCATCTGTACAACTCTGTTCTGTAAACCAAGTTGACATTCTAAGAGAACTATTGTTAGTTTGCTACCAAAGTAGTTGACTGTTACTTCCTCTTAGTAACTTAAGATTAGTTCCAAATTCTTGAGACTATTCTAGTAACTTAACAATAGTGTAAACAGGAAGAATGTTGTTTTATTGGATGATCAAAACTGATTACATAGGAGTCTCTTATATAGCAAACATAACAAGAGACTAAACTAAGCGCTACCCATATGGGACTAAACAACATAAGAAAAGGAGTAAGTGAGGCACATGCCAAGCACATGACACTCAAAGTAAAGGAACAGAAAAACACATGAAACTACATATCTCTATACTCCCCCTCAAGCTGGAGCGAAGATATCGACGAAGCCCAGCTTGGAACTCAGATTCTGAAAGCGAGTCTTGGGTAGCACTTTGGTGAAGATATCCGCAAGTTGTTGTTCTGTACTGATATATGGAGTGTAGATCTGACCTGAAAGAACCTTTTCCCGTACAAAGTGGCAGTCGACCTCAATGTGCTTGGTTCTTTCATGAAAGGTTGGGTTGCTCGCAATGAAAATGGCCGCTTTATTGTCACAGAACATGGGCATAGGGCTAGGCGGAGATATGTCAAACTCCTTCAGAAGACTATGAACCCATAGCAGCTCGCAAGTAGTATGAGCCATCGCTCTATATTCTGCCTCAGCGCTTGATCTTGCCACAACAGTTTGTTTTTTACTGCGCCAGGTAACTAGATTGCCGCCCACAAATGTGCAGTATCCAGAAGTGGATTTCCTGTCAGACCGACTCCCTGCATAATCTGAATCAGAAAACCCAGATAGATCACAGTGGCCATGTTTCTTATACAGAAGGCCTTTTCCAGGAGCACTTTTAAGATACCGAAGAATATGAATAATAGCATCCCAGTGGCAGTGCCTTGGTTTATCAAGATAGCGGTTAACAAATCCCACAGCAGCAGCTAAATCAGCTCTGGTGACAGTCAGATAAATGAGTTTGCCCACTATTCGTCGGAACTGATGGCGGTCAGCATATGCAGGAGATGAATCACTGTCCCAATCCATATTGGGGTCCAGAGGAGTGGTGGCTGGCTTGCATCCCAACATTCCTATTTCTTGTAATAAGTCAAGAACATATTTGCGCTGAGTATGAGAAACACCTGCAGAGGATCGAGCAACCTCAATTCCCAGAAAATAACGCAATTTGCCCAGGTCTTTTGTAATGAAGTGTTGTGCGAGATATTACTTGGTTGCGTGTATCCCTGCGGGGTCACTACCAGATAAGATGATGTCATCAACATACACAATAAGAATAACCAGCCCTGTTGTGGTTTTGCGTATGAAAACAGAGTGATCAGCCTGCGACCGTCGAAATCCAAAGGACATTAAGATTTTGCTAAGTTTGTCGAACCATGCACGTGGACTTTGTTTTAACCCATAAATCGCCTTGCGCAGCTTGCAGATTTGAGAAGCAGACTCCCCCTGAGCAACAAATCCTGGGGGTTGCTCCATATAGACATCCTCCTGAAGGTCGCCATATAAGAAAGCATTTTTCACATCCAGTTGATAAAGAGGCCAATCTTTATTGACAGCAACAGAAACCAAAATACGAACAGAATTAAGACGGGCGACTGGAGAAAACGTCTCAAAGTAATCAACTCCATAAGTTTGCGTATATCCTTTCGCCACTAATCGAGCTTTCAAGCGTGCAATGGTGCCATCTGGTTCATATTTAACAGTAAAGATCCATCGACAGCCAACTGGATGACAAGAAGAAGGTTTATCAACCAGATCCCAGGTGTGTTGTTCATATAGGGCTTGCATTTCTTGTTCCATGGCATGTCTCCAGGCAGGGTGGCGAAGAGCTTCATCAGCAATTTTAGGAATGTGCACAGCAGATAATGCAGATGTAAAGTATGCAAGACTGTCACTCAGATGATCAGTAGAACAAAAGTGACTAATAGGATGTTGAGTACATGAACGAACCCCTTTTCGTAAACTAATAGGAAGATGCAAATCAGAAAATACCTCAGCCTGTGGTGGATCCTCCGCTGACGCAGGATTTGGTTCGGCCGGGGCAGTAAGGGGCTTTGGTCTTCGCTTGTATACCTGTAGAGGTTTCTCTTGTGAAGTAGGAACAGAAGGTATTTCTTCAACCACTGGAAGAGGAGTGCTATTCAAAATATCAGTAGTCAGGCGGTCCCCAGCAGCAGAGTAGAACGGCATGTGTTCAAAGAATATCACATCCGCACTTACAAACCATTGTTTCTTATCAGGGTCAAAACAGCGATAGCCTTTCTGAGTCCGGGAATATCCCAAAAAGACACATTTCACAGACCGGGCATCCAACTTTGTGAGACCAGGGCGAAGGTTTTTAACAAAACATGTACAACCAAAGATGTGAGGCGGCACAGAGAATAAGGGTTTATCGGGAAATAACAGAGTGTAGGGAACTTTGTTTTGCAAAACAGAAGAAGGCATGCGATTAATAAGATAGCATGCTGTCGAAACTGCATCAGGCCAAAAACAGTGAGGCACCTTGTAATGAAACAGGAGAGTGCGAGCAACCTCAAGAAGATGGCGATTTTTCCGTTCTGCTACACCATTCTGTTGTGGAGTGTATGGGCAAGTGGTTTGGTGGAGTGTGCCATGGGAGATGCAAAACTGAGTCACAGATTGTTGCATAAATTCTAGTGCATTGTCAGTCCGGAAGGTTGTAATAGGCCGATCAAATTGAGTTTTAATTTCAGCAAAAAAGGTACGAATGCAATCTAAAACAGTGTTTCGACCTTTGAGTAAAAACAGCCAAGTAAGACGAGAGTAATCATCAATAAAAGTCAGAAAATATTTTACTCCAGAATGACTGGGCACAGAACATGGCCCACAAATATCCGCATGCACAAGTTCAAAAGGTGCTGAAGAAGAAATAGATTTTTTTGCAAGAAAAACAGATCTTGTATGCTTGCCCATTACACAAGATTCACAAGTAAAGCTATTGCCAGAGATGCCAGGAAAAAGATGTTTTAGTTTCGCCGCAAATGGATGACCAAGTCTAACATGCAGTTGAAGTTCTGTCACCGAGGTAGAGAGCATCGCCTTTGGAGTAGGTGGTCCATCCAGGTAGTACAGCCCATCTGGTCCCTCACGGCCCGAACCAATCCTCGTCTTCGTGCGGAGGTCCTTCATAATACAACCAGACGGGTCAAATTTAACAGAGCAGTTTAATTGTTTAACCATTTTGCTGACCGAAAGTAAATTGACAGGAAAGTTTGGGATATATAAAACAGAACGAAGAAATAATTCCTTTGAGAGAGGAACAGTGCCAGTGCCACTAACAGCAGTTCTTGAACCATTGGCCACAGTGACAGAAGAAATAGGAGTACGGTTGGTAAGGTGTGAAAATAAATGACGAGTACCAGTCATATGAGTGGAAGCACCAGAGTCGATGCACCACTTTGTGTTACCGGACGAGGCAAGCATGGCTGATGAGTCTGAGGTAGATGGTAGTTGCGCCAGACGTTCTTGAAACATTCTGTCAAACTCCGAGCGCAACCATTCAGTGTTAGGTGGTGCAGCAGATTGATCCACAGAAGAAGCAGCAGGAATAGTATCATTAGCCGCTTGGTTGGCCCAAGCAGGTTTGCCATGCTTTATCCAACAGCGGTCCTCAGTATGGTTATCACGGCCACACCAGCCGCAGTGGCGTGGATGAGGTGAAGTGCTCCGTCCAGGTGCAGGAGTGCCCCGTCCGCTAGAAGTAGGAGGTCGTCCACCACGGCCTCGACCGCGGCCACGACCACGGTCGTAATCAGTAGAGCGAGCAACCAAAGCCGAAGGTGCAGGAGCAGAAGCAGGAGTCAGCGAAGGTAGTCGCTGGACTCTTTTGAGGACATCTCGAACAGTAGGAAGTGGGTCACTGGACAGGATTTGATCAACAACCCCTGAGAAGGAGTCAGGAAGCACAGCTAAAAACTGCACCAGGCGAAGTTCATTGCGGTGCTGCTGTGCAACTTTAATATCGACAGTCAACGGATGATACATCTCGTATTCATTCCATAAAGCAGAGCATTGGTTGTATAAGTCATCGATCGACAAGTCATTGGAGAACTCCTTCTTGGCGAGTTGTTTGAAAATCTCAAACACCCGCTTGGGATTCTCCTGGTGGGAATAAACATGTGCCAATTGGTCCCACATCGTCTTGGCATCATGCAAGCAGAGTAGAGACTGGCTGATCCTAGGCTCGGTGCTGTTGAGAATCCAGGACATGACGCCGGAGTCATCCTTGGACCACTGAATGTAGTCCTGTTTAGTCTTGTCTTCAGCATCAGCAGTAGGGGCAGTAGGGGCAGTCGGGGGATCAACAGTGAGATGATGGTACCAACCTTGTGCCTTGACATATAGCACAAACGACGCAGACCACAGATGGTAGTTGGATCCCCCTTCAAGTTTGACAGTGGTGACGCACAGAGATCTGGGTGGCTCAGAATATGCCATGGCTGCAGAATGGACCACACCGTAGAGAAGCAGTAGAACCCCCGGACAGCAGAGGCAGCAGAGACCCTTAATGGGCAGAAGTAGCAGAGATCTGACAAGTCAGATCAGAAGGACCCAATATGGGCAAATAAGACATAGAAACCTACGCCATCATGAGGAAAAATCAACGTTCCAACATGAGGCGCAGGCAGAAATCCCGAGGAACAAAGTAGACTCTCAACTTAGAAGGCCAGAGGTTTCCCGATCACAAATCCGCAATCTTCCGGACATAGACGGAGAAAAATTAGAAAGTGCACAGGGCTGTACGTAAGGATTTAGAAGGTGATTGGGAGGGAAATTGTGGGGGAAATGGTGGATATGGTGAGGATGGAAGATATGGAGGAGAGGGTAGTGTGGGGAGGGATGAAGGGAGTGGGTAAAAAGAATGGGAGGGGGCTGTTTGGTGGTGCGGCAGCAGCAGGTTGCCGCTACTGGCGGCGGCTGGGGGGGAGGGGCGGCGGCGGCTAGGGATAGGGTTAGGAGGGGTGTAGGGAGGAGGTGAGGGAGAGGGGCTGTGGCGGCGCGGGGGGGGGGGGGGGGGGGGGGGGCAGCGGCGGCTGTGAGGAGGGGGGGGCTGTTATGTCATGGGTGGGAAATTAGGGTGGGAGAAATTGAGGGCCTGCTCTTGATACCATGTAAACAGGAAGAATGTTGTTTTATTGGATGATCAAAACTGATTACATAGGAGTCTCTTATATAGCAAACATAACAAGAGACTAAACTAAGCGCTACCCATATGGGACTAAACAACATAAGAAAAGGAGTAAGTGAGGCACATGCCAAGCACATGACACTCAAAGTAAAGGAACAGAAAAACACATGAAACTACATATCTCTATAAATAGTTTTTTTTTTTACAACTTTTTGGCTAGCAAATCAAAACTTAGATGTTGAAGTTACAATGAACTCATATTACATATATATTCTAGATCTATAGATGCACTATTTTACAAAACCAGTTGCCATTAAAATAAATCCATTCTGGAATGTCGATCAAATGTATGCCAATGGCCATACTGAGTTGATGTATGCCAATGGGCATACTAAGTTGATCATATCAATTTGATAGGGTGCTTGTTGTTAGGATTTTGATCCATTATGATCCTAATTCAATATCTTGTAGCAATGTTTCTAATAATGTCTCTTAAGGTCTCATGCTTGTGAAAAAATTTCAGATCTTATTTCAACCCATTTCTAGATAGTTTTTTCATGTGAGTCATATAATCTAACTCCCTGAACTAAATCTGTATTTATGCCTTATGGTATCCAATCTACACTAATATTTCTATCTCAAATACGAAAGATCTAATAAATATCTCTCTTATTAGAGGGCATACATACATCTCTTAATTCAGTGTGATGATCATGTGCTTCTGTAGAAATATATATTTATTATTGAAAGTATGAAGGGGTGGCAAGAGTGAATGTTGTTACAATACAACTATGTTAACAAAGAGTGTAGGGGATTGCACTTGTCCGTTATCCCAATTAGTAAGCCAATCGGATTGCTAGCCACAGGTTGTGGGTTCAAAACCCCGACTGAGCACTAGGAGGGTAAAAAAACACCCTCTTCGTGTTTGTGACAAGGTTGGACTCCGTCCAACTACCAGAAAAAAGGATAATAGAAAAAGAGTACATATGATCATATAATACGAAAAAGCACACTTGCTAAAGAAGTATAGATTCCATGCAATAAATCAAAATTTGCCAAATGTCACTATCAAACACCTATGTGAAATACAAAAGGTATTCATGAGGTCAAATAAAGATCAAAGAAGGTCATATCTTGTTTATGAGATCGAACAAAGATTGAAAAGGGTCATGTCCAAGAAGATCCCTTTTCTTTATATTTATCTTTAAAATGTAATCAGAGGGTCTTAACTTGTGTATTTATGAATAAAACTGGAATATATCTATATTTATAATAACTACTAGTTTTTCTGTTGCATCCGTTGATGTACATGTATCCCATATTTTCAACATCCGTGTATCTCATGTTGTACCTATATGGATATGTATCCATATCCGTGTTTGTGCTTCCTAGGTCTAGAAGTATCATTTGGCCATAAGTCTAGCCTTATATCTCTCAACAAATCCTTCTTGTTAATATTCTGCACCCGAAAATAGCATCATCTCTAGGTAGATTCACAAGGTTCTATGTCCCCTGTAACCGCACCCAGCTAACTTCAGCCATTGTAGCCTTCCACAAACGGTGTTGTAATGCCTCAAGGTGATCACAGGAGACGTAAATTCCGTCAACAAAAAGAGAAAATGTCAAGCATGAAAGGGCAAATGAACAAGCATCATGAATAGAGATAAAGAATATTTAAAATTTGTAATGGAGTATGATTATGAATAGCGATTGGCAGGTGTAACAGTTCAGAGGAAGGAATCTGAGAGTGGGAGGTTGTGTTGGGGATGAGAGTAGTGAGATCCAAACAAGAAGTCCCAAAAAACTTGTTGTGATCAAACAAGTCAACCAAATATGGATGACAAATAACAACAATGACGACAAGCAAGTAACCACAAAACTAAATTTATAGTGATTCAACAATTCCAACATCCAATGACAGAGATGATATTATTGATGAGGAGGATTATAGAGAGAATGATTACTAAATACAAAAAAGAAGTACCCAAACCCCATTACAACTGAAAGACAGAGTAAGGGGTTCAAAGAGGTTGGAAACCCCACGAAAAATATGACGTCCGTCCTTGGCTTTATGTCTTTGTATTTTGATCGCTCGATGTCTCTTTACGCCTAGCATGAGGTTAGGGGGTCTACTTATAAGAAACATACATGTAACCCATATTCCAATTGGAGTGGGACCCAACCTGAGCAACGATATGATTTTTTTTCAAAATTGGTGATTCATCCATCCCTTTGGGTAAGATCAATCAAGCGAACTCTCAGTCATACATCATCACTTTAACCAACTGGGTACCACACCAACACGATTGGGTTGAACCATGTACAGTCAAACTATCATGTTGACGCCCAATATACGGTCAGAATGCACTATATATGGTCAAATACCCTGACCATATTTTTTAAAAAACAATCGGAGGCTTTGTATTCACCATGTCCTCCGCCTACAGACCCTCAAAAAGATATTATGATCAACAAAAAGGAGCAATATCCCAACAGAGTGTGCTCAACCACCCAAAGGTGTCAATTATCACACACCTGAAGTTGGCCCAGCTCGATGTAGACGTCCAAATTATCAAATAAAGCTTTTCTCAAAAGTGTGAGACACTCTCTCGACAAACTCTACATTATCTTCTCAACTCAAAAAAAAGTAGAAGTAGACGGGTGTTGCTATCTTCTTTAGCATCATAAAGAAAAAAAATGAAAAAAAGAAATATCAGCTCCTTCACACAAGGAACAAAATGTCCAATTTTGATGGTGGCCACAGAAACAGAAATTTTAACAAATGTGGACGAAAATTGCTAAAGATGTGTTCCTAGTATTTTGACGGCCAAATAAACACATTAATTGATGAAATTTCAAAAGAGCGATCTACTAGTGTAAATGTACTCAAATATGTAAAAATATTTCATATTTGATATGTGGGGGGGTCTCCTCATGTATGACTGAAGGAAGTTGAATTGTTTCAATGGGGAATTTGATGTTAATATTCAATGGTGAAATGAATGAATTAAGTCATTACAGTTTGCAAGCATGATACATAGACCTAAAGACAGAAAAAGGTGCAAAGAAATTAGACTGTGAATGGTACATAGTATATTAAATAGTAAAAAAATCAGTGGTTAGTGCATTGCGCTATCCGATGCCACTGTTTCCGAAAGTTTTGGCAAAATTTCGCTTGTTTCGATGAAATTTTAAACATCACCTTTGCATGCCCAACATGGGCAAAGCTCGATTAGAAAGAAGACCAGCTAATGATGAGTAAAGCTCAAACTTAATTGAAAGAAGAGTCATTTTCATCATGTCGACTAGATTTTTAGGCATACCCATATTCTTTAATTGATTTTTTTTTATTTGCGACTTCTCTTATGAAGTGGTATTCCACATCAATGTTCTTTGTTCTCTCATGGAACATTTGATCTTTGCTAAGAAGTACGGTACTTTTACTATCACAATGAACAATAATTTCTTTTTTATCTATCCCTTGTTGCTTTAGGAAACCCTTGAGCCATAAAGCCTCCTTATGGTTTCCATTGCCGCCATGTGCTCTGCTTCAGTAGTGGATATAGCAATAATACTTTCCATGGTGGCTTTCCAAGTGACCATCAACCCCACAGTGAACATGTTACTAGTGAGATATCTCTTGTTCACCAGCATAATCTAAGTCCACATACCCTATCTTGATGACTTGAACTCGATGAAAGACAAAGCAAGTATATGAGTTTCTTTTAAATACCTCAAAATCAATTAAACTACTTGTCAATGTGTCTTCCCAGAATAGCCATGTGACGGCTGACCACACTAACCGTATGAGGGTGTCTAGTCTAATGCAAAGTGTTGGAATAGTCCCACACCTCTGAGTTATGGGGTGGTCATTGGGCTTATAAGATGTGGGGTCCCTTCACTCATTGTCAATTGGTTTTGAATTGAATATCACGTTTATATATGATATCAGAGCAGAGCCCACGAAAAAAGTGTGAGGACCACACCCTACCTAAAATAACAAGTGCAAGCACACAAAGGTGGCCACACTTGAGGGAGGATGTTGGAATATTGCCACACCTCTGAGTTCAGGGGTGGCCCTTCGTCTTATAAGGTGTGTGGTCCCTTCACTCATTGCCAATTGGTTTTGAATTGAATACCACTCATTCTCATACAGATTATAGCATACATGATGCTACCAATGGCACTAGAGTAAAGTACATGCTCCATCTCTTTTCTTCTTCACTACACTATGCAAATTGCATTGTCGATAATCTGGGGTGGCCAATGGAGTTGAAAAAAGTTTCACATCTAAGACGTGAGACATGTGAAGAACCTTCTTGATATACTTCTCCAACGTCAGGATAAGTTTTTGTCTTTCTAGTCCCTATGTATATCCATCCCAAGAATCTTCTTAGCTTCACCTAGGTCTTTCATCTCAAATTCTCCATCTAAATTAGATTTCACCTGGCATCTCATATATGAGACGAGAAGCAATAAGCATGTCATCTATATGTAGCAATAAGTAGATAAAGGGGCAGTCATCTAACTCTCTACAAAAGACAGAAGTTTTGTAGCTACATCGAGAAAATTCATTCCATCATGAAGGCCTATACACTATCTATGAGATTGCTCTAGTGCATTGAGAGACCTCTTGAACAAGCACATGGTTCTTTTTGTCTTCAGGACCCTATGGTTGTTGTATGTAGATCTTTTCTTCTAGACCTTCAATGGCTACTAAAGAAAGAAGCACAAGAACTGAATTGTGCTTAATGATGGATGAGGAGAAATCATTGTAATTGATGCCTTCAATTTGATAGTATCTTTTTGCAAAAAAGTGTGCACTGAATTTGTTACCTTCTTCCTTCTTGTAGACCCACTTGTATCCCACTACTTTCTTGCCTTTAGGAGGTACCAACAACTCCTTAGTCTAGTTCTAGTAAATAGATTACATCTCTTCGTTCATTGCAGCAATCTACTACAGAATATATGGACCTGTGAATGCATCATGGACTTTGTCAACTTGTCACCAATATCTACATCAAAAGTGTTGGAAAGGGCATAAGCTACCGCCAACTCCTAAGTCTAGTTCTTGTAAGGAGATTTCATCTCTTCGTTCATTGCAATATGGACCTCTGAATGCATCATAGGAATAGTGGTTCATCACTAATATCCACATCAATAGCGTTGGAAGGGGCATATGCCAGCACCAACTCCCAAATCATGTTCTTGTAAAAAGATTCCATCTCTCCCTTCATCGCATCGATAAACTGTGGAGTATATGGACCTACGATTATATCATGGAAATTAGTAGGCTTGTTACCATTATGCATATCAACAGAACTGTAAAGGGCATAGGCTACCATAGAGTCACCAAAGTGATAGTATTGGGAGTGGTTTGTTTATATTTGCATGTGGCTTTTTAAGAATCCACCAGAGTCTCCTCTTCTTCATAGACACCAAATTGACTAGCATAGAAGAGGAACCTTGTTGATTAACCCATTGAGTTGCCACCTTCTTTGATCTCTACCTATTGTAGAATACCATGTAAATAACACTAAGGAGAAAACACCACAGACACCATGGCATGTTCGATAAAATTAATGTTGTGCTCTATCAAAAAATATAGTGAAGTGAGATCTTTGCGGCCGAGATGGTTTCGCTAAACTCCAAAAGAACAACCAAGGAATATGCATTTAATAGCTTTAGGTTCAAGTTTGCCAGTCCTAAATTAACAAGGGAAGAGCTTACAAAGAGAGAACTTAAATCTTTACATCTTGATCAGAATATGACCCATAACAGAGCTGATTGGAAAAGAAGAATCCATGCAGCTAAATCCACATGGTTGGGATTGAGGCTGAGATGATGAGGAGGATGTTCAAGTTTACTAGTATCAGAATGAGAACATGTAGAGAAACCAAATATGCACATATTCAAGAGCATATGTAGGACAACCAAATATGTGCATATTCAAGTAATCATCAGTTTTACTAGACCATAAATCTTCAAGAGTCTTGAAGTTTGATTGAAGATGACTAAGAGTGGCTCACCAAATAAAAGGATGTTGTTATAGCTTTTTCCTAGACGAATTTGTCCAGTGCACATTGAGAAGCATACATCCAGCCTTTTCTGACATGTTTTATTCATTCTTTTCAACACAACACTACGCGATGACTTCTAATTCCATAATCACTACAGAAACTATTGAACTGTTTAGAATAATACTCCAAGTTGTTATCTATCCATAGTCTTCATTTTCTTGCATGTTTGATTCCCAACAAGAGCGTTCTACTTCTTGAAAGTTGAGAAAATTTCTTCCTTGCTCTTCAGAATTAAACCCACACATTCCTTTGTGCAATAACCAATGAAAGTAATCATACATTTAACACCACCTTTGGAAGGAACACGAGAAGGGTCTCATAGGTCAAAGTGAACAACTGAACATAGTCCAAAACGTCATTGGCAGAGTGATTTTCTGCATGAAATTTGATTTTTTCTATGCCTTCTAGCTTGTCCCAAAAAACTATGTAAAGCTTGTAGATGGTTTTGCCACATAACAACCCTTTTGCTTAGAATAGTCACCCCCTTCTCAAACATGTGTCTTGAACGCATATGACAGAGCTTTTGTGGTGTCTTTAGATGAGGTTGTAGCAGTTGCAAAGCTTAACATAGTGGAACCCTATAAGATGTATAGTTTATGAGAATTTATCACCCCCATCATTAGGACCATGTCGCCTTAAGAAAGTTGAGACATGTATTCTTGTTGGAGAGCTTGTAGTTGTTGTTTTGAGTGTGCCCAATGAGATGAGATTCTTTAACCCGACAACATGTTGGACGTCCGTCAATGTCCTGACTTCACTATCACACATCTTGATCGTCATTGTGCCATCATCAATTGTCTCACAGGGAGAATCAACACCCATAAGGATGGCTCCACCATTACGAGACTATGTATGGAAATAATCCTTAAACTCAATCATGTGGCAAGTGCATGCAGTATCAAAAACCTAACCCTTCTTGTACTCCAAGGATGGGGATTAAGGAAGTGCGCAGTTACCGTTTTCAGACACTGCATGAGCCACTTGTACATGACCAACAACATAATTGGAATTCTCATGTGTTTGCTTGTTTTTCAAGTTGTAGCACTCATCTCATGTTGCAGTAAGTGCAACTCGTTGATTGAAGAGACCTTGACTTGTTTTTCTTTTGCTTTAAACCATGGTTATTAAAACCAAACTGGAACGGCCAGTTAAACTGCTTGAACCAGGAATCGGTCACTCTACTGGGTCGGTCACCTCCCAAAGCCGGAAATGAAGTTTGACTGGAATCAAACCGGTGAACCGACCGGTTGAACCGGAGAACCGGTCTGGTTTTAGCCCAACCAGCTGATTCTCTCACTTAGCAAGTAAATGTATTGTTGCTGCTATTTTTTGTTAATCAATATTGAATACTATATAAATGTTGGTATGTATCCATGAATAGAATAATATTTGTTATTTGGTTTGTTTATCAAGTTATTATGAGCAGTTATGCTATTATTCATGTTTCATAGCTTTTACAGGGATATTTTCTGAGTATCAAAGACATTTATATATTTGTAAACTATTAGTAACATCATGTTAATGTCACCGGTTGAACCAGTTAGACCACTGGTTGAACCAATGAACTGAGAACCAGGGACCTCACCGGTTCGTTGACGTTTGAGTTTGACAACCTTGCTTTAAACCTTCAGAATCTGTCATGTGGATGCTCCCATTCTCTGGGGGGGGCAACACTTCACTTGCAACTTTTGATGAAGCAAGATCCTTATCTAACTTTGTCTGAGATGTCAAGGTTGTTTTGCCTTTTTGGAGTGATATATTCTTTGATTACTGGAAATCATCATGTCTCAGAGAGTCGATAAAGGAGAGCGTTGAGTCATCGCACGATTCAAACGGACCACATTACCACAATAGCATGCGAGCAGTGGAGGGAGAGGTCTTCCGAAATTGAGCCGCAGCTTCCTGCCAATCGCTTACGATAGGATCTTGTTGTTGAATGCTTTCGATAGCCTGGATGGTTTCAAGATCTTTGTGACAGTTCTATAGGTGAGGTGGTTTAGGTTTGGTTTGATGATTCTGTTTTTCTCTGCTTGTTCCAGGTGTGTGTACCTGGATCGTCACATTAATTGTCATCCTCGTTGTTCACTCTGGAGTGATTGTTTCATAGGCAGATGTTCTTATAGGAAGGTGGAAGAGTGCAAAGCAACAAAATATTTTATCCTTGTCATCTATCTTCACATCTATCTGCTCAAGCTCGTGATTGATTTTGTTGAATTCACCGAGAAGAATCTTCCACACAAAGCATGAGGAAGCGCTTCTTGAGCGCAAGCTCGTTGGTGACAAACTACTTCATATAGAGAGATTCAAGTTCATCTCAAACTTTATTGGCAGTCTTTGAATGGTTGCCTCATGAAAGACTTCATCCTAAGTAAAGGAAGATGCTTACACAAGCCTTTTGATCTATCTATTCTCCCCCTCCCCTTCTCCACACACACACATACTATCTTTCATGGATGTCAGTTTCTTCTCTTTTAAGAATAGAGCTTTATGAATTCATTTGTGCATGACGCAAGAGTCACACTTGACTTGCCAAGCAGAGAAGTTTCTCAAGCAAGCGAACTTGTCGATATTGTACTTTGACGTCATGGTGAGATCCAAATGAACTCACTCTAATACGACTTTTATGTTCTCATATCACTTGTTGCGGATTAGAGCGGCAAGAGACCCGAACAACAAGCCCGAATGAATTTGTTGCAAAGATAAAAAAGCATGTGATCGAACAAATCAACCGCATACGTACAAAGAGTAACAAAAATGACGACAAGTAAGCAAACAAAAAACAAATTTATAGTGGTTCACCTCCTTTACAATGTGGGAGCCTACATCCATTGTGGAGATGATATTATTGATGATAGAGTGTTACTGAGAGGATTATTACAAAAGAGAGAAATATGTACTTAATCCTCATTATGTCCGAAAGCCAGTCGTAGAAGAATGGTTGCTTGGAGAGGTGTTCTAAAAGGCGTCAAACATAGGGTTTTCATTGGATTTAGGTCGTCAAAAGACATCTCTTGATGCCTCTACATGTCTAGGACAATGTTAGGGGATCTATTTATAAGAATGAACATGTAACCCACATTCTAATTGGATCGACATTCGACCTAGGTCGAGATACAATCTGGTTGAACTGTATACATTCAATAACTTTGAGTCTTTAATTGTATATGTTGTTTCCGTCCATTTATGATCATCTTAGACTGTTTAAGATTGCATACCCAAATCTTAAATGTTTTTGTCTGCAATAGCATATCATGATTATGTGCAGTCATTTGATGACAGTATTTTAGTCTGAAGATGTCAATATGCATCCCTCAGTTGGAAGAGCTCAATGTAGATATTTGGATCATCAATGGAAGATTTTCTTGAAAATTTAAGACACTCTAAATAGGTTGTTTTGTACAATGTTGGTACACACATAGGGGAAAAGGTGGTGGAGGTAATGGATGTGGTTATGGTGGGATTAATGGCATTGGAGCTAATGGATCTGTGCTAGGTGGTTCACCTCACATGGATAAGGGGATAGGTGAGTTGTTTCGATTTCCTTGCTTTCAATAGAGAAGTAGGGTTTGTCCTCAAAAAGGTAACATCGGTGCGGATGTAAGACCGATGGGTGGTTGGTTCACAGCATCGGCCATTTTGAGTTCTTGGATATCCTACGAAAATGCACTTAATTGGAAGAGCAACAAGTTTATCAAAATTGAAAAGATGAATAAATAGACACCTAAAGATGTAAGGGTTAGAGGGCTAAGTTTTTTGGGGTAGTAGGACATTGTGCGGAACCCTAAGACAAAGGAAGATATTGTATTAATGAAATATGCAGAACTGAGAGTTGCATCAACCCAATAAGAGGCGGTTGCATTCATATGAAACATGAGAGTTCGAACAACATGAACAAGATGACACAACTTGTGTTAATGCCACACCATTCAGTTGACACATATTGACACTTGGCGTGCTGACGTGGTGAAGCACGCCCAAGAAATTCAAAAAAGTTGATAATTCTCTATTGACAAACTCCAGGTCATAATCATTTCTAAACACGTGTTTTGGTAGAAATTTGGACTTCATTCTTGGAAAAAGAATCTGAACAAGAACAGCCGTTTGGACCTCTCTTTGAAAAGATACACCCTATGACTTTAAGTACGATCATCTACTATGACAGAAAAATATTACAAAAAGCTCTAAAACTTTTGATATGACCAGGAGCTCTAAGGTTGGCATCAGTACATCAAATGGATGACGTCCCCTGTAATAATGCCTAGGAGAGAAAGTGGATATATGATGTTTCTCGAACTGGCATGCTTAGCATTAAGGTGTCTCAATAGAGGATATTGTTGGTAATTGCCGACGGAGAACTGGCAAGTTCGGATCATTCATTCGCAGGTGAAGCTGTAAGTAAGGACTGTAAGTTGCAAACAAGGATGGAGTATTAAGGTAGTAAAGTCTACTGCATCTAAATTTGCCTCAATGCTTCATCGTCTAGAGATCTTAGTGAGAAATTGCTTGACAATTCAGGGACTTAGTGATTTACTTATGGATAAAGACCTAGACAAAACTTTGGGGCATGCATAACATTGATATGAGGTAGAAATTAGTCTAAAGAAAGATTTTGTAGACCCCCAATGAAGAAGACAGATCCATCAGCAACACAAACATGCAGGACGAGAGAGAAGTTGTAGACTCAAACAAGGAGGCATCACCAATAATGTGAAAAGAGGCACCACAAACTACAATACAGTCAAAATCATGAGAATTAGTGGGCAAGGAGTGAATACATGATAAGTTGAGAACAAAGACATTTTGGTAAGTGAGATCAATCATGGATACTGGCAGATTGTAAACCAAGTATATCATATTCCTATTTGAAGATAGTAGCTTTCATATGTGCTTTGTTAGAAGTCTGATTGAATTTAATGGAAGTAGAATGCCCAAAGGGATAGTGAAATATGTCCAACATTGATCTAAAGAATGGTTTATGCAATGACAGTAATCATAAAAGAGGTCACCAAATGCTCACCTATGTCAAGAGAAGATCAATGACCTCTCCCCCAACTGGATGAACTACTCGGTTGCAGCCTCCAAGAGTAGCATAGCAGAAGAGTCAGATTGTGGTGCTTCTAGATAGATGATAATTTTGTGCATTTTGTGCATATGTAGAAATTATCTCCAAAGTCATCGTTTGGTCCTTCACAAATTTGTATTTAGGGCAAAGAGTAGCAAGAAACTGAACAAATCTTATGGCTTCAGTTTACTTTTCATTCCATACAGATTAGTAGATATAGGTTGATAGGTGTCTTGTCCATCCCAAATTTTCAGAGAGTCGTAGCATTTAGCAAGAGACATGGATCCTTTTTAAAAGGTATGGATTCCCTCCTACACTTTATATGATCCAACTATGTTGCTCTTTGTAGAATGAATTTCATGACAACTTTCATGCATCTGCTTTGCAGATGAATAGGCCATAACTTGCTTTGCAATAGAATATGGCATGCTATTAAACATATATGTCACAACCCATTCATTGCCACCGTCCCAATTTGCTTTTATCATCGATCACTTGTGCTTCCTTTATAAGAACTTTTTTCTTGTGATCCCACATAATAGGAGCAAAAAGGTAGCCCACAAGAGAGAGTTGGTATCACCTAGTTTGATGGAGGTATTATGCATATAACAAGTGTTGCTTATGATGCATGTTTTCCTGTCACTGGAATCTATAGGAAGAATATTGGGGTCCATATAATACATTGTGAAATCAACTAAAATAAAGATGCAAAAGGAAGGATGTTTCACTTTAGGAGCCCCGCCAAAGAAAACAATAATCCAAATTGCTACAGTTCACAGATCCTCATTAAGGAATGACCTAGGGCAACAATGGATTGAAGCCCAACCTCAAGACGAGAGATGTGGGAGGCAGAAGCACACATAGTGTTTCCCCGCTACCGAGACGTCAAGGGAGATAGCCCCTCCTCGACAAACAACACGGGTATGAGTGTTTGCTTGATGGTGAGTGCGCTTAGTTGGTGAAACCCAATCCAATTCTATCCTCTAGAATAGAAAAGTATTACTTCTTATTGAGTGAATAAAACCAATACAATGCTCTCTCTTTTATAAGACAAGAGAGTAGTACAGCGTTCAGAGATAAGCAATATGGGATAAAGAAACAAGTGACTAAAAGACAAATAACCAAAATACACTAAGTAAAAACAGCAGTAAAGTGTATATACTAATACTCCCCCTCAAGCTGGAGCATAGATGTCGATCATGCCCAGCTTGTCAGTCATAGCAGTGAATCTAGACTTCGGAAGTATTTTGGTTAAGATGTCAGCCACTTGATCTGAGGTATGTATGTAGGGCGTAGATATCTGGCCAGATAAGACAACTTCTTGAACAAAGTGACAGTCAAACTCAATATGCTTTGTTCGTTCATGGAAGGTAGGATTACTGGCAATAAAGGTAGCAGCCTTGTCACAGTACATAGGGATAGGAGTACAATCAGAAATGCCAAAGTCTTTCAGCAAGCTCCGTATCCAGAACAGTTCACATGTAGTATGCGCCATGGCGCGATATTCTGCTTTAGCACTCGAGCGAGCAACAACTGTTTGTTTCTTACTGCGCCAGGTAACCAGATTTCCACCTACAAAAGTACAGTAGCCGGAGGTGGAGCGTCGATCGATCTTGCTCCCCGCATAGTCAGAATCAGAATACCCAACAAGGTTACAGTGACCATGTTTTTTATACAGCAGACCTTTCCCAGGGGAGCTCTTCAGATATTTGAGAATGTGAAAGACTGCATCCCAGTGACATTGTCGGGGTTTGTCAAGATATCTGCTAACAAGTCCAACTGCAGATGTGATATCAGCACCAGTGACAGTAAGATAGATGAGCTTGCCAACCATGCGTCGATACTGATGGTGATCAGGATAAGCAGGAGAATTCTCATCATCCCAGTTGGTGTTTGGATCCAGAGGAGTACTAGCAGGCTTTGCACCAAGAAGACCTGTTTTAGATAGAAGATCCAGAACATATTTACACCGAGATAGGCACAATCCAGAGGCTGACCGAGAAACTTCAATCCCAAGAAAGTAGCGCAAGGTGCCTAAATCTTTGGTGACAAAATGTTTCTCCAGATAACGTTTAGTCGCCTGAATGTCAGCAAGATCACTCCCTAATAGAATGATGTCATCAACATATACAATCAGAATAACAATGCCAGAAGTAGTCTGTTTAACAAAGATAGAATGATCAGATTGGGAACGTCTAAAATGAAATTTCTGGTACTCGGTTTATCAAACCAAGCACGGGGACTTTGTTTTAAGCCATAAATTGCTTTCTGCAAACGACAAACTTTGGAGGACTCCCCCTAAAGTACAAATCCGGGAGGTTGTTCCATATAGACTTCCTCATGCAGATCTCCATATAGAAAAGCATTTTTCACATCAAGCTGAAATAAGGGCCAATCAGAATTAATTGCAATAGAAATAAGTATGCGAACTGAATTCAGCCGGGCCACAGGTGAAAAAGTCTCAAAATAGTTGACGTCGTAAGTCTTTGTGTAGCCCTTGGCAACAAGCCTAGCCTTGAGACGCTCAATCGTGCCATCTGGTTGATATTTAATAGTAAACACCCAGCGACATCCAACCGGAGAACAATCAGTGGGAGGATCAACCAACTCCCAAGTGTTACGATCAATAAGAGCCAACATCTTAGCTTCCATGGCCTGACGCCAAGCTGGATGTTTAAGAGCCTGAGAAGCATTTTTAGGAATAGAAACAGTAGAAAGAGCAGCAGTAAAATTGGCAAAGTTAGTCTCCAGGTGAGCAGTAGTACAGAATTTCCCAATCGAATGTTTGGTACATGTTCTAGTTCCTTTCCTTAAACTGATAGGAATATCTAAGTCAGAGAATACCTGAGGTGATGACTGATATGGCATTGAGGAAGAAGATTCTGGAGGGGCCATAGAGGGAGTTGTCGTCTTCAGTCTTCTTTGATAAACTCTCAACTGAGGAGTAGCAGCAGCAGGAACAATATCAAGGGAATCAGAATCATCAATCATTGGTAATGGTGTCTCCATTGATAAATCTGACGTAAGGGCAGACCCAGCAGAAGAATAGAATGGCATGTGCTCGAAGAAAACAACATCAGCCGAGACCATCCATTTTTTTGAAACTAGGTCATAACAACGGTATCCTTTATGAGTCCTAGAGTACCCTAAGAAGACACTTGATGGCACAGGGATCAAGTTTGGTTAAACCAGGACGTAGGTTTTTAACAAAGCAAGTGCTCCCAAAAATACGAGGAACAGAAAATAAGGGCGCATCAGGGTACAAGATTTGATAAGGGATTTGATTCCCAAGAACTGAAGATGGCATGCGGTAAATGAGATAGCACATAGTGGAAATAGCTTCAGGCCAAAAACACTGGGGAACATTATAGTGAAAAAGTAAAGTACGAGCAATGTCAAGAAGGTGGTGATTCTTGCGTTCGGTGACTCCATTTTGTTGCGGGGTGTAGGCACAGGAGGTTTGGTGAATAGTACCCAGTTTGCGACAAAAACTACTGACCGAGGATTGCATGAATTCAAGAGCATTGTCAGTGCGAAAAAAATTTATAGGTTTGTTAAACTGGGTATGTATTTCAGCAAAATAAGCAGTATTAGTCTCAAGAATATTAGACCTACCTTTAGCAAGAAAATCCAGGTGGTCCTAGAGAAATCATCAATAAAGCTCAGAAAGTAACGGAATCCAGATACTCGAGACTAACAAGGTCCCCAAACATCAGCATGTATAATATCAAACGGTTGTTTTGAACCAATACATAATTTCTTTGAAAAAGTTGCTCTAGTTTGCTTGCCCAATTGACAAGTTTCACAATGAAAAACAGAATCTGAAACATGAGGTGGTAAATGCTTTAATTTGGCTACCGACGGGTGTCCCAACCGATAGTGCCACTGGATGCCAGTCACAGAAGATGCCAGATACGCCGCAGTCTTTGGAACATCCAAGTAATATAAACCATCTAGTCCCTCATAGCCCGAACCAATCTTCGTCCTCGTGTGCAGATCCTGAAAAACAACACCATCCGGGTCAAATGTAATACAGCAGCGAAGGCTCTTCACAGTTCTATTGATAGATAACTGATTTATAGGGAACTTAGGAACATATAAAGCAGAGCGCAGAGGCAGACATCCAGGAGTGCATATATCACCAAAACCAGTAACTGGTGTTTGAGAGCCGTCGGCCAGAGTAACACGAGGTATAACAGTAGTGTTATGTAAATGAGAAAATAATGTAGGATTGCCAGAAATATGGGATGTCGCACCCGAATCGATCACCCAAGTATTTTTACCGGACTGAGTCAGAAGAGCAGTGCTACCATCTGTGGAGGCCTTGGTAGAGGAAGCAAGTCGTGCTTGTAGTAGTTTCTCAAACTCCGATCGGATCCAATCGGCAGACGAAGGTGCAGAAGTAGTGGCAGTGTCAGGCTGATCTGTGGTGACTTGATTCGCCCAGGCTGGCTTCCCATGCTTTATCCAACAACGATCTTCATTATGATTGGTACGCTTACAGAAGGTACAAAAGTGTTGTTCAGTAGTCTCAGCAGGAGAAGAGGAGCCATGTCCTGGTCCAGAAGAACGCCCGCGGCCACATCCCCGACCACGGCCTAGTCCACGGGAGGAGTCACCAGTCCGAACAGCAAGGGTTGTTCCGTCAGAAGAGTCAGGTAGGTTTTGTGAAACGGAAGGAAGGCATTGAACACGCTTTAGAACGTCTCTCAAGGTAGGAAGGGGGTCACTAGAGAGGATCTGATCAACGACTCCTGCAAAAGATGAAGGCAGACCAGCGAGGAACTGGACAAGTTGAAGCTCGTTCCTTTGACACTGGATTTTCGTGATATCTGCACACAGAGGATGGTAGACCTCGAACTCATCCCAAAGAGCACAACAGTTGTTGTAGTAATCCTCCACAGAGTCAGTAGCAGAGTACTCCTATTTGGCCAGTAGCTTGAAGATTTCAAAAACCTTCTTCGGATTCTGCTGGTGAGAGTATACATGGGAGAGATGATCCCACATATCCTTGGCAGTCTTGAGGGGAAGGAGAGAGTGGTTGATTTTAGGTTCCGCACTATTGACCATCCAGGTCATAACACCATAATCTTCCTTTGACTAGAGACTGTAGGCATGTTTGGTCTTGTCATCAGCATCAGCAGCAGGGATGGCCGGACCCTTGGTCGACATATGAGAGAAACGCCCTTGAGCCTTGACGTACAGTTCAAAGGAGGCTGCCCAGATATGATAGTTGGGGCCATCCAACTTGATGGTAGTTACGCATAGATTGCGAGGAAGGTCAGGAGTCGCCATCCGAGATGATAGAGATAGTCAGAATCAAGGGTGCAGATAGCAGCAGAGGTAGTAGTCATTAGTCAGCAGTAGAAGTCCAACACATGGACTAGAAGTAGCATATAGAAGATCCAAGCATGGATCTCAGAAACCCTCGTAGGGGCGGCAGGAGAAGATAGAAACCTACACCAACATGGAGGAACAATCACTCCACCATGAGGCGCAGGCAAACAGAGCGAAAGACGCCTTTTACGGCGTCAACGTGCCAGAATATGGAAAGTTACCGAAGTTGTCCGGAGGTTTCGGGGGAGAAGATGGATAGAGGATTGGGTGTACTTGATGGATTAAGCCATGCTAATGGAGTGGGTTAGGGTGTTGAAAGGTGGTGGAGGGTTGGCGGAGGGGTGGGTGGTGGCAGGAGTGGTGGTGGTGATGGTTGTGGGCGGCGGCAGGGTGGTTGTGGGCGGCGGCAGGGTGGTTGTGGGCGGCGGCAGGGGGTGGGCAGGTGTGACGACGGCACAAGGGGTCTGGGGAGAGAGAGGAGGGAGAGGGACGGCTAGGGTTGGGGGGGATGAGAGGCGGCTAGGGTTTAGGGAGTGTTAAAGTGTCTATATTAGTCTATTAGTTAAATAGGTTAATTAGTTTAGTGGGCCTTTATATTCCGGCCCGTCTAGTTTAGATTACTTGGGTCCTAAGTATTAGGGCGTCTCTCCTCCTTCTATATAAAGGAGAGGCCGTCATTCTTTGTAATCAATCTTATATTTTAACATGGTATCAGAGCGGACCCCATGAGACAAGTGTGAGGACCACACCCTACCTAAAAAAAAAAAAGAACAAGTGCAAGCACACAAAAGTGGCTGCACTTGAGGGGGTATGTTCGAATAGTCCCATACCGCTGAGCTCTGGAAAGGTCGAGCTTATAAGGTGTGTGGTCCCTTCACCCATTGCCAATTGGTTTTGGGTTGAATACCACACATTCTAATATGGTATCAGAGCGGGTTCCATCCTCAGAGAACCCTAGCGCCGCCGCTTCCCTCTCTCCTTCTCCAAGCCGCCGACTTCTCCCTTGCAGCCGCCGCCGCTCCTCTCTCCGAAGAGAGCAATTGCGGGCTCTCTCCGCCTACGGGCGGTCGTTGCCATGGCCTAGGCCGGCTGCCCGCTAGGCATATCCCGGCCTACATGGTCATCTCTATTCTCTATTCTTTCATTCTTTCCATACAATACCTTCGCTGCCTATCATAGCAGTCGCCCTCCATCATCATCTGCAACAGTCGCCGCCGTAGGCATCCGCCAGCGGTAATCTCCATCCGCCATCCGAAAACAGCAGCAATTGGCGTCGCTGCTAGCAGCAGCACCAGTCGGCGCCGCCGCCGCAGCCAAAAGGAACAGCCGTCGACCATCCGTGAAGCAACATGCATCCCCATCGTCGATACTACCGACAGGAGGTCGATGGTATCGACTTTATCACAGCGACAGAAGAGCGTCTGTCGATACCATCGACAGTCCTGTCGATGGTTGATCAGCGGCGATGTGAAAAGGATACACCTATCCCGCAAGCTATTGCCTCTCGCCATTGTATCTGTGCTCGTACGTTGCAGTGTTGCTTTATCCATGCAACCGTATCCCAAATCTTGCACGCATTTTTTTCAATCGGCGCTGCATCTCATGAAGTCTTCAGATCAGCCTTCATCGCTGCTTTAGAGAAGGTCCGCCTTGGCTCTGCATGCATCCTCTTGGCATGCAATATCTCCGAAGTCACGCAGGAGACCCTTTGTCATCTCCTATGTTGCGACAAAGTGCTTCATCAGCCGAGCATCATATCCAGCCATCATCCGCAAGCTGTTGCTTCTCCACTTCATCATCATCCCGACGATCTTCATCCGCAAGTTACTGCTGCATTGTGCATCATCATGCTACTGCTGCCATCTACAGTAGGCGATCACCCATCACTCTCCACCGCTACCAAACAACCATGTTTACTGCCCCATATGCATTATCCCTGTCTCTATTTGGATCCTTAATCGGTCATATCTTTTACTAATCGGATCCAATTTAGAGCCTAACGAGCCAACAAACCCCCTTTTTCGGGTCGGGACTAGATCCATTTATTTTTCTATCCGGATCTCATGTTGACCCATTTAGCATACTCTCTTTGGCTATTGATTTCATTCTCCACATATTACCCATCTCCATTTCACATATTCCTCTCTTTTTCTACCATTTTCTTTCCCACCCACCCATATTATGTGAGCATCCATTTTCCACATTACGGGGGGGGTCATATATCCATTTCTCCACACCAAACACTCACTTTCGTCGTATTTGGTGTGCGGGGGGGATAGAGAGGAGAGAAAGAGAGAGAGCGAGCATGAGAGCATATGAGAGAATGTATGAGAGAGAGTATGAGATGAGATGATGATATATGTATTCAAATTATATATATTCCAGGCTATCTTCATGGAGCTTCACATTGTTCAGCACACCGGTTCTCTACTTGAGCCAGCAGTGAAGATCCAGTGTCGACACCATATCCGTTGTTGATGATGTATTCTTTCAGCTGCATTCACATGAGACAGATGGGTGCTTCTTCAGAAGCTGAGAGTTTTATCTTCACCGAGCTGCTTCATCACGTCTTCTCTGAGCCGCATCTGCTGTATCGACATCGCCTGTAGCTGATCCTCTTAGGATTTTCCTTGATGGATGATCTCCTTTCCCGTCAAGCCCCCAAGTTTCATGGTTCCTGCATCGTATCAAGCAGCAGATCGTCCGTCCGCGTTGGTGCCGCGTTAAGCACGTATTCCAGTGGCGAGTTGTTGTAGTATCAGGTCCATTCGTCGACATTATATCCGCGTTCGTGACGCGTTAAGCACGTATTCAAGTGGCGCATTCTTCAGCCTACAGAGTATCTTGAGATGTCTTCATTTCAAATGCACTTCAAGGAAGACCTTCTTCAAAGCTCGGGTATCTTCAGCCTGCAAAGTCATCATCACTATTTGATTCAGGGGGAGTATTGATTAAGGGGGGGGTAACATATTTTGTATGGGAGTGATATTTATCTTCATCTTTCATTTATCATTTCTTTTTATCGAGTCCTGTAACTCTCCAAACTTGGACATGTGTTTCGCCCATGCTCCAGCTTGAGGGGGAGTGTTAAAGTGTCTATATTAGTCTATTAGTTAAATAGGCTAATTAGTTTAGTGGGCCTTTATATTCCGGACCGTCTAGTTTAGATTACTTTGGTCCTAAGTAATAGGGCGTCTCTCCTCCTATATAAAGGAGAGGTCGTCAGTCTTTGTAATCAATCTATTCCTATTCAATCAATCTTATATTTTAACAGGGAGGATCGGGACGCTCTGATACCATCTAGAATAGAAAAGTATTGCTTCTTATTGAGTGAATAAAACCAATACAATGCTCTCTCTTTTATAAGACAAGAGAGTAGTACAGTGTTTAGAGATAAGCAATATGGGATAAAGAAACAAGTGACTAAAAGACAAATAACCAAAATACACTAAGTAAAAACAGCATTAAAGTGTATATACTAATATACCCAAAATATAAAATTCATTAAAAAGATCTACAAATTATTTTGGTTTTGATTAGCTTAGTTTTCATTTACTTTGTTTAGTTTTTTCTTGGTGGCTACCTTGTTTTGTAAGGAACACTATATCTACTCTAGATTCAACTTAGCTAAGCTAAAGCCTTAAATCCTAAACAAATTGTCACTTTGTGTTCAACCTTCTTACTACACGGGACCCCGTCTTATCTTCGAGGATGTCTAAGATATCGGTTATAAATTTAAAGTTTGATTAACCCCATCCATCTCCATTCTAAACACGCAAATCGTAGGCGATCAGCTATCCACTAAGGCGAGATGGAACCACTCTTACGCGAAAGTTGTAGCTAGGAACTAGGTGTGCATGGTTCATTCGGGGTCTGCACTGGAATGGGGTGGCCATATAGTTGAGCCTTTACGAGGATGTCAACAGTGTAAGTGGGGGAGATCATAACATCTCATGATTTAAGACCACGGATAAAATCATCTTAAATGAATGATTGGCCTACTCACAGTCACATCAACAAGATGCATCTCCTTTCTAGGTTGCTAATCAATAGTATTATTAGTTAAACGTGCTCGGTCCAGATAGTACTAGGATGGGTGACTTGTCGGGGAAGTTGAACTTGGGTTGTGCATGAGTGAGGAGAAAGGGCGTAGCTGAAGCTAGAATTGTTCTGTGGGGGCAGTCATCATTCTTAAAACACTACTAGAGCCTTGGGATGTGCGCTCAGGTGTTACAAGGTCCTACCAATTAAGAGACAAGACACTAGCACTAGTTATAGGCATTGATAGTATAAAGGTAAGATGCAGCATAGAAAAAGCAATTACGAGGCTAAGAAGGACTATTAGACCTAGCAAGATGTGAATTTATAACTCATTGTCACAGAATGACACATTGATTGTTCATAGATAAGCTACAATAAGGAAAAGCATTCTAGTTTCCATGCTGATAAAGCTTGATTCACGTCTAAAAAAGTTGAAGATAACACAGAACCGTTATGAACACAATCTTTTCCACTAATGCAGTTCCATGGTTCTTGTAGTGTTGTATGTTGCTTAAGAAACCTATTGAAACTTATACATTGGTTGGGTCTAATGTGTAAACACCTTTTCTATATATTTAAGGGCTACTTTGGTTAGGTGTAGTTAGGTGAATTCCCGATGTAAGCAGACACACCAAATTCACACTTTGTCATACGACTACACCCTACCAAGCAGGCCCTACACCCAACATAACAGTGAGCTTTCATCCAACTTGTATTCATCCTCCTTTGTTGATGCTTTTGGCAGGTTCTTACACTGCCATCTCCCATCAACTACTCTTATTTAGTGTAATGTACAAGAAAGAAACAAGACAGTTTGTGACTGTATAAAATTAGGTTTAGGCTTCTAAGTACCATTGACTTGTTGATTGTGCTTAATTCCATAGTCACAATATACTCTGACTTTTAAGTCACATTTAGAACGTGATTTTTTCCTTAGACGTATGAAATGGCCGAATAAATCCCTATTGTTGAATACTACGTTTTATTCCTGTATTATTCGTGAATTATTCACGTAAAATGTTTTTTCTTGTTTTATGCGTTCTTTTCCCGTATTGTACTGATTAAGACTCTAACTTATTTTAAATGCATATATGTTTTGTGTATGTAAATGTGTATATGTGTGTATGTATGCAATATATGTATGCGTATGTGTATGCATATGCGTATGCGTATGCATATGCGTATGTGTATGCATATGCGTATGTGTATCTGTATCTGTATATATGTATGTAATAGTTATAGATACATGTATGCAATATATACGTACATATATATGTATAAAAAATATATACATATAAGATGTATCCAATATATGCATATATCCTCCGGTTTTTTTCTGACATTTTCCTGAATCGTTGTCCGTATTTTTAGCGTACGTTGACTGTTGTTTACCCGAATTTCCCGCATAATTCCCGAATTCCAAATTTTTCAACTCAACCGAACATACTCACGAACATCGAATTTGTGATCATGCTTAATTCTGATCTTTAAAGTTGTCTATGACTAGAAGGATATGTGTTTTCCCTTGTAGCTTAGAAGGGAATAAAGCAACTTGTCTTATTTTAGATAATCATAATGTTTTGCGCAACCAAATTGTTGATAACAAAAGCGGCTTAGTTAAAAACTCCATTCACGTTTTAAAATGAGTAAGGTCTGTTGGATCCTAGATGGGTGACTTAGGTGCTCTAGAGGGGGGGGTGAATAGAGCTGAAAGCACTTAAACAAAATTCATTAAACCTTCAAATTATATGACAAGATAAGGTTGCTAAATAGGTAATTTGAGTGCAACTAAATCATGCATAGCAAGGATAAGAGAGATTGAACATGCACCAAATTAGACAAGCTATTTAGAGTGGTTCCACACTTCAAACTAGAAGTGTGTCAGTCCACTTGCCTAGAGAGGTCAACCTCTAGGACTTCAAACAATTGCACTCTTATATTCATTAATAAGACATACAACACATGACCCACAAAGGACTTACCTATCCAATACAAAGAGTCTTCAACCTTACCAAGGACTTACCCACTTTGCAAGAGTCTTCGGCCTTCTCCAAGGACTTACCCACTCTTGCACAAGTCTTCGGCCTTGTAGGAATTACCCACTCTTCTTGGATCTTCCGCCTTTGACTTCACCTTCACTCGGAGAAGCTTTCCACCAAGGACTTACCCACTTGAGCTTGAGTCTTCTGCCTTCTCCAAGGGCTTACCCACTCTAGCTCCAAGTCTTCGGCCTTGATCTTCACCAAGGGACTCCTTCCCTTGTTCTTCTTCACCTCTCTTGGACAAGAGAGAGAACCTTCATCTTCAAGATTGATATGGAGAGATGGGGAGGTTGTGGAAGTGAGAGCTTCACAAGATATACAAATAATACTAGCTCTCTTACAAATCTCCTACTCACTCTAATGGATGTAGCAAGTGATTAAGCTTAGAGAGAGAGAGGAGGCTGTAGGAAGCACTCAACTATAGAATAGGAACCTCACAAAGAGTTTGCAATAAAATGCTCAACCTTGGAATGAAGCCCAAGGGGTCCTATTTATAGTTGGGGATGCCTCTTAGCCTTTGGGAACACTTGGGAACGAAAAATAGCCGTTTTACAAGTTGCAACGGATCTATTTTGGGTCCCAACAAAGTCTCCAACGGTTGGATTTGCTTTTTCTGCATTCCAGTACAGTCTGATCGGCCGAGTTTCAATAAAGGCAACTCGGCCGAACCACTAAACGACAAGTCTGAAAGATAGACTGTCGGCCGAGTTCCCTTGGAGAAACTCGGCCGATCGGTCGAATTTCAACTTGGACCGATCAGTGGATCGGCCGAGTTTCCTAGCTAGAAACTCGACCGAACGGGAATCGGCTGAGTTTGTAACTCGGCCGATTGCAACAAAAATTCCAGAATATATGGATCGGCCGAGTTTGGAATTCGGCCGACAAAATCCCTGTTATGGGTATTTTGGAATTTTCGTTTAACCGTACAAATGATGGATTTTTGTGTCCTAATAATTTTTCTAAGCTTAATTACAAGTCATACAATCATTACAAGTGATTACAAAGCAATTCTAAGGTCATTTACATAGAGATCCCAAATTGCACACTTGTAGCTATTTTGACTTGTCTTTTCTCCGATTTGATATGCGCAAGTTAGGGCATTTGGAGTGTGTCTAAACCTAATCTGAAATCACTCAATGTAGAAGCATTAGACACCAATATTTGGAATGGTTAGTCATCATCAAAACAAGGGTTTAGTCAATTTAGACGTGAGTCAACATTGACCTAATTGACCTTGAGTCAACATTCTCCCCCTTTTTGAAGATGACAAACCATTCCATAAATGTATTGAAAGCTTGTAAGTAAAATCATACCTTCGGAGAAACCTAGGGGTTTCAGTAGAATTGAGTTCATATGCTCCCCCTCAATTGATGCTAGTGGAGTTTTCATACTCCCCCTCAATTGATGCTATTTCTCCTGCATGGTTAGCTTTCATAACATTTATAGAAACTATGTCTTCTACTCATATATGTTCTACACATATATGTCTTCTCCCATTTACCTTCTCCCCTTTACATGGACACGCTTCTTTGCTTCATGTAAGACATGCCTTCTCCCTGTTGTCAAAAGAAGACATATCTTTCTCCCCCTTTATTATTTCAAAAAGGTGGGGGTATGAAGAAACTAAGAAACACCACTTGTTAAGAGAAAGAAGATAACAAAAGTTATATAAGGAGAGTAGAAGAGCACAGATAGGGGCTTGTCCAAGCATAGAAAGAAAAGCAAGTTAAAGCATATACTTGAACAACCCAAAACATGCAAGATAGGGTGTTGCAGAAAAACAATAAATCGCAATTTTGACCCTCAAGATGATGGAATTTGACCAAAAACCATCGGAGCTCATGGCAGAGCAATGAGTCTTGCTCAGAAGGGTGTTTCTGCATAAAAAGCACTATACTTGCAGCAAAAACTGAAACTGGAGCAAAAGCTGCATAAAAAACCACAAAAACTCCAATTTCTACATATCATGTAGATCTATGTACCCTGCATCACAATGTTATGCAAGCAAATCAAGATAGTAGATATGCAATTCAAGGAACAATCTTGAGCCTGTATGAGATAAGATACAAGCATAACATATAGATGATCAAAGATGGCACTTTGTAAACAAGGTTAGAACTACATGTATATGAACTACTAGTAGATGGTATCACAAGTTAGGACTACTAGTAGGATCTAGATCATAGCAAGAGATACCAAAAGGTACACAAGATAAAGCAAGCTATGAGTAGATGTAGAGATATATCAAAACAAAGAGATATGCAAATTTAAGAAGCATGAAAGGATATAACTCACTAGATATGCATCCTTACCATAAGATGACTACCACTAAGAACCTCAAGGTTGTATCAAAACAAGATATACACCTAGATAGATGTAGCAAGTTAGAGTACAGCGGAAGCAATTTAAGACACAACCAAGAGATCCAAAGAGATCATCATCAAAACCTGCAAGACAACTCAAAGCAAGTAATTGCAACATAGAGATATACCAATTTAGAGCAATTAGAGAGATAGAGTTGTAAGCAAGATAGGCAATTAGAACATGGCAATATGCATATATAAAGGTACCAAATGAGAGTGCCAAAGAATAAGGCTATTGGTTGAGAAAATCTAGTTGAGAGGGAAATTCTCACTCAATAAGCCAAAAGTATATTCTGTGCACAGTGTAATCGGTCGAGTTTTGTGCATTGGCAACTCGGCCGATGACAACTGCTGGCAACACCCATTGGTGCCTATCGGTCGAGTTTCACTAGGGCAAACTCGACCGACAGAGCAGCTGTCAAAAGGCACATATATTTCATAAAAGCATATTTAAAGGCATGCTAAAATATACAAACCATATCCAAACATGTCTAAGCAAGTTAGTAATGCACTATAGAAGCATTAGAAACAGTTTTTGAGCAAGAGTGTGAAAAGAAACACAAAATGCCACTTTTGACTCAAAAATCATATGTATAGTGCACACTAACTTGACAAAACAAGTTAGAAATGGTTACAAGCAATAAAACATTTACCTTTGTGCTTACCATTGCTTTTCCACTTGTTGTCACCCTCTACACATCTCACCTTTCTTCTTTCATGTGGATTGAGAAGTCAATTTGCAATTCAATAGCTCAAAACAATCCATTTGTAAATACCTACAAGAAGAAAGATGAAATGGTCCCCAATCATGTTTTTGGGTCCGGAGGGGTTAGTTTAGCAACCCAAGTCCTATTGCTCTTGGGTGCTTTCCTAAAAGGACAACAAGTAGAATAATGACCAATTTCATTGCAATAATTACATGTGCCCATAGTCTTGGAACTAGAGGATTCTCCATGGAATATTGGAGGTCCTTTATCTTTGTTGTTCCCTTGACTACTATCATACCCTAAACCATGTCTACCAATTTGTTTAGTAGTATAGTCTAGGATTTGATTAAGATTCTTTTTACCAACTAAGAATCTTTGCAAAGAAGATCTTAAACTATCATTATCATGCTTAAGAGAAGCAATAGTAGAAGACAATTGATTAATGTTATCTCTAGCATGTAGAAGATCATTTTCTAGGCAAAGAGTTTTAGTTAAATAAGAATCTCTATCAATATGAAGAGCAGCAACATCATTCTCTCTATTTGTAGAACTATAACAAGATTCATGCCCATTGATTTTAGCAAGCAAGGAGGCATTTTCTATTTCTAATTCATGCAAAACAAAATCTTTGTCCTTGTTTTCAGATTTAAGAACATCAATGTCATGCATGAGAGAATCAACAATTAAAGTATGTTCTTCATTAAAATTAGGCATGAGAGGTTGAGCTTCTAGAAATTTAATCTTATCAAGTAAACTAGCATTTTCAAGTTTAAGAGAGTCTACTTGGCTAAGACAATCATTTTTATCAATAAGCAAGCAAGAATTTGCATATTCAAGATCATCTAGTTCTATATGCAAATTATCAACAATTTTAGCAAGCTTTTTCTTTTTCTTTTTAGAAGACTTAAGAGATGCACAAATATCATGAATGAGATCAATCAAGGATTCTTTATCTAAAGAGTCTAGATTTACCTCATTTGAGTCTTCACTTGTTGATGCTACAAGAGCAAAATGACATTCTCCTTCATCACTAGAGCTTGAGCTTGATCCTTCACATGAATCTTCATTTGAGCTTGAGTTGGAGGAGCCGCTTGAGCTTGAGTGCCATTTCTCCTTCTTGTAAAGATGGGTCTTTTTGCCTTGTGGGCAATCTTCCTTGTAGTGACCCTTCTTTCCACATGTGAAGCACCGGATGGAGGAGGACTTGCCTTTGTAGAGTCTACGTTTGGAGTACATGGCATCTTCTTTAGCTTGAGAGGATGGAGAGACTTTTTCCATGATAGCTTCAATTTGAGCCTTTATTTCAGCCTTCTTCATTCTCTTTAGCTCTTTCTTCTCTTGTCTTTCTACTTCCTCCCTCTTGTCAAGTGTAGCTTCATGTGCTTGAAGATTTCCAATGAGCTCTTCAATGGGGATGTCTTTAAGTGACCTTGCTTCTTCAATGGAAGTCACCTTGGATTCCCACCTCTTGGGAAGAGTTCTAAGGATCTTTGAGTTGATCTCTCCACTAGACATAGGATGACCTAGAATAGCAAGACCATTCACAATGGTGTTGATCCTTGAGTACATGTTGGCTATACTCTCCTCCTTTCCCATCTTGAAGTTCTCAAGCAGCCCCTTGAGCATGTAGACTTTGCTTTCCTTCACTTGATCCGTCCCTTCATAAGTGATGTAGAGCTTTCTCCATACCTCATAGGCCGTCTCACAAGAGGAAATCCGGTTGAACTCGGTGGGGGTCATGGAGGCATATAGGATGTGCATGGCTCTAGCATTCAAGGTTGCTTTCATCAAGGTGGCTTCATCCCATTCTTCAATGTTTGTCTTTGGTAGAATGTATGGGCTGTTCACCATTTGCCACATCTCGAGACTTGATCCTTGGATGAAGAATTGAAGTCTTCTTCTCCAATAGAGGAAGTTTCTCCCATCAAAGATTGGAAGGCTGCTCGAGAGTCTCCCTCCTAGGTAGTCACCCATCTTCTCCTACTTGTTGAAGTATGCTTGGAGAAGACCCGCTCTGATACCACTTGTTGGATCCTAGATGGGTGACTTAGGTGCTCTAGAGGGGGGGGGGTGAATAGAGCTGAAAGCACTTAAACAAAATTCATTAAACCTTCAAATTATATGACAAGATAAGGTTGCTAAATAGGTAATTTGAGTGCAACTAAATCATGCATAGCAAGGATAAGAGAGATTGAACATGCACCAAATTAGACAAGCTATTTAGAGTGGTTCCACACTTCAAACTAGAAGTGTGTCAGTCCACTTGCCTAGAGAGGTCAACCTCTAGGACTTCAAACAATTGCACTCTTATATTCATTAATAAGACATACAACACATGACCCACAAAGGACTTACCTATCCAATACAAAGAGTCTTCAACCTTACCAAGGACTTACCCACTTTGCAAGAGTCTTCGGCCTTCTCCAAGGACTTACCCACTCTTGCACAAGTCTTCGGCCTTGTAGGAATTACCCACTCTTCTTGGATCTTCCGCCTTTGACTTCACCTTCACTCGGAGAAGCTTTCCACCAAGGACTTACCCACTTGAGCTTGAGTCTTCTGCCTTCTCCAAGGGCTTACCCACTCTAGCTCCAAGTCTTCGGCCTTGATCTTCACCAAGGGACTCCTTCCCTTGTTCTTCTTCACCTCTCTTGGACAAGAGAGAGAACCTTCATCTTCAAGATTGATATGGAGAGATGGGGAGGTTGTGGAAGTGAGAGCTTCACAAGATATACAAATAATACTAGCTCTCTTACAAATCTCCTACTCACTCTAATGGATGTAGCAAGTGATTAAGCTTAGAGAGAGAGAGGAGGCTGTAGGAAGCACTCAACTATAGAATAGGAACCTCACAAAGAGTTTGCAATAAAATGCTCAACCTTGGAATGAAGCCCAAGGGGTCCTATTTATAGTTGGGGATGCCTCTTAGCCTTTGGGAACACTTGGGAACGAAAAATAGCCGTTTTACAAGTTGCAACGGATCTATTTTGGGTCCCAACAAAGTCTCCAACGGTTGGATTTGCTTTTTCTGCATTCCAGTACAGTCTGATCGGCCGAGTTTCAATAAAGGCAACTCGGCCGAACCACTAAACGACAAGTCTGAAAGATAGACTGTCGGCCGAGTTCCCTTGGAGAAACTCGGCCGATCGGTCGAATTTCAACTTGGACCGATCAGTGGATCGGCCGAGTTTCCTAGCTAGAAACTCGACCGAACGGGAATCGGCTGAGTTTGTAACTCGGCCGATTGCAACAAAAATTCCAGAATATATGGATCGGCCGAGTTTGGAATTCGGCCGACAAAATCCCTGTTATGGGTATTTTGGAATTTTCGTTTAACCGTACAAATGATGGATTTTTGTGTCCCAATAATTTTTCTAAGCTTAATTACAAGTCATACAATCATTACAAGTGATTACAAAGCAATTCTAAGGTCATTTACATAGAGATCCCAAATTGCACACTTGTAGCTATTTTGACTTGTCTTTTCTCCGATTTGATATGCGCAAGTTAGGGCATTTGGAGTGTGTCTAAACCTAATCTGAAATCACTCAATGTAGAAGCATTAGACACCAATATTTGGAATGGTTAGTCATCATCAAAACAAGGGTTTAGTCAATTTAGACGTGAGTCAACATTGACCTAATTGACCTTGAGTCAACAAGGTCATGTAACTTTTTCCACTATGCCTATCTCATATGCCTTAAATTACCGTCACTGGTCTTGTAAATTATAATTAATTGTTCCTAAATCTAGAAGAATGAAAAAGGAACTTGTTGTAGATGTGAATTGTTAAGACATGTATGCTCAGATGTACACAAAGAATTAGATGCTCCTTTGTTTCTTTCTTGGTTACTCTTGTCACGTGTCTTAGATCAATAGAAATAGGATTACCCCACTTAGGGTCTGACTGGTTTGGTGTAATTTGTCTTGAAAACATTGGAAGTCAAATTCCTATTTAAATTTTACTTGACTGGTTTCCTAAAATCCTAAACTTAAATTCCCTAATTTTTCTTGGACTCTCATCCATATAAAAATGCTTTTGTAAATGGATTATGTAGGAAATCAATCGGAAAACAACTTCTATTTAGCGCATCTCTTCCGCTCTGTTGTTCCTCGTTTCCAGCGGCGACTCCCCGAAGAAGACCAACAGTCATAGGGTTTGTCACGACTTCCTCGGTCTTGCCAAGCCCTACATCGGTGGCAACGTTTTGCTAGCATCCAGAGTGCCCCATTGTACTAGGCCAACGGCTTCTCGAATAATATATTCTGCCTCTTTGTCCACGAAAAGAATCTTCCATAGTTACCTGTGCCTGATCGTTTGTCGGGTAACTGTGTGCGATCATCGAAATTCAGTAAAAGTTCGCTTGAGAGAGGGTTATTATATCATGTGGTTTGTCTTCTTGCTGCGGTGAAACGTGGACGAACTTTATCCTTCTTACTCTGCAAAAGGTAATATTAGTTATTGATTTTTTAGTTCTGTTCATCCAGTATTCGGCGACGGAGGCCAAAAGATCTTGTAAAGAACTTCAATTTGTTTATTCTAGGAAACAAATTCTAGTTGATCCTTCATGCTTGACCCAAGAGACGCATGTTGCTCTTGAATAGACTTTTTTTAAGTTATTTAGACAATGTTTAATTTGAATGCTTAAACTTAGCTTTACCTTTATTATAAATGATCTGGATTTTGATGATTCAATCTTCGTAATGAATGGAGAAATAGTACTATTAGTATATATATTTTACTGGGCTTATTGTATTATGGGCTTTACGCTTCTTTAGTCTGTTAGCCCATTTTCTTTTATTCCTCATTACCGGTTTCTAGAATTTTCTTAGCTCTACTTATCTCTAGAATATTCTTAACTCTCTTGTCCTATAAAAGAGAGACCACTGTAATTGTTTTGATCATCTAATACAAAGCCTTTTACCATTTTAGATGGTATCAGAGCTTGATCCTCATTGAGACCCTCCCACCCTAACCCTACCATGCCTCCATAAACCCTAATCTAGTCACCACCCTTCCCCTTCCTTTTCTCCTTGTCGTCGCCCACCTACTTGTTGCCCACCCTTCTCCGCCCACCGCCTCCCTCCTCCCTCACCCACAACCCACCCCTCCCTCACCCGTCGCCCGTCGCCGCCCTCCCTCACCCGCCAGGCCACCGACTGCACCACCAGGCCGCCGCCAACAGCCACCTCTCACCGCCTCCTTCCCACCTCCACACACCCACCACCACCTCCTCTCACCCCCTACTCTCATCTCTCCCTCCGGGTAGCCACCTTCATCCCTCCTTTCCTTCCTACTCATCTTTGAACATCTCCGGTAACTTTCCAGTTATAGCACGTTGAGGGCGTAACTACTTCTCGCTTTTTTCCTGCCTACGCCTCATGGTGGAGTAGTTTTTCCTCCATGTTGGCGTAGATTTTTCTATATTCACTACTGCCCCTATATGGGTTTCTGGGATCTGATGCGTCAGATCTCCTACTGCTATCTTCTGCCCTCGTGCGGGTGTTATTAGATCTGCCCATGTTGGGTTTCTGCTGCTGTTTTCGTTTACTATCTGCTACGTGCCTGCTACTCCTGTCTGCTTTGGCGTTTTGCATTTTACGTACCTTATGGCGTCCCCAGATCCGCTCCAAAATCTGTGTGACTACTGTCAAGTTGGACGGATCCAACTATCACACTTGGGCAGCTTCTTTCGAGCTTTATGTCAAGGCTCACGGACGTTATACACATCTTTCTACTAAAGGTTCGGATGTTCCTGATACTACTGTTGATGACAAGACAAAGCAGGCATATGATTTGTATAGAGATATGTTGTGTTTTGTTGAGTGTCATGTGCCTAGCATGTGCCTCACTTATGTTTTTACTTCAGTAGTTTAGTCCCATATTGCTCATCTCTGCTTTAGTTTCTACTCTCTTCTGTTATATAAGAGACTGCATTGTACACTTGTTAAATCATCAAATAAGCAATTCCCATTCTATCCATATGGTATCAAGAGCAGGTTCGGTTCCCCGAGTTGCAAATTCCCACCCTGCCCATATGCCCTAAAACACCCCCGCCGCCTCCCACCCCATCACCTGCCGCCGCCATCTCCCACCCCACCACCTGGGCCACCGCCCTTCTCCCTCCCTAAGCCCGCCGCCGCCCACCTGCTCCTGCCCACTCCTCCTTCTGTTGTCCTCCTCCACTCTTGCTTCCTCCCTCTCATTTTCATACATGCAATCTTCCGGACAGCCATAGCCACCACACATTGAGTCTCTTATCTCTCTGGGTTTCTCTACCTGTGCCTCATGACGAAATATTGATCTTCTTCATGACGGCGTAGGTTCCTTTATTAGTCTATCTGCCCGACATGGGTCTCTTTTGATCTGATGTGTCAGATCTCTGGTGCTGCTACTGCCCCATAGCGGGTTCTTTATCCACTGATTGATGTTGTTGCGCAGCCTCTACACTGTTGCCCTATCTCTGCTCATCATGGCTTTTGTTGAGCCTCCTCGTTCTCCGTGTGTTACCACCGTCAAGCTCGATGGCTCTAATTACCATTTGTGGTGGGCGTCCTTCATCCTCTATGTCAAGGCACAAGGTCGGTACTCACATCTTACTATTGATCCTCCTCCCGCTCCTGCTGCTACTGCGGATGAAAAAAGTAAGCAAACTTATGGACAATGGTCCAAAGACGACTCTGGTGTTATGTCATGGCTTCTTAATAGCACCGAGCCACGGATCAGTCAGTCTTTGTTATGCCTTCATGATGCTAAGGCGATGTGGGACCAGCTCTCCCATGTCTATTCCTATCAGCAGAATCCTAAATGTGTTTTTGAAATTTTCAAAAACCTGGCCAAGGAGTTTTCTTCTGACACTTCTATCGAGGACTTCTACAACCAGTGCTTTGCTCTTTGGAATGAGTATGAAATCTACCATCCCTTGACAGCCGACATCAAAGAAGCCCAGAAGCAGCGCAATGAACTACAACTGGTCTAGTTTCTGGCTACCCTTCCTGCATCTTTCTCTGGCGTGGTCGATCAGATTCTATCTAGCAACCCATTGCCTACTCTTCGTGATATTCTTAAGCGAGTTCAAAGACTTTCGTCGATGACCTCCAATCCTGTTATTGAGCATCCTTCTTTAGCTATTTGCACTTCTGATTCTGGACGTGGCCGCGGTCGAGGTCGTGGTCGTGGCGGACGTCTACCTCCTACTGGTGGACGCGGCTCCTCTCCTGCTCCTGGTCGAGGCCAACCTACTGGGCCTCGCTTCTGCAACTGGTGTAGTCGTGATAATCACAACGAAGATAGGTGTTGGATCAAGCATGGTAAACCAGCCTGGGCTAACCAAGCATCTCTAGAGACCTCAACTGATACTGCATCCGACCAACAATCTGCTATGTCGTCTACTGAATGGCTTTGCTCAGAGTTCGAGAAGTTTTTCCAGGAACGCATGACTCAGCTACCTTCAAAATCTACTGTGGGTTCCTCCGCCATGCTTGCCTCTCCTCTTGCTGGTAACAATAAATTGTGCATTGATTCTGGCGCGTCTGTCCATATGACTGGCGACATCCAATTATTTTCTACTCTGAATAAAACCTCAAATATTCCATCTGTCACTGTTGCGAATGGCTCTAAGACTCCTGTTCATGGCATTAGCATTGTTCCTCTGTCTCAAAAACTGCATCTCCAATCTGTTTTATACATACCACAATTTCCTGTTAATTTATTATCTGTCAGTAAAACTATAAAACAGCTTCAGTGCTATATTAAATTTGATCCCTCTAGTTGTGTTTTGAAGGATCTCCGCACGAAGATGATGATTGGTTCGGGCCATGAAGGACCAGATGGACTCTACTATTTGGATGGACCGAGCAAAGCCATTCAGTAGACGAAAGAGCAGATTGTTGGTCAGATGCAGTATTAGTTGAGGTCTCTAGAGATGCTTGGTTAGCCCAGGCTGGTTTACCATGCTTGATCCAACACCTATCTTCGTTGTGATTATCACGAGAAGTTTTTCCAGGAACGCATGACTCAACTACCTTCGACATCTACTGCGGGTTCCTCCGCCATGCTTGCCTCTCCTCTTGCTGGTAACAATAAATTGTGCATTGATTCTGGTGTGTCTATCCATATGGTTGGCGACATCCAATTATTTTCTACTCTGACTAAAACCTCAAATATTCCATTTGTCACTGTTGCGAATGGCTCTAAGACTCCTGTTCATGGCATTAGCACTGTTCCTCTGTCTCGAAAGCTGCATCTCCAATCTATTTTATACATACCACAATTTCCTGTTAATTTATTATCTGTCAGTAAAACTATAAAACAGCTTCAGTGCTCTATAAAATTTGATCCCTCTAGTTGTGTTTTGAAGGATCTCCGCACGAAGACGAGGATTGGTTCGGGCCATGAAGGACCAGATGGACTCTACTATTTGGATGGACCGCCTGCAGCATCTGCTCTTCTGTCTACATACATCAGTTACTGGACTCCAGTGGCACTTCCAGCTTGGTCATCCATCTGCAACAAAGTTGAAGCATTTATTTCCTGCATTCTCTGAAAAAACATTTTCTTGTGCAACTTGTCTTTTGGGAAAACAAACGTGGTATGTATTTCCCGCTAAAAAAGAAATTGGTTCTAAGGCACTTTTTGATATTGTTCATGCGGACATCTGGGATCCATGCTCTGTTCCTAATCACTCTGGTGTTAAATATTTTCTGACTTTTATTGATGCTTATTCCTGTGCTACTTGGCTTTTTTTACTCAGATCGTAGCACTATTTTGGACAATATCAGTATCTTCTTTTCTGAAATACAGAGCCAGTTCAATAAACCCATTAAGATTTTCCGTACCGATAATGCCCTAGAATTTATGCAAAAGTCTGTCACATCTTTTTGTTCAATTCGTGGCACCATCCATCAAACCACTTGTCCTTATACGCCACAACAGAATGGTGTTGCTGAACGGAAAAATCGTCACTTATTGGAGGTTGCTCGCACTCTTCTTCTTCATTATAAAGTCCCTCACCGGTTTTGGCTTGAGGCAGTTTCTACGACATGCTATCTTATAAACTGTATGCCATCCTCTGTTTTACAGAATCGTATCCCTTACACCATTTTGTTTCCTGATGCACCTCTATTCTCTGTTCCTCGTATTTTTGGGTGTACCTATTTTGTCAAAATTTTACGCCCAAGGATGACGAAGCTTGATCCTTGCTCCACTAATTGCATTTTTTTGCGATATTCTAGAACCCAGAAAGGTTATCGTTGCTTTGATCTGGTTCTCAAAGAATGGTTTGTCAGTGTGGATGTGATCTTTTTTTAGCATATGCCCTATTTTTCTGATGATGGGGCAACACTCTCTAGTGATATGTTGGCACCCATACCTTTACCATATGTTGTTGAGGATTTGCCTTCTTCCGACCAGCCTGAAGGTCGCCCTTTGCAAGTGTACAAACGCCGGCCAAAGACAAGCACTCATTCTATGGCCCCTCCACAACCAATTCCTCCGTCTGCGGATGAT
The DNA here is from genome assembly GCA_963693085.1 of Alisma plantago-aquatica. Taxonomy (NCBI): domain Eukaryota; kingdom Viridiplantae; phylum Streptophyta; class Magnoliopsida; order Alismatales; family Alismataceae; genus Alisma; species Alisma plantago-aquatica. Next base: position 558,747,852 of record OY856409.1, read on the forward strand.
CAAACAAACATTGAGGTAACTTCTGACTTGCGCCTTCCTATCAGTCTGCGCAAAGGTGTTCGCTCCTACACTAAACATCTTATCAGTCATTACTGCTCTTCTGCTAATTTGCATAACAGTTTTGCATGCTTCACTTCTGTAATTTCTACTGTCACTATTCCAAAGACTGCAGCAGAAGCTGTAGTTATCATGCATGGAAACAGGTGATGAATCACGAAATGCAGGCACTATGTGATCGCAAGACATGGGAACTTGTGGATCGCCCTCCTTCATGCCCTATCGTCGGTTGTCGCAGGGTCTTCACTATTAAGTATCAACCTGATGGAACATTTGAACGCCTGAAAGCTCGGCTTGTGGCAAAAGGGTACACGCAAACATATGGGGTCGACTATTTTGAGACCTTCTCTCCTGTTGCACGATTAAATTCTGTTCGAATTCTGATTTTTGTTGCTCTTAACAAAGACCGGTCCCTCTTTCAGTTAGATGTTAAAAATGCATTTCTCTATGGAGTTCTACAGGAGGAAGTTTACATGGAGCAACCACCCAGTTTCGTTGCTCAAGGGGAGTCTTCCTTAAAAGTTTGTAAACTGAAAAAGGCCATCTACGGTCTCAAACAGAGCCCACGTGCTTAGTTCGACAAACTCAGTCAGATCTTAGTCGCTTTTGGCTTCCGTCGTTCTCACTCAGATCATTCAGTCTTTATCCGCAAAACAGTGGTTGGACTAGTCATTCTTATTGTTTATGTTGACGATATCATTTTATCTGGCAGTGATACCGTGGGTATACATGCAGCTAAAACCTACTTAGAAAAACACTTTGTCACTAAAGATCTCAGAAAGCTGAGATATTTCTTAGGCATTGAGGTTTCCAGATCATCTACAGGGTTGTGTCTCTCTCAACGGAAATATGTACTTGATCTCTTGTAGGAAACTGGTATGCTGGGCTGCAAACCAGCCAACACTCCCCTTGACCCAAATATGGATTGGGACGATGAAAATTTTCCTCCCAATGTTCAACATCACCAGTTCAGAAGGCTGGTAGGCAAGCTTATTAATCTGATGGTCACAAGAGTTGACCTCACTGCTGTCGTGGGATTCATTAGCAGGTATCTTGATAAACCTCGGCAGTGTCATTGGGATGCTATATGTCACATTCTGCGATATCTTAAAAGCTTTCCAGGCAAAGGCTTGTTGTATAAGAAGCATGGCCACTGTAATCTATCTGGTTTTTCAGACTCTGACTATGCAGGAAGTCGTTCTGATCGTAAGTCAACGTCACGATATTGTACCTTTGTGGGCGGAAATCTTGTCACCTGGCGAAGCAAAAAGTAAACTGTTGTAGCCAGATCCAGTGCAGAGACAGAATACTGAGCTATGGCTCATAGTGCATGTGAACTTCTGTGGGTCCAGAGTCTCCTCCAGGAGTTGGATATATCCTATTCCAGCCCTATACTGATTTTTTGTGACAATAAAGCCTCCATTTTTATTGCGAGCAACCCCACTTTTTATGAGAGGACAAAACATATTGAGGTCGACGGTCACTTTGTTCGAGAAATGGTTCTTTCTTGCCAGATTTGCACTTCATATCTCAACACTGAAAAGCAAGTAGCGGACATCTTCACCAAGATTCTTCCAAAAGCTCGCTTTCAGTCTCTAGTGGACAAGCTGGGCATGTTTGACATCTATGCTCCAGCTTGAGGGGGAGTATAGAGATATGTTGTGTTTTGTTGAGTGTCATGTGCCTAGCATGTGCCTCATTTATGTTTTTACTTCAGTAGTTTAGTCCCATATTGCTCATCTCTGCTTTAGTCTCTACTCTCTTTTGTTATTTAAGAGACTGCATTGTACACTTGTTAAATCATCAAATAAGCAATTCCCATTCTATCTATAATTTGTGGTCCAAAGAAGATTCTGGAGTTATGACCTGGATAGTCAACAATGTTTAACCTAAAATCAGCCAATCTCTTCTACGACTGCGGACGGCTAAGGATATTTGGGATCAACCATAGTTATCAGAACCGAACCGAACCGGCCGGTTGAACCGGGAACCGGTCACTCTGCCGGTTCGATTCCCTCCTGAAGCCGGAAATGAAGTCTGACTGGCATCAAAGCGGTGAACCGACCGGTTGAACCGGTGAACCGACGAACCGGTCCGGTTTTAGCCCAACCGGCCGGTTCTCTCACTTAGCATTAAAATGTATTGTTGCTGCATTTTTTGTTATTTAATTTTGAATACTACATAAATGTTGGTATATGTATGTTCAAGAATAGAAGAATATTTGCTATTTGGTCTGTTTATCAAGTTATTGTGAGAAGTTATGCTATTATTCATGTTTCATAACTTTTGTAGGGATATTTTCCATGAGTATCAAAGACATTTATATATTTTTAAACTATTAGTGGCGTCATGCTGACGTCATCGGTTGAACCGGTCATACCACTGGTTGAACCAGTGAACCGAGAACCAAAGGCCTCACCGGTTTGCTGACGGGTTCGGTTCTGACAACCTTGGGATCAACTCTCCCACGTATACTCTCATCAACAAAATCCAAAGAAGGTGTTTGATATCTTCAAACACTTGGCCAAAGGAGTATACACTTTGCATTTACAGTTACAGCAAACCAATCAGATGGAAGTCAATTTTCAGGAAAACCCATGTTTCAAATCATTCACCTCTAAATCATTTTTTGGAAACTCAGTTTTATTTCTGGAAAAATGAATTCTTGAGAGATTACAGTTACACCAAACCAGTTAGACCCTTAGGGGAAAGAAATGAAGCACCATTGCATCGGGTTAGTACTATATTGTCTAATCTTTTCAGATAGCATTTTCTTAGGAACATAGCCCCCCACAAAACTTGTGACATGAATGCTAAAGCTAATTCAATTTTCTGGCTGCTAAAGTAAGTGCATGTTCTGTACTTTCAATTTATGTGATGTATAAATTGAAATAATAATACAACGATCCCATGTGATGGGGTTGCTACACTCAAAGGAGATCAACAATGCATTTCACTCGGAGGGCTAAACTGATTATTTTTCTTGTGAGTAAACACCTAAAATCAGCATTTTTTAAATTTGTCCGCGCCTCCCGTCTAAGATAGCAGATGCAATCATCATTATCACTTTTCATACTTTACTCCCTCTCAACATGAATTACTATTATATATGAATGTATTTGTAGTTATTTTTTAAGTTTAATGAAAATATATGACCATGTTCTGCACTTTCAAGTCTAATGGTTCTTCCATTAGTTTTCTTTCTCTCTGTCTTCAATGATGTTAACCCTTTGGAGTCCAAAATCAGTTACGTGAAAAATAACATCTTAGCATACGATCATATACATGGCCCGTTTGTAATGTCAAATGTTGCCACTTGAACACCACTTGATCGTCTATTCACTTGATCTTAGCATACGCTGTTTTAAGTTGCAAGACACCACAGTTTCACAGTTCCATGTGCTCACGATCCCGCATTTTGTGTAACGATCCCTCAGCCTTGAACACCACCACAACCTCCACCCCCCACACACACAAATGGACCTAACGAAGGGAGGGAGGATCGAAGTATCCGCGGTCAGTTCACTAAGACGAGGAAGGAGGATTGCCGCAGACAGAGATTCAGTCCTCTATCGTGTGAGAAATGTCGATGGGGCAAAACAGAGCGACGGCGAAGGAACGGGAAACCAATGTCATACCTGGAATGCCGCAGTGGCAACTCCGAAGACAAAGTCCTCCGGAAAGTCCCCCTTCGACACATCCCCGGCAACGGCGCATCCGCTGCTGTCCATCTGAGCTCGAAATGCGCAAATGGATCGGGCACGGCAGCAACAGCGGAGCCCGGTCAGTGGGAAGAGAATCGGAGTCAGCGTTTGGTGAAAGGAAGAAGTTACGAGCATGTTATTTATTGAGCTCGGATCGGCTGGGTAGTGACATGACGCGGACGGACAAGATTCAGGTCTAATCTCTCGAATATGTAAAGCTTTTTTGAGGTAAACGTCATAGTTAGTATATATTAAAGCACAATAAAGCAAGCAAACACCTACTTCTACTTTTTCTTACAGGACGAAAGAAGTAAATAAAACACGGTGAAGGAAAATGGTTATGTTTTAATCGTTTATGGGAGGCACTCCTTGTCAGATGGAATCATTGATGTTGTGACGTTTGTTGCATCGTCCACCATGGCTTTTAAGTCGCAGAGAAAATAGGCTTCCGATTCACCTTCTTCAGAGTCACTTTTCCTGTCATAGGCTTGTTTATCTGCACAAAGATAGTAAGTGAAGGTCTACATCTATTTGTGAGATAATATTTTGCCTCATTTTTTTATTGTTGTTGAATATTCTGTTGTTTCTCTCAAGCCAAAGATTCCAGCTGATGATGATGAATATGTCATTTCCATTGAAGGATTTGTAATGTATATTTGGTGAAATCTGAAGGGGGAAGGTTGCTGATTTGAGTTCTAAACTGTAGTTTCGTGTATAGTGTAAGATGATGTTTAGTGAGGTGTTGCACTTGAAGAAGATGTGATCTACTGAATCAGTGTCCGTCTTGCAAAGAGGACAGCTGGAAGGACCAATGAAGCCCTTCTTGGTAAGATTTTCACCAGTGAGCAGCTTGTTGTGAAGGAGAAGCCAAAGGAAAGTTTTATATTTTTGCTGCCATTTATGTTTCTATATTCTTGTGGTAGGTGGGAAAATGCCTCTGAAAGAAAGGAAGGAGTAAGCTTCCTTAACCGAGAAGGAGTTTCCCCATCGCCAAGTGATATTGTTTGATGTGTTATTTTCCAAAGTTTGCTTTAAGGCACATAGGTCATCAGGTTTGAGGTGCATGAGAATACATCTTTTGAGAGAGTTTGTTCTGTTACTGGTTAGAAGGCGGAGGGCCTGGTCAATATTGATCTTGAGGAGGTTTTTTTGGGATGGTCCAATTTGTGTGTAAATTTAGAATTGAATTTTTTTCAAACCAGGGGTCGTTTCAGAAGGAGATTTTTAGGTGGGAGTGTGGAGGAGTGTTGATGAGTTGGGTTAAAGTTTGGATGTTTTTGTTTATGTATTTCCAAAGGGGTGAGGCTGATATTTTTGGGACAATATGCCAGGGAGGGGATTTTTGGTAGTATTTGTGGTTGATGAGGCTCGACCATATTTTTGTTTTATTTTTTACCAGACTGTTGATGATTTTTGTTATAAGGCAAAAGGCATGAGTTTCAATATTAAGAATTCTCCAGCCACCTTGGTCTAAGGGTGCAGCAACAGTTTTCCAATTAACTAGATGGTAGTGTTTTCTGGATTTTGTGGATTGGTGAAAGTTATTCCATAGGAACTTCCTTCGCACTTTGTCGAGTAGTGTTTTAGTTTTGGATGGGAGGGGAATACAGCTCAGGAAGTGTGTGGTGATGGGAGCGATGACACTGTTTAGGAGAGTAAGTCTTCCTGAGATATTTAGGAAGTTATTTGTCCAATCTGAGAGTTTTTTGTTTATTTTTTCTATGATGGGGGACCAGATAGTATTTGTGATGTTGTGGGGGGGGTGATTGGGAGACCTAGGTATTTGATGGGGAAGTCTTCAATCTTACACCTTAAAAGATCTTTGTATCTTTCCAAGACAGGTTGTTCAAGGTGGACCCCAAAGATTGATGATTTGTGGAGATTTATTTTTAGCCCGGAAATGTAGGAAAAAATACCAAGGATTCTGAAGATGTTGAGTAGGGATGAGTCTTCTGGGGAGGAAAGGATTATTGTGTCATCAACAAATTGTATGATGTTCTCTTTGTATTCCTCGGGAGATTTTATGAGGCCACTACTTTTTCCAAGTTGTATCATACGAGAGAGGATGGTTGTGATGATAATAATAAGGTAAGGGGAGAGGGGTTCGCCTTGTCTGAGGCCATTTGAATTATGAAAATAACCAAAAGGAACACCATTTATGATTGTTGAAAATTGGTTTGTGGATATGCAAGCATGTATCCATTTGACCCATTTGAGCGGAAATCCAAAACCCGTGAGTGTTTTTGTTAAACAATTCCAGTTGATAAAATCAAATGCTTTCTCAAAGTCTAATTTTATGGCCAAAAGAGGTGTTCTATTTTTGTGGCAGAGATGTATAGTTTTGTTAACCATCAGGTAAGCATCTTGTATGCTTCTATCTTTGAGAAAGGTGTTTTGGTTGAGGGGAATGATATTGTTCATGAGTGGTTTAATTCTATTTGCTAGAGTTTTCGCTATGATTTTGTATGAAGTGTTGATAAGGATGATGGGTATGTGATGGGATATATGGTCAGGTTGATGTGTTTTTTTTATTAGGGCGATGAAAGTTTTGTTTAGGTGCTTGATTATGTTGTGTGGGGTTTCACTTTCGTAGAAAGTCTAGAGTAAAGCTAGGAAGTCAAGTTTGTAGTGGTCCCATTTTGCCAGGTAGAATTCTATATTTAGACCGTCGGGTCCTGGTGATTTATTTAATCCTAAAGTAGATATGGCCAAGTCCAATTCCCCTAGGGAGAAAGGTTTTATAAGGTCTTGGGAGTTTTTAATGTTTGTATGGCAGATCCTAGACAAGTCCAAGTCGTTTAGGCAGGAGGGGTTGTGGTTGTTGTTGAATATTTTTTTGAAATGGTCTGTGATGTGGGTTGTGATAGATTGTTTGTGAGTAGAGATCCTACCATTTATCTGAAGGTAAGTGATGGAGTTTTTTTGGTATTTTTTGTTGCAGATCTTATGGAAGAACTTTGTATTTTTATCTCCTTCCTTTGCCCAGGTTATTTTCACCCTTTGTCTCCACCCAGTGTCAATACACTTTTTTGTGAACTCAAGTTCTTCTTTAATGGATAGAACAAGAGCAGGGTCAGCTGAGGGGTCTTTGTCCACAAAGAGGAATTGTTCTTCTAGGTATTTTTGTGTTTCTTGCAGCTTGTTTGGGTTTGTGCATTTCCATTGTTTGATGTGTGTTTTGATGTTTTTTGTGTTTTGGAGAATGTGTAGTCCTAAGTTTGTGGTTTGGGAATCAGCTAATTTCTAATGCTCAACACAGGTGTTGGTAAAGTTGTTTATGGTGAGCCAACTATTTTCAAATTTGAAGGGGCGTTGACCCCAAGAAGTGGGATTTGTGTCTAGAATGAGAAGGAAATGATCATATATAGCTCTGTTTGAGATGTGAATAGAGGTGAGAGGGTGTTTATCTTCCCATAGGGTGGAGCAGATGAAATGGTCGAGTCTGGCGAAACATTGATTTCTTGACCATATGAAGGATGCATTTGATGGTTTGATGTCAATCATAGCATGACTTGTGAGATGATGGCTAAAAAGTTTGTCAGCTGCAGACAAAGTTTGAGTGGAATTTGTGGAGTTTGTTCTGTCAGAGTTTTGGGTTATCAAGTTGAAGTCCCCACTTATAACCCAGGGAGATGAGTGGTAGTTTGATATGAGCAATTTTAGTTCAATTAGGAAGGCAGATTTGTTATGACCAGGTTCGCCATAAACCCCAGTAAAAGACCAACAATAACCGTCAGAAGTGTTTTTAAAGTCGATGGTTATGGAGTAGTCTAGAGAGGAGATGTTTAGGGCGGAGAATGTGAAATTGTTATATCCTATAAGGAGACCCCCTTTGAAGCCAGTAGGGGGGATTTGGACCCAGTCAGTGATTCTGTTTCCACCTATAGTTTTGAGTGCAAAAGGGGACAAACTAGTTTTTGTTTCTTGGATAGTGATTAGGTCTATTTTATTTTTGTAAATGTGTGAGCGGATTTCCTTACGTCTATGGAGGTTTGATGCTCCACATACATTCCAAGAGGAAAGTCGCATAGTTTTTTGATAGGTTTAGATGGGAGATAGACAGATCAACACCAAAAGATTAGTTGATTTTGAGAAGTTCAAAGTTTATTTTGGTAGAATGTATTACTCTTTTATTTGACCATCCCATAAAGAGTTCTATATCATCTAGTGTTTTATGAGCCTTTTCTTCATCTTCGAGATGAATTCCTATATTTTTTGCAAATTTTGTGAAGATGTTTGACCATGATGCAAGGTCCTCAATGTTGTCTATATCGCAGCATATGGATTTTGTGCAAGGTGGGGAGGAGATATTATGAATAGAAGATTTTGCATTGGATGAACTAAGAGAAGCATTTGTGTATGTACCTGGATCTGGTCGGTTGACGATGATTGTTTTGTTCACCTCTTTTTGACCTTGCATCATAATCTTCTGGATGTAGCCACCTTCTTGCTTTTTTTTTGGGCTCTCCTGCTGAGGACTCTGCGAAGAGCTGTCATCCTTTAGTAGGGAAAGATTTTGTTTTTTTAAAGAGGTTTGGTTTGGGTTTTGTGTATGGCCACTTTCCTTAGTTGATGTTGGGGAGGGGAAGATGGTGCCAGCTGGTGGGGAGGTGTTTCCAAGAAAGGAGGGAGTGGAGGTCCTGGTTCTTTTCCTACTTGTAAGGAGGTTTGTGTTATCGGAAGAGGTGGTGTTTGAGTTCTTTCTTTCCCAAACATGGCGTCGAACACTAGAAAAATGAGTGTTTGAAGAAGACTTTCTATCTTTATTTGGGCAAAACCATGAAGGTGGATGGTTTGAAAGATCAGAGAAGGCTGTTCTGTTTTCGGATGGATGTTCAGCAGATAGTTTGATTCTCCGATCCTAATGTTGATGGATGGTGGTAAAGAAATGGCTGTTTTGACTGCAAAGAGGCAAAAGGCTTTAATGTATTGGGTAGGGTGCAAGGTTTCCGGGCTGATGTATTGTAGAGTAGCCCCGATGGAATGAGCTATTCCTCTGAAAATCTCTACTTCCCAGAGGTGGGGCGGGAGGTTGGTGATAGAAACCCAGTCTGAGCCACCAGCTGGAGCTGGGAAAGCACCTAAGTCAGCCGTCCATTTTGATAATCTTGCTGTAATGAAACTAGATCCACAAGGTATCGTGAAAACCTAGTTGAAGAGATGGTTTATTTTTGTTCCTTCAGGAACAGTGTAAATCAACTGGGTTGGCGAAAACATTTTTGGTTTTAGGATTGTCTGTCCCGGTATGAGTAGGGCTAAGGCTCGGGTGATATCAAGGACATTTATAGGGTTGTTGTCTATGTTGTTTTCAATGGAGATGAGGATACTTCTCAAAGTAAGGACTTTGAGAAGCCTCATGGAGTTTGCAGGTAGGTCAAGGGCTATCGCATATTCAAGGTGTTCTGGAGTTTTCATGTTTGATGTTGCAGGAAGGGTGTTTGAGCTGTGTGTGGAGGTAACAGAGGGAGTGTAGGGGGGCGGGTTTTTGGTGAAGTAGCTATGTGTTTTGGTGGCTTGTGGTAGGGTTTTGATATAGGCACAACTCTGGTGATTTTGTTAGGGTATCGAGCATATGATGTGTCTGCATGTTTGGGCGGGAGGTTTGCGAGGCATGCAAAAGTATTTGTTGTGAGTGGGGGAAAGGGAGGGGGTTGTTTTGTGCCTCTGGAGTCTGTATCTCTCTTTTTTAGAACTCGAATGTTTTTACAGAAAGTCGAACCTGTACCAGAGAAAAATCTAGGGAAGGAAGACGTTAGGTATGCATGAGTACTGATCTGTTTAGGGGGTGGGCGAGCTTTACAAAACCTTTTGGTATGACCTACTTGGTGGCATCTGAAGTAGGTAAAGCGGGAAAGGCATCTGGAAGCCGAATGTTGCTTACTATTGCAAAGTGAACAGTGAAGAGCCCGAAAAGGTTTTCTGGGGGGGGGCGTTTTCCAGATTTGGGTGGTGGGGTTTTTCTCTAGGAGATTGTTGATTAGGTGTGAAGATTTTTCTTGTCCTAAAATGGGAAATGAACGATTTAGGAGGATCATATCGTTTGGGATGATATCGACCACAGAGGAGGATCGGGGTTTTAGGGTTTTGTGGAGTGAAGAGAGTGTGTAATTTTTGGTTGTTTTCACCTTATTGGAAGAGAAGAGATGGTGCCTTGCTGCAATAGAGCTTTTTTGTTGTGGTGTTGTTGTTGTGTATGTTGTGTCTTCCCCCTCTGAACACGAGGAGACTGAGATGGCCCAATATTTTGTTCCCACCGGGGGTTGATGTACTTCCCGGATGAAGAGCTGGTCGACCGAGTTTGATGAAGTTGAGCTTTCTTGGTCATATCTTTTGTAAAGATATGCTAGCTCAGGTGGCGTGTCGACATTGAAATCCCGCACCCACGCTAGGAAGGCACGGTTTCCTATCGGTTTGATGAAGATCGACCATTCTGGCTTGAGCTTGAGATCCGAGATCATCTGGTCCCAACCCTCAGAGATGAGAAGGGTTGAGGCTTTGTTTTTCCAGTGATGTTCAGTCGGGGAAGACCAAGAGACCGTCACCGGGAAGGAACGGTGACCAATGTTGATCATGCAGGAACCCGGTGAAAGATCAAACTTGTGGTAGATCCAAGCTTTTGGTAGGGGAATACTAGTGGAGAAAGCAGGGTTTGAGAGTGGAAACTCTTGGAAGGTGAAACAAGAGTTCATTTCTGGAGGTGTGGCTGGGATCCTCAAGCCGTCGCCAAGCGCCGAGGATTTTTTCTGTTTTAGGGCTACAATGAATATTTTTGTCTTGCCTCTTTTGGATAAACAATTCTTGTTTATGCTTGAGGCCAGGGTGAGCAGGCATCCTGTTCTCATGATGTAGTCTTGGCAGGTGTGTAAATTAAAAAGATATTCTCTGGGTAGAATAGGATCAGGACTGATGAGACTGCAGTTAAGGCACAGTGTGAGAAAGCGGTAGCCAGCAAAATATTGTGTATCTAGTGAGACTTTTGAAAAGGATGTTTCGGAGTATCAGACAGCCCTGGGCGCTGCTGAAGTGAAAAAAAACCCCGGCCACAGGAGTTAAGATGTCTGCATGTCGTTGTATTCTCTTGTATTTGCAAGCGAGGTGTCTCGGTAGTGTTCCAAAAACTCCAGGATTTAATTGCAGAGAAGTGGAAGGGGTGGAGGAGTTAAGTGGATGTACCTTTATTTAACTCCGCCGCTGAGTGAAGGCCGGCTCAGAAGCACCGGTCGGCACAGATGGAGTCCGAGCACATGACTTCTAAATCACAATCTGAGAAGGACTGGGGATCGGAAGTTAGGGCACGCCGTGTTGGGACTTTACCAGGGTGGATAGGCTGATGATGTAGTTTTGGGTTGTTTCTGGAGAGTAGTTGATGCTTGCTCACTTTGTTTCCCTTTTTCGTGCTGATTTGGTGGGCGGAGGAGCGATGGTTTGAGCACACCTGACAGAGTCAAAACCGAGCCCTGTGGGATGGGGCCTAGGGGATGTTTCTTGAGAGAAGATGGTGCTTGCTCTCACTAACCGCCACCAAGGAGTTGATCTTTGGGGGCCGGAGTGGCGATGGCTGAAGCTCGCCGGACGGAGGCAATCCTGATATGGGGTGATGAGACCTAGGGGATGATTCTAGAGAGAGGATTGAGCTTTCTCTCACTTAGCGTCTGTTAGTCCCCGCACGGTATAACTTGTGTTTTCCGAATATGTAAAGCTGCCTATCGGATATGGTATTTTACGACTCCGTCCGAGTATGGGTGGACCACATAAGTGACGTGATCATCTGGGGGCCCAATCTGGCAGATGCGTGAATTTCATGTTTCCAGTTTTCCTGTGGAATCTAATTGTTACTTTTAAGAAAGTTTTAATTGAAATAGTAATGCACGTGTGAAATATGGAATAACAAAAAAAAGAGCACGACCTCTGTAGCTATATATTCCAACCCTCAACGGCATCTCTTTTTGACTCCAACTTTGGTTATAGAAAATTAACATAATCTCTACTTGCAATAATATATATTTTGGAAAACCAAGTAAGTGGTATTACTGTTTGTTATCTTTTGTGTGATTCTATCCTTCGGATTTTCTTGTGAACAAAGATCTCTTGGAATAGCCACAGAAACAGTGATCAGTGGTTTTCAAAAGAAAATGAAGTGTGTGTGTGTGTGCTCTAATGAGTAGGGCTGGCATGAGTAGTGTAACCGTATACACATGCCTGGTCTGGTACCCATTTACTCGTACCATATTGATGCATATGTTGTTAACTGAATTGTAGTTGGATTAGCTTAATAAAATATCATGCTTGTCAAGATAAAATAACTGATCTATACATAGAGAAATATATTTATACTTTTGATAGTATTTAAAGAATTAATTGACAACAACAATTACTTTTTTTAAGTGACGTGTGAATACAAATAATAGTGCAATTTTTTTTATTTTATGAAACAATTATATGCTTCAAATAAATTACTAGATCTAAATATTATACGTCTTTTTTAACTATTTTGTATAAATACGTGACGAGAAACCTGATTTGCTTCATCACTATCTAACAAATAGTTCGAGAAAGTTATAAATTCATATGCATTGTCAACATAGTTCAACTTTTATTATTGAATAGAACTCAATTCTTAAATCGAATAAAAATGAATATGCAAGTCAAGTGTCCTTCCGTTATTTCCATTTGTTTTCTGGAGATTACCTACTCTATTGTGGAGGATGGGTGAATTTTGAATCCCAATAGTGGTTGGCACTATTCCTAATCGTACTATGAGAGTCCTTAAAAAATACATTTACCTATCACTTCGGTTCAATTGATTTGCATGCTTGTGTGTCATTTCAATACTCAATTCTCGTAACAAAAATTCATTTTTTTACTTTTCTCATGGTTGAATTTTATTACTAAGAAGGATTGTGTTGGATTATATATCTTATAGCATACCGTTTAATGGTACTTTTGACTACTTTTTTTGGTTTAACAACTTAATGAAAATGTTTTTGCAAATTAGGTTATTTGTGTATTCCTTTTTTAAAGAATATAGACAAACTTGCTTTTCATGTGTATGTGAAAATGTGTGGTTGCACTCATTTAATGGAAGTGCAACTTGAAGCATTTTGTATGATCTTTATTATAATGTCAGGTTTAAATGAATAATGAAAAAACGTAAAATGCCTGAAGGTAGAAGCACTAATAGATTCTAAGGCGCTTATCAAATTACAAATTTCAAAAAATAATGCACTAGAGTCTACACTTAAAAATTTACCACAAAGAATTAGGATAATGCATATATACTCGATTAACTATTTCTCAAAGGTATCATGCTTTTAATTGATATAAATGCAATCGGTATGCCCACTTGATTAGATTTTTTTTTAGATTTGTAAATCGAGAAGAAAATGTAATGACATATAAAAACCAACTTATTCTATAAATGGTGACATATATCTTATCTCACAAAGAATAGTCTAGTAACACACAAAAATGAGTTCTTGGCATATTTGCAAACATTTTCCTGGTTGATGTTATTCCTAGTTTTCTAGTACTAGTTGTTATGCTTGCCAAAAAAATTAATAGCATAGTGGTTGTTGGTTCATTTTATCATATATATATTTAGTATTGTATTTTTGAAAAGCACTAATGGTGCCACTATTGAAGAATCATCACTATAATCATCCCTATCGCCATATCTACCAACATCATCATTATTTTCTAATTCTCATCCCCAACTAAGTCGGTGTTGGATACATGGATCCCAATTATTTTATGGGTTGTATATGCATCAAGGTGTAAAGTTTAAAAATATTTCCTTATAATTTCCTCCCAAGTTAACTTAGTTTGTCCCTTTTTTTTATTGTGCTTCACTCAATAGTGTTGTTTTAAATTGGTACATCTATTAGTTTGTATAGAAACATGTCCACACCATTTCAAACAACATATGTGTAACTTGTCCTCAATATTTGACTACTCGTCACCCACGCTTTAAATCTTATATCGTCATATTGGTATATCCACTTCATCCGGTTTGGCACCACCACTCACAATACAAGATCGAGTAAAATTATTATGCATATACTTCATTTTTCTTTTGCTGGTCGTAAAATCATTAGATTCCAATCATTTTATTCAAGTTTCAACTTTACCATTCATTCTTTTTTTATTACATCGATTAGAAAAATATCAAATGCAAGTAACATACACATAGGGATATCATCTTGAACATGTAGACTAATTCATATATGTGATAAAAATATAATTTATTTACCAATATAACATATTTTGATACTCTTTGTTCAGGTACCTATTCAAGCATATATAAAAATAAAATTACATGGTAGTATTCCATTGGCTTATGTTTTTGTTCTTTATATCATTCTAGTTGATCAATGGGTAAAAAATTGTTGTATCTTATCATTGCTCTACATATAGTACCTCAAAATAAGTGCAACTCGTTTGATGGACTCAATACTAAACCCAGGAAAACCATTTGTCTCTATATAGTTAGCCAAGTAGTATTAATACTAATGTGGGTTGTTGTGACTTAGAAAGAAAATGTGTGGAATATGTGACACAAATATAATGTCAGGAAATAATCGATCGACATAACATTAACATAGTGTGAATGTGATGTGTGTTTGACCATTTAGAATTGTATATGTTGCATTAATAAAGATCATCTCAATAAAATTCTTGGAGAGACACGAAATATCTTATCGTTCACCGTCGAGTGACATAAAAGTTTGAATAAATGCATGTAGGGTGATATTTTAGTTAAATATATGTTAAAATCTATATAAAAAAGAAAAGGCCTCAAAATTTACATCTAAAAAGGGTCTTGAGATTCATGATGTTAAAAAATGATAATAAAATAATAAATTTGTATGCATTTTCTTCTTACTTTGTTGCATGTTTGAATTGTAGATGAACATAACCTCTCAATATTTTGGATAAAATGCAAACAAAAAACTAATGTTACTGAAAAAATACAAGATTTGTTGCTTAACATCAGGTGGAATGCAAAAGAGGTGGGTTGTCTTGTTTGCAATGGGTACCCCTTGTTGCACGTGGTGTGGTTTGGAGACCTATGAATATATAGAGCTCTTAGATGAATAGGAAGTAAGGAATGAGCTCTTGTAATGTACTATAGTGAGGAATGGGTTCCATATGGGTGTGAATGATAATATTCAATTCTAGCAGGTTGTTGAACAATTAAGTGTTTTAAACAAACATATGATTTCTTAAATCAAGAAAGCATAACCTAACAACTTCACAAAGACATGAACATGACTAATTTTAGTTTTGAAGAGTAAATAATAATTACTTGGAAAATTGTATGATATGCATGTTTAATCATTGTTTAATCTTGATTGATGCATATTATCTTAACTAAGGTTATTTGAATATTTTTTTAATTAGTTAGGGTTTGGCAAGTTAAAATCATAGTTCGAGATGAGTTGTGGTTTTTGGGTGAATCTTTCTAAATTAGATGAATGAAATTAAAATGAGATTAATTATCAATACCCCAAGAAGCTTACTAATTTTATATCCCTAATTAATATCAAGTTACCTCAAAAGCATTGTTCATGGCCTTGAATTCACAGTGGAAGGTCAAGTGGAGATTTTTGAAGGATTTTAAATGGTTTGGCCCTAAATTGGATTCCAGTCCTATTCATTCTCAAATTCATGGTTGAAAGTTAGTAAGACTCTTTTCTTTTCACTTTTTAAGTTTCAAAATTCTCAAGTAATTCTAGATAAAACCCCAATCTTACCTCTTATTTCCTCATTTTCTTTTTCCCTAATCTAGGAGATGCATCTTATCTAGAGTTTTGTGGTGGAACTGAAAGTAGGTGGATCTTGGTTTCATTTTTGTGGAAGTCAAAATATTTACTTTTATGTTGGGAGGAGAGTGACACATACCTAAAGTGAACTTTTAACATGTTGTAACTTCAAATTATCCTAATTTATGCCATTTAGCCCTAATTTAGGCAAATATTATGAAATTTGGAAGAAAAATCTAAATTGTATGATGAAACTCAAAATTATTTCATTTTCAAAGTACTTATAAAACCTATTTTGACATAATTAGTTTGTTACCCTAATAACAAACCCACTTGAACTGATTTCAAAAAATTACTCACTTACTATATTATGTCTAATCTTTATAGAAACCAAAACTCCATGTGAAACTTGTGAATTGGCATATAAACCAGTTTTTTTTATCTTAATACTAAAATCACAATGTATTCAGTAACTTTAGTAAACATGGTGTATAAAGAATATGAATAATACAACAATCGCATATGATATGGCTAAGGATCAAATAACTGACAATTCATTTCGTAGGGCTTGGATAAATTTTTTAAATAAACATCTATGTATACATTTTTTAGTTAGTTCATATTTTTCTTCTAAGATGACGTATAGAGATCACAACTATCATTTCTAAGATTTTAATCCATATCAAGATGACTTAGTGTTAGATGTGAATACATATGTAGTTATTCTTTAAGTTTTGTGATATTTTACCATATTTTATTCTTTTATATACTTCAAACCATTGTAAGTCTAACAAAGAGTTGCTTTGAGAAATGGATGAGTTGTTTTGTGGTCAAGGAAAAGACTTGAGGCACCAATAAACTTAGGTGCTTTTGAATTTCAAAGTAAGCATGTGTATCCTCTAAGGAGGTTCTCTATGAGGGAGATCATATATATGGCTTGGTCCAATGATTGTTGTTTCAACCACGAAAATCAATTGATGACTAAGGAATAATATAAATATAGATAAAGGTCTCAAAAGTGATATAACTTAGAATTGACAGTGTGGGATGGCCATAACATATCTTTGGATTTGCTTGACAGTGGGATATGTATCCCAAGGAAATGAAATAAGCCTCCAAAAAAGCTCCAAAAGTTATAGAAACTAGACAAGGTGTGAATTTTTGATTCACTTTTAGATTGATCAAGATTCACGATTTTGACTTATGGTATTTATAACTAGTTTGTTGCATTTGTGTTTTATAAAAAATCTTTCCTTAATGTTTGTTAATACTATTTTACACTACATCAAACATGTACAAGTATTGATTCTGAACTTAGTCATGAAATATGTATAAATGTGTACGTAGTTAGATCAAATATTATATCCTGCAAAGAAGTGAAGGGAGTTCGAAAAAAAATTAAATTTTCAAATGTGTTGTTTGTTTGTAAGGAGAGTAACAATTACAAGTAGTTGGAGTTGCTTTATTGCACGGTTGTTTTATTGCACTGCATGCAAGTAAAGGAGATTTTCAATAATGTTGGATGAGCACATGCTCATTATTTTACGTTACGCTCGTGTCACAATATAATATTGTTGGACGCACATTATTGATGTGGGAGTGTGAAACTTGATGAAATATGTGTGATATTAATAATTTATCAATATGTAAATTGTTCGGCCGGGCTCACAGTAGCAACCCGTCGGAGAAAGGTTAGTGGAAAGGAAGAAGAGTCAACGTTTGGTGATAAGTAGTTACGAGTAGCAGGAATATTTATATAAGCTTGGGACAACCATGATAGCGGGATTACGTAAATGGGCAAGATTCAAGTCGACTTTGGTCTTTATCAAATACTAGTGGGAAACATGTGCTAAGCACGTGATTTTTTTTGAATTGGAAACATCGTGTAGTTATACTCTAGGATGAGTAGTGAAATTAATATACTATAATTTATATATAACCCACAACTCGATTAATAACCAGTCTATTCCTTCTAATCAGTAAGCACACAAAAAAATGGACCATTGATATATATATATATATATATATATATATATATATAGAGAGAGAGAGAGAGAGAGAGTCATGCTAGTGTGCACTCGAGTGTATCGGAGACACCATACACCTCAGTCATTTTTTAAGATGTGGTAACTTTTTGAAAAATCTAAGCCGTTGATCTTCTTAATTATCTTAAGAACATACTATATAACAAATATCAGCTCATTTAGACATTCATAGGTCGTGCATCTAAATGAGGCAAAAATCATGCATTTCAAATTAATTTCGTGTGTCGATTTTGTTATCCTTGGATGAGTGGTTTACACTCATCCAAATGAGTTCAAATTTTGCATGTGACATATTATTATTGTAATCATGAAGATCAATAGATTAGATTTTGAAAAAACATGGTCGAGATAGGCAAACACTATTGGGATGTATGGCGTGATATGTACACTCGAGTGTATTCTAGCCTGACTCTCTCTCTCTCTCTCTCTCTATATATATATATATATATATATATATATATATATATATATATATATATATATATATATATATATATATATATAAGGGACTGTTAAAATACATAAACATGTTGGATTGTTAATAATCACACACAGATGTTTTAGAACACCCTCTAAACTCCAAGCTATCTTATCTTTTCATCTGATTCATGATCAACATTGCATTGTTATTTGCAACAATTCATATTAGAGAAAGCAACTCGACTAATAATAAAATAATTCCTCTAACATTAAATGACACAAACAAAATAGATAAATCAATACACAGATAAACACCTGGAGCACATTGACTGTCTAAACCGATGAGCACACAACTAAATGGTTATAACACATATACACGTTGGAATTATAAAAAAAAAACCATACTTAAAGCCGTGTTGGTTCTAAATCACATGTATTACTCGTTTGGCAAGGAAGTAAAAAAATTAACTAAGAAGTAGACATGCATGTAGAGATAAAAAAAGGAATCTAAGTAAAAAAAATTGATAGAGCAAGTTGCGGAATAAATATAAATGTAAAACTCAATTTTAGATAGCTGAATTCCTCCAACATGTAAACACATATAACGACTGCACCAACTCACATACATATATGTTGTTATAACACACAATGAGATTGGCCAATAAGAACACACACATATTATTAACAGATTTATAATTAATAATGTATTGTCATACACAATAATTTATATAAGAGAGTGCAACTTGATTAACACCGAGTTGACTCCCTCTAACATTAATGTACACAGACAACAACAAAAAATTTAGTATGAAATTGAGACATGTAGTAATAATAAAAAAGCAACCGAGTGAGAGAAAAAATGAGCAAGAAAAAGTAAATGAGCAACTGAGCAAGTTTCTAGAGAAACATGCATAAAAGAGAGTGAGAGCGAGAGCAGGGTTGCTTTTTTTTATAAGGTTTTTAGAAGTAGACTCACAAAAGAAGAGCAGATAGATTATCATCCAACTGACTCCCTCCAATAATAAGCACATAGGCAGACTGGAGCAAATAGCACACATGCATATTGGACCAATTAGTGCACACATGTCCCACGGAAAAAAACAAATATACTAATAAATAATTACACATACAACCCACTAAAAGAGAATAGCTCCATTAGTAGTCAACTAATTGCCTCTAACATGCAAGGATGTAAATACAAAGACAGATTGTATCAAATAATACAAAATCAGTGTGTTAGAATGTAAAGTCCAATCGAAGTAATGAGAACACAATCAAACTACTGAAACGCATGGATATCTTAGATCGATGACCACATAAATATGAAATGCGGTCGAAGAAAACTCAAAAAACAAAATTTCACAAATCAAAGTATCATCAACTGCTTTTAAAACTGTAATAGTCGGCTAATTGATATGTATCGGAAGTACATATTCTTTATTTTATTATATGTATAGTATAATATATTGTCTGTGTGCAAAAAAAAGTTGCGTTAAAAAAATTGAACAAAGACAGCAGTTCGAGTAGATTAGTTTGTAAATATAGCCAATATAACCATATAATAGAAAAGCAACCAGACAAGTTGCTTGAACATCTAAGCCGATAGTCGGCCTTACCTGTAAGGCTACCGATACCGGCTACAGATCTGCTAAAAAGAAAGCACTCAAGCAGGAATGAATGCAGACGCCACCCTCCCTCTTATTTAGAGGGTTATCGATGCAGGTGTACACTAACGGAAATGGTATTTTACGACCTCTGACAAGTCTGGGTGGACCACAGCACCGCGGCAGTGACGGGATCCCGGTGGGGTGGGGTGGGGCCGGATTGGCAAACTGAAACATGTCAAACACCCTACTTTCAGTTTCTCACTGACTCTAGCTCCTATTTTAGAAAGAACTGAAATAGCAATGCACGTCTTTAAATTGAAATAACAAGAATAAAGACGTGACCTTTGTAACCGTATGTTTCCTCACCTGAATCTCTTTTTGACTCTCGTTTTGGTTATAGATAATTGAACATTTCATCTTCTTACTCATGGTATAGACTTTCATAATCCAATCGCAAATACAAATGATCTTTACATTTTCCATGGTTCTGTCCTGGGGATTATTTCTGTGACAATGATCTCTTGAAATAAGCACAAAGACCAGTCTCCAGTATCAGCAATGGTCTCTTCGAAAGGAAGAATAATTTAACTGCGTGCTCTTATAAGCAGTGATGCCAGTAATTAAGGTAGGTATATGGTGAAGATAGAATAGAGATTAGCAGGTAAAGCAACTACTTGTTTTTCCATGCTCTTCACCTGACATTTACCCACTCCCATCTAACTGTTGGTAACTTGCAGCGGAGACGACGGCCTGGAGTGCAGCAAGCCAATAGTATTCACAGTACACTTACACGAACTGGATTGTTGTTGCAACTACAGCCGCCTGAAAGTCGTCTGTATCAACGGACACAGAATATTGCACGCACAGAATGAAGAGAACAACAACAATGAACATGTTATGTATACAATGATGGATTGAGCTTTTTCTTTGTACAAAACACGGACTACCTACTGCTGTTTCATACATTTCATAGTGGACAATGTATGGCTTTATATAGCCATCACGCATACAGATAAGTGTCATGTGGTTATTCTAAACAGTAATTAAGACATACATTCATCTAAACACAACTGCCACATACTTCAATACACATTGCATCGTGTTTTCATATGCTGCCTTAATGCAAAGTTCAAGACGCCAAGTGACAGAAGTACAGAAATGACGTATCACGTCACATTTGTTGGCGTCGATTATAACTAAAACACCGACGCTAATTAACTACAATGTCGGTTTAACATGACAACTGACACGTATATGTGAAGGCCGGCCGCTTTACAAAAGATACGGGTATCGTTTTTTCTTTAACGTCGGCTGATCGAAATAAAAACCGACATTCAAAATCACCCGAGAAATACAATTTTTCAGGGGAAAAAATTTGCCTCCAAAATTTTCAATTCGACGTCGGTTGTATAAACACCGACAACTCATGTTCCGCGCCAAACCCAGCGAAAATCCCCCCATATGTCGTCGGTTGTTTAAAATACAACTGACGCCTAAATATCCCTCGTGAGGCAAAAATTCATACATTATTTGGCATCGGTTGTTGCACAGGAACCGACGAGGATGTTTGTTCGCATGTTGTCCCCGTGAAAAAAAAATTCCTCCCAATTTGCCTAATAAGCGTCGGTGTTAGGGGAGAAACCGACAACTATGATTGTAACTCAAGAACATTTTTTTTTGTCGGCGTATGTGGATAGATGTCGGTTATTATACGTTGAAACCGACGATGAACACCCCAAACCGGTATTTGTTTGAAGTTGTAGATGGTGTTAAGCGTCGGTTTTACACAATAACCAACCTCGGTAATTAACTGAATAGCACCCGCGCGAGCCAGACTCTTTCCCTTCTCTGTTTCATTCCCGATTCTTTTTTGCCGCTCAAGCTAGGTCTTGCAATTCTATGTTGCCACTCGCCGCCGCCGTTGCGGCTGTTGTGGAGAGGAGCTCGTCGCCGTCGTTGTGGAGAGGAGTTCCCCGACGCCGTTGTGGAGAGGAACTTCCGTTGAGGAGCTCGCCGTCGCCGCTCCAGTTCAGTCGCCGCCGTCGCCACTCGCTTGCTCAGTCATCTCCGCCAACGAGCACAGCTCGCCACCTGCTTCACCGCAGCTTCAGTCACCTCCGGCCACAGCTGCGACCACCTCCACAGCCACAGCTGCGACCACCTCCACCTCTAGCCGCTGCCACCACAGCCTACTCCACCAGTGCGGTGAGTTTTTGTAAGATTATTATTGATTAATTAGGGAGATTAATATTAATTAATAAGGGTTAAACGAGGAATGAATGAACTTAGTTCAATATATAACTGTTCTCCAAAATTGTGTAGTTGATTAATAACGATTAACTAGGGTTAATGATGAATGAATGAATTTAATAAATTGTTATTGCTTTCTTTCTCTCTTGTTAGTGATTGATTTAATTTATTTCAATATATAATTGTTCTTCAAAATTGTGTAGTTGATTACTAATGATTGATTTGGGTTAATGATGTATGAATGGACTTATCCAAATGGAAGAATGAATTGAATTAAATGATGTTACACAAAACCTAGGATATGAACGATGATATTATGATTTTAGGTATATGAATGACAACATATATACATGTATTTTGTTGGCCTAGAAACCTGTCTGAGATTTACTCATTAGGAGTAAATCTTGGATAGTCCCTGATTTGAGATTGTTCTTGAACACTCAATCTCACTTAGGATGTAAGTGTATAATGTGTATTCAATTTTCATGATGTTTCGTTAGCACTTCCCCGTTTGTTCTCTAAGTACATATGTCGGTGGGCATTTGCCCATGTACATCGGTGTACTTGGAGAACTGCGGGGAAATGCTGCCAAAATTTCTTGAAAATCGAATACACTTACTAGTGAGATTAGGTGATCGAGAAAGGGATAGGTGGTACACATTTATTATATATAACACTCTCAACCCTAAACCCTAATCTTTTAACCCTAAACCCTAATCTTTTAACCCTAAACCCTAATATATACTTGTTTTCTCTTTGATCATAGAATGGATAGATCATGGATGTTCATTCCAAATCGGTGCACCCCAAAGTTTATTTTCCCAAAGTTTATTTTTAGTCTGAAAACCCACTAGAGGGGTTGAATAGGGTTTTATAAATATTTTAATCATAATTCAACTCAAGCAACCACAATTGATATAATAAGAAGGAGACAAGGTGTTTAGAGTGGTTCCACCTTTAGCAAAAACTAAAGGAGTTAGTCTACTACCCAATTGTTTCCAATTGAGATTTTGAAAGTATTTAAATTTTATTACCTCACAAGGATGTTACATAAAATTACAAATACTTTCACCACCCTTTGGACAACCTTCACCTTGAAGTAGTCCCACCAACCTCGAAGCAGCCTTCCTTGAAGTAACTTCAAGCTCCCCCTTGAAGTAGCCTTCCTCTTGAAGTAGCTTCCCGTTGAGACAACCTTCTTGAAGTAGTCCAAAGTCCTCCTTCTCCTCTGAGAAGATCAAACCCTCTCTAATCCGTAGCCTCCAACCCTAGGAGTAGCAAGGAGAGCACAAGCAATAAGAAAGAACAAGAAGGAAAAATGGAAATTACAATTACCGTTGTAGTACAAGGCTTGATTTCCTATATCAAGCGTTTTGATCTCCTAACCAATGTGTATGGAAGTGCAAGTGCAAGGGATAGGAGATGCTAGCCTATAATACATGAATTTGGAGCAGTGGAAATGAATAGAAAATGTTGGAGTTGCTCAATTTCTCACAAGAGTGGATTGCCAATTGCAAGTATGTATGCTCAAGTATTGCACAAGTGTGTTTTGGGTGTCCTAAGGCATGTCCTATTTATAGGAATGGCCTATGAATGCTTAAGGACATTCTAGACACTTTCTAGGGGGTTCTTAGTGCTTAACTAGCCGTTAGGTATCCACTAATTGCTTTAGCAACGGCTAGTTAATTACTTCTGAAAACTGCAGACAGAGTTCTTCTCGGTCAAAGAATTTGTCGACTGAGTGTCTCTCGGTCGAGGAGTTTGTCGACCGAGGGATGGTCTGGAGCAAGTGTATATAACGTTCGATTCTAACTCCCAACCACCTTGTCTTCTGGGTCGAACGACTATTTGGGTCAATTCTCGGTCGAGGAATTTGTCGACCGAGAGTGTCTCGGTCGAGAAGTTTGTCGATCGAGAAAGACTATGTTTCAATGTTTTGAACTATGTACTAAGTGTGTGTATTAGTGTGTAGTTGTGACACTATTGTAGGGGATGACCTATCTAAGTGTTATGATTGGCTAGGGAAGATCTAAACGCTTGATTTACATGATACATAAGTACTTGTACATTATATATTTGTACAAGTTTTTACATTTGATTACAATCATGGAATTAAGACATTTGAGCATATAGATCTTCCAAAGGTTTGTCATCCACCTAGTACATGCAACACTCAAATAGCACGCTAGATTCACAAGAATGAAATGTTTATCATTATCAAAACAAAGTGATTTAAATGATGTCCATTTAGCCAACAATCTCCCCTTTTTGAAGATGACAACCATTTCCAAAATATAAATCAAACAATCTTAAAATGAGTTGAGTTTCATACGTGAGATTTACCTTGTGTATTGCTTCTCTTGTTTATGAAATGTATGCTTATTATTCCCAAAGAAGTATGGAACATAAAATCCAACTCTTAGGAAATATAGCAACTTTTAATGTAAAGCCAAGAGATTATGAAACTCATTGATTGAGTATTTAAGATTTACAACTATTTAAGATTTATATTATTTCTCCCCCTTTGTCATTTCAAAAATATATTCGTTAAAATCATGTGTTAAAACTCCCCCCTAATTTGATCTCCCTTTTAAAAAGATAACCATCAAATCATTTGAAAAGATGTCCATTTGAAGCCAAAATGTAAGGATCAGAAAAACAAACCGATTTAAGAAGCACAAATGTCAAAGAAAACATCTTATAAGGGAGTAATGAGTAGTTGCTTCCTTATTTTATTGAATTGATCTAATGGAAGCGGTTTTGTGAAAATATCATCCAATTGATCTTCTGTGTCAACATGATGAAGGGATACATGATTTTTAGAGATATGATCCCTTATAAAATGATGACGGATTTCAATATGTTTGGCACGGCTGTGTAAAATAGGATTATGTGCTAAGTTTATAGCGCTTGTATTATCACAAAAGATAGGCATGGATGAAAAAGTAAAGCCATAATAATTTAAAACTTGTTTCATATAAAGCACTTGAGCACAACAAGATCCGGCTGCCATATATTCAACTTCAGTTGTAGAGAGGGCAACTGTGTTTTGTTTCTTGCTAAACCAATATACTAAGGTTCTTCCTAACAAGAAACAACTTCCGCTTGTGCTCTTTCGATAAATTCAACAACCAGCGTAATCGGCATCGTTATAAGCTTTAAAGTCCAAAGATTGTCCTTTAGGATACCATAGACCATAACTTGTAGTGTCGGCTAAATATCTTAAAATCCGTTTGACGGCTTGAAAATGAGTTGCATAGGTTGTGATTGAAATCTAGCACAAAGTCCAACAGAAAATATGATGTCCGGTCTAGAAGCGGTTAAGTAAAGCAAACTACCAATCATGGCCATGTATAAGGAATCATCAATAGGTTCTCCATTTTCATCCTTATCAATTTTAGTAGAGGTAGCCAGTGGAGTGGTAGCATGTTTGCAATGTTCCATCCCGACATGTTTTAAAAGTTCATTTGTATACTTCTCTTGGCTTATAAAAATCCCGACGGGCGTTTGCTTTATTTGAAAACCAAGAAAGAAAGTCAATTCTCCCATGAGACTCATTTCAAATTCTTTTTTCATAATATCACTGAATTATTTGCATAAGGATTCATTTGATGCACCAAAGATAATATCATCAACATAAATTTGAACAACTAGAAAGTCGGATTCATATGTTTTGAAAAATAAAGTAGAATCTGAATTTCCAATGAAAAAAGTGTTATCAAAGAGATAGTTTTTTAGCCTTTCATACCAATTTCTAGGTGCTTGTTTTAAACCATAAAGTTCTTTCTTAAGTTTGTATACATAGTCACCTTTTTCTAGTATTTCAAAACCAGGTGGTTGGGCAACATATACTTCCTCTTGTATTATTCCATTTAGAAATGCACGTTTGACATCCATTTGGAATAGTTTGATGTTTTTGTGGGTGGCTAGAGCTAGTAGCATTCTAATGGCTTCAATTCTTGCCACTGGTGCATAAGTTTCATCAAAGTCTATTCCTTCTTGTTGATTATACCCTTGTGCTACCAACCTAGCTTTATTTCTTACTACTTCCCCGACTTCATTTAACTTATTTCTAAAAACCCACTTAGTTCCAATAATGGTTTTATCTTGCGGTTTAGGAACTAAGTCCCATACATCATTCTTAGTGAATTGGTTTAATTATTCTTGCATTTCCATTATCCAGTAGTCATCTTTTAGAGCTTCAATCACCTTCTTAGGTTCAATTATAGACACAAATGTTATATTTACAACATCTCTAAAAGATGAACGGGTTTGTACTTTATCATTAGGATTTCTAATGATTAGTTCTTGAGGATGATACTTAATGAGTCTAGGAATGGGTTGATGTGTCTCAACTTGTTGATCATTTATATCATTTTGATCATCTTTAGTTGATATGGTTAGATTTTCTACTTGATGAGTAATATCAACTACATCATAATTTTCAGTTCTTAGTTCTTCATGAAAAGTAATGTGAATGGATTCCTCAACTTTTCTAGAGATAGTGTTGTAAACTCTAAATGCTTTACTAGAGGTTGAATATCCCAAGAAAAAGGCTTTTTGTGATTTAGAGTCAAACTTTTCTCTATCATCTTTTGTGTTTAAGATATAGCAGGTTGAGCCGAAAGTATGAAAATAGTCAACCCCTGGTTTCTTAGTATACATGATTTCATATGGTGTTTTCTTCAAATAAGAGTGTACGGTTACTCTATTTAGCACATAA
The DNA here is from genome assembly GCA_963693085.1 of Alisma plantago-aquatica. Taxonomy (NCBI): domain Eukaryota; kingdom Viridiplantae; phylum Streptophyta; class Magnoliopsida; order Alismatales; family Alismataceae; genus Alisma; species Alisma plantago-aquatica. The sequence continues at coordinate 558,774,420 of OY856409.1, forward strand.
CAAGTTGTGTTTACTGCTTCAACCCAAAATGTTTTAGGTGTATTATGTTCAAGCATCATAGTCCTAGCCATTTCTTGTAATGACCGATTTTTCCTTTCAACTATGCCATTTTTTTGTGGAGTGCGTGGAGCAGAAAAATTGTAAGTGTAGCCTTGAGATGTGCAGAATTCTTCAAATAGATGATTCTCAAATTCTCCACCATGATCACTCCTAATTGTGCATATTTTGTTTTGTAACTGATTTTCAATCTTTGAACAAAATTGTATGAAAACTTTAATAGTATCATCTTTATTTGTAAGAAAATGTACCCATGTATATCTACTGTAATCATCAATAATAACAAAGCAATATCTTTTCCCACCAATAGATTGTGTCCTCATAGATCCGAACAAATCCATATGAATAAGTTCTAGTGATCTACTGGTGTTGAGCATATTTTTGGGTTTAAAAGAAGTTTTAGTTTGTAAACCCAAAGTACATTGTTCACAATTTTCAGATTGATCAAAAGATAACTTAGGCAAACCACGAACAAGATCATATTTAACTAGCTTTTTGATAACATATGAACTAGCATGACCTAATTTTCTATGCCATAGTTGTAAAGAATTTTCTTTTGCAAGTAAGCATTTTCCAACTATAGATTGCATAGAGATAGGTCTAAGGATATATAGATTTCCAACTCTTTTTCCTTCATAAACAACATTTGTAGTATTTTCTATTAGTAACTTGCAGCAATTTTTGTTGAATAAAACATCATATCCACAATCACATAATTGACTGACACTTATTAAATTATGGTTCAAACCATCAACAAGTAAAACATTCTTTATTTCAAGGTTTGTACCAATATTACATATTCCAACAATTTTACCTTTACCATTATCTCCAAAAGTGACTGTTCCGCTTTTCTTTTCCTCAAAAGTTTGAAATGCATCCTTGTTCCCAGTCATGTGTTTGGTACATCCACTATCAACTACCCAATCCTGCAATAAAATATAGGTTTTGGTACTCATGTGATGGTCCATTATGGTTAGGTACATATAATAACAAACTGAACATGTTTTAACCAAGTAAACTGAACAGAACTTCATTCGGTCGACAAATAGTTCGACCAATAGATGTCTCGGTTGAACAATTTTTCGATCGAGAAATTTGTTGTTTTACAGATTAAAACTGAACTAAAACAGAAATTTACTTGGTCGACAATTTCTCGACCGATTTTTGCTCCGATCGAACATTCTTTGACTGAAATAGTTACTATTTTCACTATAAATTTCCTGTAGATTTCAGATTTGTCACAGACATTTTCTCTCGGTCGAATATTTTCTCGACCGAGGATGTTTCTGTTTGTTTCAGTAATTTGTTTGTATCAATTTTGAATTTAAAGCAATACATGAAGCTATCTACTTAGTTGAGATAAGACATTTAGATGTTCAAAAGAAGTATTAGATGATATCCCAACTAAATTACATTCAAATCTTCTAAGTTTGAGATTTGGGGACCCAAACTAATTCAGAATCCTTCTTCTTATAAGGGCATGAAAAAGAGTAATGTCCAAGACGCAAGCAATAATGACAACAAATAGAGTCAATTTCATTTCTCTTTCTAGTATTTGGAGTTGTGTTCTTGGGTACAAACATGATCTTGGTCTTGGATGCTTGAGTTCTCCTAGGTTTAGGTTGATAGGATTTTTCTTTTGGAACATATCCTAAACCTCTTCTTCCATTGTAACTAGAAGAATATTTCAGAATATTATCAAGAACATCATTGCCCCTTAAACCATTAATTTATCTCTGTAGTTTAGCAATCTCATCCATCTTCTTATTGATATCTACCCTTGCTTGATCTAGATCAGATAATAAAGAGTTTCTTTCCTTAACAACAACATCATAATCTAGATGATTACATAGAATAGGTTGAGTTTGAAAATTATTTAGTTTTGCAAGCAAATCAACATTTTCTTGAGAAAGAAGATCATGATTTGTTTCTAAAGTGAGCAACTTCATATTGCAATCATTTAAAGATGATTTCAAAGTCAAATTTTCAGAAACAATACTATCCTTTTCAAAAGAAAGATTATTCAATCTAGCATATAGATCCTCATTAGTTCTAGTAACCTTCTTTAGTTTCTTTTTGCAATCAATATATTTGTCATGAGTATCTTGTAGACTAACAATTAGATCTTCTTTTGGCAAATCAAGAAGGCTTACCTCTTGAGAATCGTCACTATCATCTTCTTTGGCCATGAGACACTCCACATTCTCTTCTCCACTTTCACTATTACTTGACTCATCCCATGCAGCTTTGTATGCTTTTTCTCCCTTCTTCTTGGATGAGCTTTTCTTTCCTTTCTTTGCTTTAGGACATTCATTTTTGAGATGTCCCTTCTTTCCACATTCAAAACACCTAGGAGGGGAAGAAGAAGAACCAACAACTTTGTTAGATCTAAATCTTCTATATTTCTTACCATTAACAATTAGAGCTTCTTCTCCTTCTCCATCACTTGTTTCATCACTTTCTTGCATTATGATCTTTGAAGCTTTTAGAGCCATATCTTTCTTTCTTCCTTGTTGAAGTTCACGCTCTCGTCGTTCTTCTTCCTCCAAGGTTGCCTCATGTGCTTCTAAGTTTCCAATGAGTTGCTCCATCCTTAGTCGAGTGAGATCATTTGCTTCTTCAATAGCAGTCACCTTGGGCTTGTACTTGGGAGGAAGAGACCTAAGAATTTTTGATACTTGATCTTCTTCACTGATCACTTTACCTAAAGCATTTAAACCATTCACAATAGAAGAGAATTTTGTGTACATTTCACTAATAGACTCATTTTGATCCATACAAAACTGTTCAAATTTTTGCTTAAGCATTCCAATTTTAGAATTCTTAACTTGAACAGTTCCTTCATAGGTTATGGAGAGTCTATGCCATATTTCATATGCTGTTTCACAATTTAATATTCTATTGAATTCACCAACTGAAATTGAACAATAGAGTATACTTACAACTTTTGCATTCATTTGGGCAAATCTTACCGTATTAGCATCCCAATTTGCATACTCTATTTGAGGAAATTCATATGGATTTGATACCATCCTCCAGAGATCCCAGCTAATTACCTGGAAGTAGAACTACATCCTCCTCTTCCAGTAGGTGTAGTTAGTGCCATCAAAAGGTGGAGGTCTATCCACGAGTGTCCCTTCCAAGTTGAGGTTGTTGAGTATCCCGTCACCCATTCTTCAAGACTTTGTTAGAGTTCCTTGAAGCCTTGCTCTGATACCAATTGAAAAACCACTAGAGGGGGGTGAATAGGGTTTTATAAATATTTTAATAATAATTCAACTCAAGCAACCACAATTGAGATAATAAGAAGGAGGCAAGGTGTTTAGAGTGGTTCCACCTTTAGCAAAAAATAAAGGAGTCAGTCCAGTATCCAACTGTTTCCAATTCGGATTTTGAAAGTATTTAAATTTTATTACCTCACAAGGATATTACATAAAATTACAAATACTTTCACCACCCTTTGGACATCCTTCACCTTGAAGTAGTCCCACCAACCTCGAAGTAGCCTTCCTCGAAGTAACTTCAAGCTCCCCCTTGAAGTAGCCTTCCTCTTGAAGTAGCTTCCCATTGAGACAACCTTCTTGAAGTAGTCTAAAGTCCTCCTTCTCCTCCGAAAAGATCAACCCTCTCAAATCCGCAACCTCTAACCCTAGGAGTAGCAAGGAGAGTACAAGCAATAATAAAGAACAAGAAGGGAAAATGGAAATTACAATTACCGTTGTAGCACAAGGCTTGATTTCCTATATCAAGCATTTTGATCTCCTAACCAATGTGTATGGAAGTGCAAGTGCATTGGATACGAGATGCTAGCCTATAGGACATGAATTTGGAGCATTGGAAATGAATAACAAATGTTGGAGTTGCTCAATTACTCACAAGAGTGGATTGCCAATTCCAAGTATGTATACTCAAGTATTGCACAAGTGTGTTTTGGGTGTCCTAAGGCATGTCCTATTTATAGGAATGGCCTATGAATGCTTAAGGATGTTCTAGACACTTTTTAGGGGGTTCTTAGTGCTTAACTAGTCGTTAGGTATCCACTAAATACTTTAGCAACGACTAGTTAATTACTTTTGAAAACTACAGACAGAGTTCTTCTCGGCCGAAAAATTTGTCGACCGAGTGTCTCTCGGTCGAGGAGTTTGTCAATCGAGGGATGGTCTGGAGAAAGTGTATATAACGTTCGATTCTAACTCCCAACCACCTTGTCTGCTGGGTCTAACGGCTATTTAGGTCAATTCTCAGTTGAGGAATTTGTCAACTGAGAGTGTCTCGGTCGAGAAGTTTGTCGACCGAGAAAGACTATGTTTCAATGTTTTGAACTATGTACTAAGTGTGTGTATTAGTGTGTAGTTGTGACACTATTGTAGGGGATGACCTATATAAGTGTTGTGATTGGCTAGGGAATATCTAAATTCTTGATTTACGTGATATCTAAGTACTTGTACATTATATATTTGTACAAGTTTTTACATTGATTACAATCGTGGAATTAAGACATTTGAGCATATAGATCTTCTAAAGGTTTGTCATCCACCTAGTACCTGCAACACTCAAGTAGCATGTGAGATCCACAAGAATGAAATGTTTGTCATTATCAAAACAAAGGGATTTAAATGATGTCCATTTAGCCAACATGGTCTTGATCCGTTTATTAGATTTGTCGAGGAACGTAGGAAACAACCTGGAGATAGGTTCTACTGTCCATGTAGGCATTACGGTAACAACTTGAAAGTCAGCACTGGTGATAAAATCAAAAGTCATGTCATGTGCAATGGGATTGTACAAGGCTATATAGAATGGCACTGGCATGGAGAGATTTCAAACCTGAAATCAGTGGATGTCGATAGCAGTGCTTGTGTGGAAGAAGAAATTGCCTCTGATGACGTAGATGTGAATGAACCAGTTCTAGTAGACATCATTGATGCGATGCTGGATAGTTGTGGGGTAGAGTACAGTGATCCACCTCCCATGTTTAGAAACATTATGCATGATGCTGAGAAATCATTATACATAGATTGTACTAAGTTTATGAAGCTTAGCGATGTGTTGAGATTGTATAAGTTGAAAGCTAGCAATAGATGGAGCGACAAAAGCTTCACGTCATTGTTGTCTTTGTTGAAAGAATTTCTTCCTGAAGGAAATGAGCTACCAATCTCAACGTACCAGTTAAAGAAATTGTTGTGCCCAATGGGAATGGAGGCCAAGAAGATATATGCATTCCTAAATGATTGTGTATTATTTCAAAAGGACTATGTGGATTTGAAAGATTGTCCAAAATGTGGTGCATCAAGGTATAAAATGATGACTTTGGGGGAGTCCAAAACTAGTTCTCCTGCCAAGGTGATGTGGTATCTACCTATAATATCACAGTTTCAACGCTTGTTTGCCAATCTGATAGATGCGAAGAATTTGAGGTGGAATGCAGATGTTAAGAAAAATAATGATGAGATTCTACGACATGCGTCTGATTCCCCACAGTGGAAGAAGATTGATTTATTGTATCTTAAATTTGGTGAAGAAGTCAGGAATCTAAGACTTGGGCTTTGTATAGATGGGATGAATCCGTACGGGACATTGAGCAACCAACATAGCACTTGGCCAGTTATTCCTGTTATATACAATCTTCCTCCCTGGTTGTGTAAAAACAATAAGTACGTTATGCTGTCATTGTTGATATTAGACCCTAAACAACCTAGAAATGATATCGATGTTTATCTTGAACCTCTGATTGATGCCTTAAAGAAACTCTAGGGTGAATGTGTGATGACCTATGATGCTTCACGAAGAGAATTGCACGCTATGTTGTTTTGTACTGTTAATGACTTTCCAGCATATGGGAATTTGTCTGGATATAGTATCAAATGATCTAAAGTGTGTCCTATATGTGAAGATAACATTGATTCAATACGACTAAAACATGGTGGCAAGACTATATATCTTACTCATCAAAGGTTTCTTCTAAAATTCCATCTGTACCGTAGGTTGCGCAAATCGTTCAATGGACGGAATGAGGAACGGAGTGCACCTAAAATGATACCAGGGGAGGTTGTTTATGAAAGAGTAAATGACTTTGTCGATAAATTTGGTAAGAGATCACAATGTATCACATCCACACAGAGTGACAAATCTTTATTCAAGAAGAAGTCAATATTTTGGGATCTTCCTTATTGGAGTTCTTTGATAGTCAAGCATTGTATCGATGTCATGCACGTTGAGAAAAATGTATGTGATAACGTCATTGGTACTCTGTTGAATATACCAAGTAAGACTAAAGATGAAATAAAATCCAGAATGGGCCTACGTGAAATGGGAATAAGGACAAAATTAACAGAAGTAGTTAGTAGCGATCGAAGAACATAGTTACCTCCTGCTTGTTACACGTTGTCTAGAAAGGAGAAGAAAGATTTTTGTGATTGCTTGGTAAATGTTAAGGTGCCACGGAGTTACTCATCCAACATCCGTAGATTGGTATCAATGAAAGATCTGAAGTTGATAGGTCTTGGATCTCATGATTGTCACACTCTAATGCAACAAATATTGCCCGTGGCAATTCGATCTATACTACCGAAGCATGTAAGGTTTGCAATCACCAGACTTTGTTTCTTTTTCAATAGTCTGTGCAACAAAGTTATTGATCCTGATACTCTTGATAAGTTGCAAAGAGAAGTGGTTGTTACCCTATGTCAGCTTGAGATGTATTTTCCTCTTCGTTCTTTGATTTCATGGTACATCTTATTGTCCACTTGACTAGGGAAGTGAAAATGTTGGGACCAGTTTTCTTGCATTGGATGTATCCCTTTAAACGATACATGAGCATTTTTAAAGGTGATGTTTGAAACCGTTAGCAGCCTGAAGGGAGTATTATTGAGGGTTATGTGGTGAGATAGGTTATGGATTTTTGCAATGATTTTATGAGTGGTAATGACGCTCCTGTTAATGATAAGAATATTGAGGAGTATTCTGGAAAAGGAATTTTGGGATCACGGATGAAAGTAATAAGCCGTGAGAAGTTGGAATAAGCTCACTTGTATATTTTACACAACATCGACAAAGTGAGTGTTTATATCTAGGAACATACCAATTTCATCAAGAAACAATATCCTCGAGCTAATTCAATGTGGCTTGCTACAGAGCATAACAAGACATTTATTAAGTGGTTTGAAGATAAAGTCTTACATCAACTATCTCAAACACCAAATAATCTTGATGAAAATATCAAATGCCTCGTCTTTAAATCAAAATTGAATGTTATGTCTTATGAAGGGTTTGACATAAATGGGTTCTCATATTACACAAAGCGCCAAGATGATAAGAGCATCGTCCAAAACAGTGGGGTCACCCTTCAAGCGTCTTCATTGTTTTTTGCAAGTACAAAGGATAAGAGTCCACGTGAGGCTAAAATGTCATATTATAGTGTCATTGAAGATATATAGGAGTTTGACTACGTAGATTTTAGAATTATGCTCTTTAAATGTAATTGGATTGATAACACCAAAGGAGTTATAGTGGATGAGTTAGGTTTCACATTAGTGAACTTTGAAAAGATTGGAGAGAAGGGTGAACCATTCATATTGGAATCACATGCAAAACACATATTTTATATCAATGATCCTACAAATGATAAATGGTCGGTTGTTCTTCATGGTAAAAGACAGTTCATTGAAGATCCTATAGATGAAGAAGAGTACTATGATAAGTATGATGACTCGAGTCCATTCTCAATTGGGTTGCCAACACCACCAAATATTGAAGCTAAAGATTACTTGTATGTGTACAAAGATCACACCGAAGGAATGTTAATTGATAAAAGATCGCAGTATTAGAGGCAGGTTTTTATTTTTTTTATGTTTTATTTTTTTGAATGTGAACTTTACAATATTTTATTATCTTCTAGTTATGTTAAATGTTAAATGTTTGATTTTTTAATGACAATTTCAGATGGCTGGGCATGAGTATGATGACCATGATGATGATTACCGTGAGGGTGAGGATATCAATGTGGTGCCTCATAATGTATGTTTTTAAAATATATCCTATATTTCTATCTATATGTCCATTTATAAGTTGTATCCTATAAGTGTGTGTTTTTTTTGTCAAATTTTAGGTTGGTGATGTACCCCTTGAAGAACTTGGGGCACTTGATGAGCAGCAAATAAAAATTGAAAAAGTGAGGGGCATCACTATGATGAACAAGTTACTACAATAAAAGGGGCAATGGACCCAAATTGGGTGTGGATTTTGATCATGCAGGAAATCTAGTTGGAGTGAACTACAACTCGTTTATTTCATATCTTGGGGTTGTTACTCGTAGCCATTGTAGTCCTAATGTAGAATATTGGCATAAAGTTCCTAAGGGGAAGAAAGACTTAGTATGGAAGGAACTATGCATGAGTTATTATTATTTACAATTCTATTTTGCAGATTACTAATTTTTAGGATACTAGTTAAATATATGAAATTTAGCAGAGTATATTTGAACTGGATGAAAGCCTGCATCGTAAATGCGTGATGCAGCGTTGTGGGAGGGTCCTAAGGAACTATAGGACAAATCTCACCTGAGATTACATACGAGATGTTGAGAAGAGGAAGAAGTCAGCCACTGAGCAATGGAACTACCTGGACCCCAATGAGTGGGAGGAGTTTGTTGCTAGAAGAAAAACTAATGAATTCAAGGTATTAAGCGCCACTCCTAATTTAATTAATATATATTCTTATGTATTCACCTATTCAAGATTGACCTTTAGTGTTACTAACCAAATCAATGTGCTTACTAACAAGGCTATTAGTAATACCCGAAGAGCAAGGCGTGCACTGGATGTGTATGACCACATGATGGGTCTAAAAGGCTATGCAGGCGTTCACCAAAGACTACAGTCTGCTACTACTGTTGAGTCTATTACTACTCAGGAGACTGGGGAGTCCTCTATTGTTATTCCCGCACATCTGCTTCACCATACTGTGTGGATAGCAGGGAGGCAAAATAAGAAAGGAGATATAACCAAACCCGCAACTATTGAGGCAGCTGCAAAAATGGTAAAATTCAACTCTCAGAGCAATTGATATTGATTATTATGTTTACTTACCAATTTCTATTGATGGTGATTAGCGAGAGCTTCACGAGTAGAAGAAGTAAGGCAAGTTCATCACTGAGGGCACAAGGAATGAATTGACAGTTGTTCTTGGTAACCCAGAGCATCCTAGACGTGTTAGGGGTGCATGCACTGGTGTGAGCATAAAAGTATTTGTTGGGCCATCATAGTGCAAACATGTCCCAAAAGCAGGATTTTCAAAAGCTGAGGTAACCTATTCTTTTTTTAGAATGTTATTGCAAAAGGAAAATCAATAATCAAAAGTTAGTGTTTCTTTTGTCCATGTATAGGTAGATGAGTTAATTAATAGGAGAGTCCATGAAGTAATGAGCAAGTGGCAGACGTCTCTTACTGCCATTCATACAGTACATGTGGCGTGCCACTCTTCTCCTACTGTAGATGTGTTTGGGAGTAATGTTGTAGACCCACCACCTAGCACGTCTACTGTAAGTATTTTTATGACATAGTAGCTAGTCTTTTTAAGATGATATGTTTATGTATATATGTATATAACATACTTTACATAAATTTGTAGGGGTTGAAGCCATGCCATCTAAAAAGCAAAGAATTTATCGTTGCCGAGGCCGAGGCTTACCCACCCCTTCCAGGGGACATGTTTAATGGCACTCCAGTACCAGATGGCATGGTTTGCGTGAGCCCGAGACTTGTACGCCACCATTGGAGACATCATCTATTGCCATATGTCCACCCAGATTCTGAAATGCTTGGTGAAGTAGAAGGCAGAGTGATATTGTGGCACAAAATAGATGTCATCTATACTGATATTGTATGATAAATTTACATTACGTTAATTTGTTGGCGTGTATATACGAGCTAGTCAATTGATCTGAAATTAAATTAATAGGTCAAAAGGAAGAAACCCGCTACAACTCGGCCTCCACCTCCTCCTAAAGTACCTAGTTGGCTTCCAAGAGACCTATACGACTCGTTAGGTCCTAATTGTAAGGGTATTGCAGTATGGATAGGAAAACATGACCCAAATTCTCCTATAAATGTTTCTATTTCGGTGGATGCTATAGGAGAATCATACGATAACAAAATATTTATACAAGATATTTTGGAGTTGTTTCGTTATGATTGGATGAATATATCTATGATAGAGCTATGGATATGGTGAGATCTTGTTTATATATCCATATACCTTGTTTTGTATACGGTGGTCTGGTTTCTTATATATTAATGCATACATAATACATATTTTGTAGCCACTTACACACGATCTGTAAAGATTTTTTATTTTCCCATGTGGGATTTCTAGTTCCATCTTTGATCAGTCATGTAGATAAAGAGCCTTCATTAGTTACCTCATACTGCTCTGCTGCTTTTAAATATTTTGGTTAAAAAAAGAAGACGGTGATAATAGCTCCATTCAATGTTGAGTAAGTTTACTTTGCTTATAATTTAGACTTAAGAAAATTACATTTTTATTATGGATTTTGAGTTATTAATTTTTAACTTTCTTACCTCTAGTGCTATGCATTGGGAGTTACTGGTTATTGTCCCCAAGACGTGGACTATTTATTATCTAGATCCTTAGGGGAAAGAATTAGACTCATTATATGGACACTCAATGAAAAGGCCATTATTCACGTGAGAAATCTTTCATATTTTATATCCATTAACATCTATTATTATATTATTATTTAATAATGTAATTTAATGTATTACATTAACATGTAGGGCTTTAAAAGCGTTCAAAAGAGCTAGAGGAAATATGGCCAAAACAAAGAAACCATTACTTTGGGATAATGTAAAAGTAAGTTCCTGACTCCAATGTATATATTATTTATGTAAACTGTACTTGTTTGTATTTGTTAACATTTTGTATGTTTCAATTTATAGTGGGCTACACAAAATAACAGTTGGGCATGTACATACTACGTGATGTGATATATGGACCTAATTATCAAACATGCTGCAATGGAAATCGATACCATACAATATGTATTATATATAGTCTCACTAGATAATATGAAATATATCAATCTTATTATATATTATTAATTTTATATATACGTCATTCTTTTTATAGGTGTTTAAAACTAGTGACTTCACTACAAGTGAAAAGTTATTAGATGTACATACTCCATATACGATGGAAGAATCAAATGATGTAAGAGAATAATGGACAAACGCCTTACAAGTAGTGGGAATTTTTTATTATCATTAGAATATTGATGGTGATGATGATGATGATGATAATGATAAAGAATGATATTTCTAAACTTTTTTGTCATAATTATTTTTGTATTTGATGACATGTTAAACTTTGAAAGATACACTTATATATACATGTCTGAATGATTTTTTTTAATTGTCTTATACATATACATATGTGTGTGAATATGAATACATGAATGTTTCTACATGTGTCTAAATGTGAAAAGAGATGAAATGAATGGAACTGCAGGTTGCTACATGTGTGTATATGAAATGGAACTATAGGTTTCTACATGTGTGTGATGAAATCATAATATAAAATGTGCTTCTACATGTGTGTGAATCATTCCATATATTAATTGTTCATCCGTGTTAATTTTGTAGGTTTGTGGCATGTTGTTGGCTGAAATTAATGGATGATGTAAACCTGTAGTTCAGAACTGAACTGCAGGTTCTGCATCCTGCTGACCAGCCAGACAGCAGGCCTGCAAGCTGATAAGAAAAAAAACCAAAACATAGTCGTCGGTTAACAAAAGAAACCGACATCAAAAACTTAACTTGTCAGATATTAATAGTTAACTGACATCTTTATCCCCTAATGGTGTCAGTTACTATTTGATTAACTTACAAACCGTCAATAAATTTAGGTTAACATAGTCAGTTTTGTGTTTCTAACCGACACCTATGGTCTAACCTGGGGCCAAATTTTTTTTTTGGGATGGGATGTGGCGTCGGTTATGATTTGATAACAGATGCATATGGCCCCCATGTTGGCACATTTTTTGGGTTTGCAATCGGGGGACGACTTTGTGGTGTCAGTTATGAAATTGACGCTGAAGTCGTCTACATTTAAGGTCACCCACTTGAGTGTCGCTTAGAAACCGACTTCTAAAGTCATATTTAACCGACACTAAAGGTGATATCTATACTAGTGTGAAGTTCTGAAGCATATAAACTTTTCAGATGACATGACTTCAGTGAATATATCTGCAATTTGATGAGTAGTAGAAATATACTTCAACTTTATCTCTTCATTTGTTGTTGTTTCATGAATAAAATGGTAGCGCAACTCCACGTACTTTGTCCTGCCATGAAATGTAGGAGTCTTTTTCATAGAAATTGTTGCCATATTATCACAATAAATCTTTGTTCTAGTAGTTTGAGGCTGATATAAATCTACAAGAATGCGCCTCATCCAAATAGCTTGACATGATACGGATGATGCACCGATATATTTGGCTTCTAAATGAAGATAATATGGTGTCTGCTTGTTTTTTAGAACTCTATGCCACAACACCACTACCCAAACTAAATGCATATCCACTAGTACTTTTCATGTCTTCTATAAATCATGCCCAATCACTGTCAATAAATCCAATAAACTTGAAATTATCAACTAGATAATATTATATTCCATAGTTGATAGCAGACGTCGCACATCTAAGAACTTGCTTGGCCATACCAAGATGATGAGAAGAAGGATTATGCATAAATCTTGAGATTAGTCTGATAGGAAATAATATATCAGGGTTAGAGTGAGTCAAATATAGCAAACCTCTAGCCATGCTTCTAAATAATTTCTCATTTGCCTTTTGTGTGTCATCATCAAGAGATAAATTGGCATTAGTATTCATAGGAGTAGAAAATGTCTTGCAACCAACCATATGGTGCCTTTTGAGAAGATCACTGGCATAATTTTCTTGATTCATAAAACTCCCATCACTTGATTGTGCAACTTGAAGACCAACAAAATAATGTAGCAAGACGAGACAAACATCTCTAATTCACTCATCATATCATGTTTAAATCCTTCCATGAGAGCTTATGTAGATCCACTATAGATAATGTCATCCACATAGACACAAACAATCAAAATATCAGTACCTTTCACCTTGGTATATAGATTCAGCTCATCCTCACTCCTTTTGAAGAGATGCTTCCGAAAACAAGTGTCAAGTCTACTATATCATGTCCTTGGTGCTTGCTTTAAGTCATAAAGTGTTTTCTTCAACTTATAAACTTTATATTCCTTTCCATTTATAGTAAAACCTTGAGGATGATCAACATACACATCTTCATCAGGATAACCATTCAAAAATGCAGTCTTAACATCAAATTGATAGACTTGCCATTTTAGTTGAGCAACTAATGCTAAAACAATGTGAATAGTTTCAAACGTTTCCACGGGAGTTTACACCATACTATTGTGCATATCCCATTCTTGCTTTTGTAGATCCACTTTACACCAATAGTCTTCTGACCAGAAGGTAAGTCTATAAGATCTCATGTATTGTTCTTCTCAATAGATGTCATTTCCTCTTCCATAGTCATCTCTCATTCTTTCTTGCCACAAGTTTCTTCATAGTTGTTGGGTTTTGTGGCCATAAGTGCAAAAGTATAAGAGTCATAAATGTCTTGCAAGCATCGTACCTTCCTAGGAGGTGTATCAACATCAACTGTAGAATCATCAAGGTCTGGAATGGAGTGACTAAAATATACACTAGAAGAACTTTCTTTAGAGAATTGTGGTGATTTCACAAGTGGACTTGTAGGAGTTGGTGACATATACTTTCAACATAAGATGTCTCATTATCAACTGAAAAAGGTGTACTCCTATCCAAATCTTCATCAAAGTGCCATGCACTATTTTCATCAAAAGCAACATCACAATGAACAAATAGATTTTTTGTTATGGGATTATATAATCGGAAGCCTTTTGTCTCATCACTATAGCCAATAAATATCCACTTCTCACTTTTCTTATCCAGTTTACTATGATCATCTGAATGAATCAATGCATAGGAAATACAATCGAAGACCTTTAAATTACTCACATTAGGTTTCCTTTTCCATCATGCTTCATAAGGAGTCATATTGTAGACAACTTTTGTTGGAGAGATGTTGAGAAGATATACTACAGTCACCACTGCTTCAACCCAAAAAATATTTGGAAGTTTTTTCTCATTGTAGCATGCAACGAGCCATCTCTACAACTGTGTGAATCTTTCTTTCAATGACACCATTTTGTTGTGGTATCTTCCTTACATTCAACTATCTACGAATGCCTTTAGAATTGTAAAAGGCCTCAAATTCATGAGATAAGAATTCATCTCCTCTATCTATCCGCAATGTCTTTAGGTTGTGCCCACAATCTTTTTCTGCAAAAAAAAATGAATTGCTTGAACTTATCAAAAACCACCAATTTGTAGTAAGAAAGAAAACCCAAATCATACGAGTAAAGTCATCAGTGAATAATAAGAAATATAATTTGACATTCATTGATGATGTCTTCATTGGCCCACAAATGTTAGCATGCACTTGTTCAAGAGGTTACTTTTCTCTCCATGCTTTTCCTACTAGAAATGAAAGGCAGTGTTTCTTTCCATTGAGACATCCTTCACAAATATCAAAACCACAAGTAATAGGTGGAAGACCAACAACCATGTTATTCTGACGTAGTAGTTTATCCCATTAAAATGCAAATGACCATAACAAATGTGCCAGAGCTGAGAGTCATGAGTGTCACTTGCCATTAACACAAAATCACCAAGCATGGAAAGAAGGAGAGGATACATTCTATTTGTCATAAGAACTTTAAAATATGCATCAAAATTTTTACTTTTGATTTCACAAATACCATCATCAAATGTAATAATACACTCCTTCTGTTGTAATTAGCCAACACTTAAGAGGTTATGTGGAAGTCCAGGAGCATAATAGATGTCATGGACCATTCTCTCCACATTAGGCTTCAATGTAATTATAATACTTCCAATGCCACAAATCTCCACTTTGTTGTCATCTTCAAGACAAACTTCTAAATTAAAGGATTCATCAAGATTAAAAAATAAATCCTTATTACCGATCATGTGGTTGCTGCAACCACTATCCAAGAACAAAACATCGGATGAAGTGTCTTTGGAGTTTGTGTATGTCAAAAATAAACTATCCTTCTCCTATTTTTCTTCAATAAAATTGGCATGTTGCTTGGCTTTCTCCTAGCAATATGCTTCAAGATGTCTCATCTTCTTACAGAAGTAGCATTGCTTCTGCTTGTAGGATTTTTGACCATCATTATCATGCCTTTGATTTCTACCACCAAATCTTTCACATCCTCTACCACAGCCTTGGTAACCACCACGGCCTTGTCCTTGGCCTCTTCCACATCAACGACTTGTTCCACATCTTGCTTGAGATGTATTCACATCGTCATCCTCCTTTTTAGAAATGTCAACTTTGGACTGGAATGCATTTTTAGTATTTCATTCTGAAAACCTGTTTGATCTTTCTTCATGTGATAAAAGAGTTCTCATCAACTCACTAAGGGAATAAATAGACAGATCTTTTGACTCCTCAATTGCGGCAACTAAAAAATCATATTTTTGAGGTAAACGTATTAACACTTTTTCACTTCCTTTTTATGAGGCATATCCTCACCATAGGCACGCATCTGATTAATGGCAACAAAGAGTCTAGAAAAGAAATTTTAAAATGCTTCATCTCCATTCATAGAGAGATTTTCAAACTCTCTGCACAATGTATGTAGCTTCACCATTGTGATCTTTTTGTCACCGTGAAATTCCCTCTTCAAAATACTCCATGCATTGGTGGACTTGACAACATTAGCAATTCTAAGAAAAATGTTGTCCACCACGACTTGTTGTAGAATAAGCAACATTTTTGCGTCCTTCTTACGAATCTCCTTCATGCCAGTCTTATCTTTTGAATTTTCATCGTCAGAGTAGCTTTTCTTGACCAAATCCCATAAATCTTGTGAGACAAAGATTGTCCTCATCTTGACGCCCCATAATTTGTAATTTTTTCCATCAAAAGTAGGAATCAAGGCCTGATGCAAATTCAGACCATTTCTGTTTGCCATCTTCAAAAATTACACCAACAGTCTGCGTGTTGTTCATTCTGAATACATCCACATCAACCAAACTGGCTATGATTCCCACAATGTTGGTAAACTTGTAGCAGAGACGAGAGCCTAGAGTGCAGTAAGCCAATAATGTTCATAATACACTTGCACGAACTAGATTGATGTTGCAATTACAGCCGCCTAAAAGTTGTCTGTATCAACATACACAAAATATTGCACGCACAGAATAAAGAGAACAACAACCACGAATAGGTTATGTATACACTAATGAATTGAGTTTTTACTTTGTACAGAACACAGATTACCCACTGTGGTTTCATACATTTCATAGTGGACAATGTATGGCTTTATATAGCCATCACACATACAGATAACTGTCATGTGGTTATTCTATACGTAACCAATTTCACGATAGTTACAACTCTCTTGCATCCATTGCAAAGGGCAGTTACAATAGTAACTAAGACATGCATTCATCTAAACACAACTGCCACAAACTTCAATACATGTCGCATCATATTTTAATAATAAGTGGTGGAGAAACAAATGTTATTGAGGTTAATAATTTGATCAACAATAGCAAACACCAGATTGTGTAATGAGAAAAATATACTACAAATAAGATACATAGTTTTTGTTTCCACAAAACATGTTGTCACAAGTCACATACAGCTGTATCATGTGTAAAGATTAATAAATTATTATATAACATTTATATATGTGTGCTAGAAAACATATTGACTTGATGAAACAGAATATGAAAATGAAAATTTGATTATGTAATATATCTACAATGAGTTCCATGGGACAATTTTAACATATATGTGGTTAGTTTGGATCGTGATCATAGTTTGTGGATGTTGCACATGTCTGATGGAGATAGTTTCATGAGTGTCTTAGATTTTTTAAGGGTGACCGAAGTATTGGATACACATATGGGAATTGAGTGTGTCATGGTTTCAAATAGGTAAGAGGAGATGAGAAAATTTTGATAATGTTTTATATAAGAGTTTGCATTTTTCTCGTACATCATTATAGTGATCATTTCCTACATATACATAGGATCCTCAAAATTAATTGGAGTCAAGTTTTATTATTACAATTTGAGTTAATTAGGTTGTTTTCACTAATGTGTGATGAGAGAAATTTTCAAGAATTCTACACATGATTGACGCCTCAAATAAATGTGGAAAAATGACTACTCATTCATAGAATAATTAGAATTTTGTTTGCATTCTAACTATTGATAGTCATCATATCATATTTAATGCGTCAGTACTTTGAATGGGAGTGGGATCAAACTAATAGGGGAACTTTGAGGAGTTTATCCACCTCCTTTGGGCCTTCATATATAACCTCAAGAAGAATATCTCCTATGAGGGACCTCCCTCAATCCTACAATTACTAAGCATGATGTGACATGGAAACTCACTTCCAACATATCACCACATGTCGTGGCAGATTTAGATATTCAAGAGGGATCTCATGGTGTTGACACATTCACAAAAGGGCTTGAGCATATCATATAGGATCCATAAGAGATTCCTTATACAACTAACCCCATATTTGAATTGTTGCAATTTCACTATAGCCCCCTAGAGGTGAGTGGCATTAGTGGAAGTTCAAGATCGTGATCTCGGGATCACCAACACATGGTAGAGAATTGATGTGACTCATAGGAGAATTGTGGAGGTATTGAGTGGGTTACCTAAGGGTGAGGGCTTGTATAACCTCTAGTCGTCTATTAGGACTAAGTTCAATTAGTAATCCTCCCAATCTTGGGGCCTCAAGCTTGTTTCATTTCAAGAAAGTCAGTTGGGATACAAAGGATAAAATTGTGTCTAGCGAAAATGTTGAAGGATTGGTGTGATCTGTTGGAAGAGAAACAATATTTGACGATGCAAGCTAATAATATCAAATATTTTTCAAGGCTTGAACATGGTCGTATGTGCTTGGTCATAACTCTAGTATAGGAAAATTTGGTTGTTAGAATGATAATTTTTAAGTCAAAATTTGAAGGAGGGATTCATAGCTCAAGTTTAGAAGGAAGGGATATAGGAAACTATATTGCAAATATGATAAACAAATTTTGTTTTCACAAAATATATTACAATAGGTCTATAGTTAGATAATGTGCAAAAAACAACAATAGTCTTGCATAACACTTATATGTGGATGCTAGAAAACTTATTTAAATTAAACAAAAAAGAACAAGTTTCATTGTAATACCATGTAATAGAATTTATTTTGTGAAATTATGGACTATTAACTTGATAAAAAAAATACAACAACATGGATGGATTACTCTACATATTTATAAAATGATCAATATGGAATTTCTAGTCTCTATATGATTGTTTAGATCATTATTATAGTTTTAGGATATTGAAGACCATGAATGTAATATCAATTAGTACTTTAAACTATTCTAAATGTAATTCGACTTTTGAGCATGTATGGAAATTGGTCACCATGTTTTAAATAGGAATAATTGGGACTTTTCATGAATGTTTTGAAGAAGAGTTTGCATTTGCTCTAAGAAAAGAATAAAGATTGTTTTCAACATATGTTGCGAAACTTTAAAGTTGAACTTGGTTTTAATGTTATTCTTTGAGATAGTTGAATTGCTTTGGCTCATGTGCGATGCAATAGAAATCATGAATTATTAGAGTTGTTATGCACCTTTAATAAATGCGGGAAAGGACTATTCAGTAATAGAGTTATTACATCCATGTTTGGATTCTAGTTCTTAACAGACATCATTTTAAAATCTAATGGGTCATAACTCCCACTATATATGGAAGTGGGATCATACTTGAAAGGGGAACTCCAATGATTTTCACAAGTAGTGAGCCTCGTGAGGGGATCCACTCATCCCTCAATCAAATAAAAGGAAAATCCCAATGATAAACACAAAACCATTTTTTGCATGGAATCAAGATCCAATATATTCACCCGGTATGTTCAAAATACCAATTTGCATCATAAGAAGATATTTTTGAATATATAATGTATTTTAAGATTATAATTTTGACACCCATATTGGTGAATACATGAAGCAAATATGTAAGACTAATCATGGATGTAAAGGGTAACCCGACTACTTCAACTCTATATCCCATGGATGATCAGCTACACATGTGTAGGTCATGGTCAGCTTAGTTATCCTCTTAAAGTCTTCTTTACTTAAGGGGTTGTAAGAAAAACCCACAAAAGAAGAAAAGGTGGAAACTTTATCAACAAAAGCTGGTATGTGCATATAATAGAGAATTAGGCAAAAAAAGAAAAAAGGGCAATAGTTAGTATATCAAGGCTCCCAAAAAGAGAGGGGAAAATGAAATTATCCAAGTAGATGTCAAAAGAATTATCCACAAGATTATATTCACGTGTAAAGGGGTAAGGTCATATATTTTCATAGAATATAATTCACAATCAAAATCAACATGCAAAATACTATGAAAAAGATTGGAATAAAATAAGTAATGTATTCATGGCATCACTACCTGGTGCGCCTTTAGCATAACAAGATAAGAAATCACTAAAATGATAGAATACTATTAATAATAGATCTGCAAGCAAACAGCTCATGATGTCGTATAGAGAATGTGGCAAATACGTGGTCAAATCCTTAGGGAGTGAGTGGACACTAAAGCTTGGTTGTTTCTTTGGGTATCTAGAGCTGTGATTAGGGATAAAATGGTTTAAAGTTGGGGTTTGAGTTAAAACAAGTGTGCAAGAAATTACAAAAAACAAGAACAAAATTGAATTTGAACTATGAATTAGGTCATAACTAATCACCTAAGGAAAGAAACACTAGAAAAGCAAAAGCAATCCTAATTAGCACTAAGCAAGGCAATTAACTATACACGGATAGCTAAGACCACACTAAGAAATTGAATAATTAAAACCTAAAAAAGATACTAAAAGCTATAACTAAGTACTCTAGCAAGAACTAACTAGCATGAACAAGCAATTATACTAAGTAAGAAAAAGACTACTAGCTAGTAAGGGATCAAGTTAGGGTTCTAGCAAGTACTTGGAGTAGCGGGTTGTTTGGGGAGATATGTGATGTAGCCATATTTTAGGGCTTAGTGTTGTGTCTTTTTGTACTTAAATTACATCTAGACATTAAAGAATGTATGTGGTTGGCCCCATTAATGATTTATTATCAAATGCACTTGTGGACGTTCTTTGCATGTATATCAGGTACTTGGACCACTCCTTGGATGGATAGGAGAGACGGAAGATTATCCTAAGGTTCCTTCACCCATGGTGGAGTCTAGGGAGGGTCCATAACATTCCCCAAACTACCCCTAGTGGCCAAAAGTCAATACAAAACAAAGGAGTCTATGGATTGTAAAGTTGAAGATAAAAGCACAAGCAAAAGCCCCAACACAGCCATGGTGACAAGGAAAGGTCATGCTGCCAATGCCAAATTCAAAGGGGATCAAATACTTGATGCAACTACAACAAACTCCCCACCACATACGTGAGTCTACCATGGATTTGTTGCCACCCATTCACCATGATCACGCTACCACTCAACCAACATGGTCGTGATGCCAATTACAGACGTGCTACCACTACCCTGCTACCATGGCCATGGTACCCACCATTGTTGTGCTACCACCATACCACCACAGTCGTGGTGCTCACCACAATCATGCTACCAGACTCCAAAAGATCCACCTTCAAATTGAAATTTTCTTCTCCACCACCACAGTCGTTCCATCCCATCATAGTTGTTCTACCCTCCACGCACCATGGCTATGCAGCCATCAAACCTTAGCAAATTTTTTCCACTATTTTTACATTTCCCCCCCACTTAACCCTATTCTTCCCTAGCCCCTATATATAGATAGGTAGCGGTCGGAACATGAGTTTAGCTATTCCTTAGCATTAATTGCCATCCTAGAAAGCATTCATTCACCTCTCACCTACTCCCACCTACCTCCACCTCATTCCCACCTTCCCCAACCTTAAAGTCCTAGTTTTCTAGGGTTTTGTCTACTTCCACCTTCCATTCTATATCATCTAACCATCAAGGAGGGAGCTTCATGAGATGTAGCTTCTATGAGGTGAAGAAGGAGGAGTCCTCACTGAGATTCCATGGCTATTCACTCCTCTACTCCTTTTTTTTGTTACATGTAGTTAAGCCCCTTAGGTGGGTTGTTTGTGACTTTGATACCATGTTTGAGGGGAAAAAATCTTGTAAACTCTATAAATTCATTTTCTATTGATTGTATTCTACTTATATCTATTTTCCCATAAATTTATCTTATGGTTAGTGCTTAAAAACATGGATTGCTTATTGATTTATGCTTGAAACCACCTAGACTCTCAGAGAGGATGGCTTGTGTGTGGCTATTTTAGGATTGCTCCTAGGTCCAACTAGTGGATCCCTAGATAGTACCCTATCTTCTGACGTACTTATTCTCTCTCCTTTTTCTAGGTGTGAGATCTAAGTAGCTAGTCTGGAGGAACTTAGTGCAATTGGCTTGGAGATGTCTAAAGGCGAGATTGTAGGTGATGTGAAGTAAGATACCCTCATTTCCACTGTCCATTACTACCCTTGGACCCCAATTGCCTAAGAACCCCTACTTTAGAAACCTAGACTTACTAGTTCCTAACATAATTCCACCTAAACCCTAGTCTAATTCAGCCTCACAAGGTTGTATAGGATGTGCTAGGGTGTATTTGCCATTAAAACCCCTTATTCCACCCATGGCCAACTAGTGTTTTAGGCTAATTCTCTAGCATAAATCTTGTTGTTTCGTTTAACAATCTCAATGAATTAGTATTGTTTGCATGTTATAACCCCCAACCTAGGTTCTAATCACATCCCCCAAATGGCCCACACCTCTATAAAATGCTTAAAACCCTAACTGCCTTTTTTCTTAGCTAGTACCTACTTGCTTAATTAATTCATTGCCTTGTTCATGCTAGTTTAACTTGCCTAGGATAGTTAATTCTCTTTTCATTAGTTGTGTTCGTTCTTGTAGTCTCTTTATAGTTTAGGGTTTTAATTGTATATTTCCCTATTTTGCTAATCTAGTGTAGTTTCTTCCTTAGCCTAGCTAATTTCTCTCTCTACGTTGCTAGTTAGGATTGCTTTGCTAGCTAGTATCAAAGTTAAGCCTTGTTTTTCCTTAGCTCAAATTGATCTTTTCTTACTTAGATTGACTTTCCTTGCTCATTAGAACTAAATTGTCTAGAGTTAGCATAGGTTTTGCTTATTGCTCTCTTTTAATCTCTCACTTGATAATTAGTGTAATCAATCAAATCAACCTCAAACCCTTCAACCCTAGACTCTAAATTAGGAACCAAGTGAAAATTAACTAAGATCTAGTGCCCCCTCTCGTCCTTGGGTTTGACCCTTGACTTGTCTGGTCCTATACTGAAATATTATCTCATGCAATGGTGGGTTAGTATTCTTTGAATATTTGAGTGTGTCCATCTTAGGGTCTACAAATTTGCAAGCCCAAGTGTGTACGTCTTGTGTGCACACCAATATGCAATGATCAACCATTACAAGGATCCTACCCATGTACATACATCCAACAATTAAGCTATCAAACCAAACAACAAGGAACAATGTAGAGTATGAATTCGACCCTATTAGTTGGCCATGGGTGGCATGGTGGTGTATAGGGAAAATAATCCCCATCACTTCAAACCAAACCTTACAAGTATATATTGACTAAGGGATAGTTAGACATTAGTCTACATTATCCAAGTCTAGGTTTCTAGGTATGGTTCTCCTAATTAACTTAGGGGCAAGGAGTGGTGTGGGATGAAGGGGAAGGGTATTTCACCTCCCATTTCCACCATCCAACTACTAAGCATGCCTTTTACTAAGTGCATATGGAGGTTCATACCTTAATACATAGATCTCTCACCTTAGGATAGCATAATGAAGGGACAAAGGGGAAAGGGGAGAAGGTAGATAAGGTTCCTCTAGGGAGCTTAGGAGTTTTCCCGCCAAAATGCCCAAAGTCACCCCTTTCTCTACAACTTAGGTGATTTCATAGCTCAAACAACCGTTGCAAGAGGTAGCAAAGGAGAATAAGCAATAATGTAGTTATAGACAATTGAACCTGAGTATAATGCAAATATATATCCCAATATGGTATCATAGTTACATATGTTTGCCTCCAAATAGCCCATAAAGGGGCTTATCTACTCGTGATCAAATAAACAACAAAAGAAGAGGGAGAAGAAGATAGAAACTCCGTGAACATTAGTGGATAAGAGTTGATCTTCACCTCCATCATCTACAAGCATAGACTCTCCCCCAAATGGGTGAAATGGCATGGGAAGTGGAGTCGATATGGTCAAATCCCTAGAAAACTAGAATTTTTGGTGGAATATGGAAGGAAACATAACGAATGAGGTAGAGAGGACTAGGTGGAATTTATGATGGATAAGGAAGGATAATATTTTTCCTAACCACCACTAGTGTATAGTGGCCTAGGGTGGTCTAGGGTTAAGTTGGGGTAAAGTGGTAAAAGTAGTAGTGGGAAGCATTAGGGTTAGGTGAGTAGCACGATTGTGGTGGTCACAACAGATATGGTGGGTAGATATAGGAACGACCATGGTAGAGAAAAACCATGATAGAAATGAGTTAGGATCAGAGAAAATGTGGTGAAATGGAGTGAGGTAGAATGTTTGTGGTGGGCACCAAAATCGTGGTGGCTTCAAGGTAGCTTTATTGTGCAGGTGCCACAACCACGATGAATGAGGTAAGAGGTCACTATCTTGCAATACTTTTCATGGTGGAGCTAAAACCACATCCATTTTGGTGGACATGGTTGTGTTAACACTGGATTGTGACAACAGTTTTGTTGGCCATAGCTATGGTGGGTTGAATGTCCTAATCCATGGAGAATATGATCAAGTCTATGATATTAGTTTACGTTATCCAAGTTTAGGTTTATAGTTATGGTTCTCTTAATACACTTAGGGGCAAGGAATGGTGTGGGACATAGGGAAAGGATATTTCACCTCCCATTACCACCATCCAACTACTAAACATGCCTTTTACTAAGATATCTCATCTTGGGATAGTGAAATGAAGGCATTAAAGGGAAGGGGAAGTGGTGTGCATGGTTTATTTAGTCCTTTTGCCTACTCTTGCATGCATTTTCAATCCTTTAATGCCTCAACTTGCCTATACGCATGCTAGATTTCCCACTTTGTTGTTATATTTACTTGCTCCATGGTTTTGACTATAGGTACCACATTTTGATGTTAAGATGGAAATAATATGATCACAATTCAACCTTTATCAGATTCCTAAGAGATTCTCCAACTTTAGAGAAATTAATAAAGAATTTAACAAAAAACATGTCATGTGGTTCAACCTATAAAGCATGTCAATAGTAGGCGAATGCACATTCTACCGGCAAGCAGAAATACGACATGTTGGCCAACCAACACAACGTGTTTCCTCAAATACATGGAGCTCAAAAATCATTGTAATCCATAAACATGATGTGATGGACAACCAACATGACGTGTACATTCATTCTAGAAAATCACCAAGTCCCCTGACTTCAAGCAACACAACATGTTGGCCAACCAACATAGCTTGTCTCCTCAATCCAAAAGAAATTGAAAGTCATTGTAACACAACAACACAACGTGTCGGTATGTATACACATTGTGCTCACTTGATCTAGAATCGCCTAGGGTTTCCTGACCTCTAGTAACATGGTGTGTGGGTCATACGACACATTGTATCATCTTTGATCAGAGCAGTTTGGTTTTAGTTATTGCAACTGACACATTGTGTTGGTTGACCAACAAGCCGTGTTATCTATAGTTTTAGTTCAAAATTAAAAGAAAACTATCCCTCAATTTTGTGTATGAATCCAACTCACTTGGGGCAGTTATCATGAATCATTTAGAGTAAGATACGTCTAGAGAAAATCCAAGGAGAAAGGAGGGAAATATTGGAGAGAAGAGCATGGTTACTCGAGAGAGAACCACCTTCTCCCCAATTCTTCTTCAGCCATTGCAATAGAGATATCCATCCTTTGTTCCAATCACTCTAGAGAGAAGGTTTCCAAAGAAAGAGCTTCAAAGAGGATGAAATTGCCACTCAAAGTTGGAGTTCTACTTCGTCCCACTTGCACTTTGGAGATTTTTGTTCTTTTCCTTCTTCTACCATGTTATGCTCTACATTCTATGGTTTGTTTCTGCTTTCTCTAGTCATGAACAAGTAGAACCCTTGTTCTTGGGCATGAAGGAGAATATTCCATGTCATAACTCTATTGAACTTGAATGTCATGCTTAATGCTAGTTAATTACATTATTCAAAGGTTCATCGGTGTAGCTTTCTTCTTACATGCTTGGTTGGACACTTAGTATGTTTGATTTATGCTATCTGTATGATCTGGGAAGATATCAACAGGAGTAAGGAGGTGTTCCATAGAAACACTAACTTGACCACGAGAGTGGTTGGGATGTGTTGAGGATAAAGGTTTGCAGTTTGAAGTTTGGTATAAGCATGGGAGTGTTATATGAAATTAGGATTGTTCTACACTATTTAGAGGTGTGTGTTGGACGTAAACCTCCCTTTTGTTATTTCTATCATTGCTGATTTTTGTAGTTCTTATTGTTGTGACATGATGTGAAATCCTATTCCCGATACCTTCTAATCAATTGAAATCTTGAAACCAAGTGATCTCTATTTTAATTTAATTCTCTAATTTGTTTAGTTTACTAGTTTAAAATTTAATCATATTGAAATCGGTCTAAATTGTTAAATGTTAATACTCTTGCATTTAACATGCCTTGCTCCTTGTACGACCTTGATAATACTATATTCACCCAAATACTTGTGAGGTAGTATTTGAGTTTATAAATTTAAGACTTTTGTAGAGTGCTAACAAGTTTTTGGCAATGTTGTTGGGGAGCATCAATATTTTTGTTAGAGTAAGAAGTGTTGATTAGTAAGTGAGACTATATCACACCCTCAACACATCATTTCATCATCATCTTTACCAGTAACCATATCTTCTGTTGTTTTGCTAGTCTCACTCACTTGTGAATTTGCAGGACTGCAAGTGGCATTTTAAATGGGGTCTTTAGTCGTCTATATATCTAGATCCAGAGATTGAACATACTTTTAGTAGTCATAGAAGAGAAAGGAGTGAAAACTCTTTAACTTGGAAGACTCACATACATCATCACCCTTTCTTCTACCACCATCCTCACCCGATCACCAAGAGCCAATCATGGAAGATGACCATCCTCTTAAGGGTTTTTTCGTTCCTACTGACATAAACATCAATGGGGTTATTAAAAGCCCATAGATCATAGCTTGTAACTCTTTTATCAGACCGATGATCATGCAAATGATTCAACAAAATCATTTTGGAGGGCCTCCCATGGAGGATTTGAACATCCACATTGCTAAATTCCTATAAGTTTTGAACACTTTCAAGAACAATGGTGTTACTCCTGATGGTATTTGCCTACTTCTATTCCCATCCTCCTTAAGGGATAGGTCCAAGGCATGGCTCCCATCATTTCCAAGAAATTCCATAAATAGTTGGGAGGAGCTGCTGAAACCTTTTCTAGCTAAGTATTTTCTGCCAAGCAAGATTGTTCAACTAAGAAGCCAACTTACTAATTTCTCTCAAAGGGAGGAAGAAACTCTCTATGACACATGGGAGAGATTCGAAGACCTCCAATGTCTTTGCCATCACTATGGTCTCAACAACTGACTACTTCTCCAAACCTTCTATATTGGGTTGTATTCCAACACCATGATGTCCATAGTTGTTACAGCTAATTGGGATTTGATGAATAAGTCCTATAGGGAAGCCTATGCAATCATTGAATATATGGAAATTAACCATTGCCAATTGAGCACTGAGAGGAACAACCGGTCTTCCTCATCCTTTGTTGCTTCCAAGAAGCAAGTCAACATACATGTTGTTGATATCGCAGACTTGATTGCAGACAAGTTGGACGTTCTTACACAGAAGTTAGAGGTTGAGCACTCAACTGGATCAACCAGTCAATCTAATTTGTGATGTAACTAAAACTTTGGTCAGGTGGTTTACTCAAGATACTCTTCTTTCATTCTGGTAGGGAAAAATATGGAACAATTTAACATGACAAAAAACTATGGGAACAAGAAACTTAATAACCCATACTCCAAACTATCAGAACAAACAAACTAAGGGTTCATACCATTTTTTCCTACCGTAGAAATAACACCTAGAATCCTTAAAAGCCACAAATCCAACACAACCACCCATGGTAAATTGACCCTCTAAAGCAACAATCCCCCTTGATTCAACAATAATGGAAATCAAAATTTTAACTAGTTTTAGTCACATATTCAAAACCCAACTTTGAGTCACTTTTAGAAAGTTTTGTATCATACCAAATGAAGCAAAATGAGGAGTTTTGTAAGTAAGGGAAGCTCATCAAAGACACCATTAAGCAAATTTCTTCAAAGGTAGACGACATCTCCACACACACAAAGATGTTGAGAAACCAACTTTCTCAACAAGCTCTAGCTAATCAACAAGTTTTGTCAGCATTTGTGCCTAGTCATTCAAAAATGAATCCAAAGGATAAAAGTATGATGGGAGCTTCTAGACCCATCTCTGAAGCACGCTGAAAAAATGTGAAGAGTCTTAGTCCGGGCTCTAAATGGAGGACCTTTGTGGAAGTTGACCCCACAAGTAGAATATATTTGCTTTGTGCTATTTCCTCAAAGAACTTTTGCTTTTTAAATAATCTTGTCATGGATGGATCGAATAATTTAATCCCTCATAGTTAATATGTAAATATCATTGTAGGTACAACTAAATACAAAGAGAAATCAACATTCCACAACAATTTTTCTTCAACACAACATGTTGACCGGGAAACATGACATGTAGGTCCCAGAAAGATATCTTTAGTTATTTAATCTCAGGTATTACGACATGTCCTGATGTGGACACAGTGTGTGCTCAAGGTGGTAGATATTCTAGAGTTTCTATAAAGTTGAAATATGAGATGTAGTGAAAGCGACACAATGTGCCAAGTTTGAAGAAATCACTCAAGTTTTCACCTAGAGTACAACACGATGTGCTTGATTTCACACACGTTGTGTATGTCAATCTATGATTTTATAGAATTTTATGTGACTAAACAACATGTCGTGTACCATCCTCAACACGATGTATCAAGAAAGATCTTTGTATTTCTAATTTCATATGGAGTTGTGAATGGCATGTGTTTATTCAAGCATGGTGTGTTCCTTAACAGTTCGAGTTTACATGGATTTCCAGTGCAGAAATCACAGTGTGTAATTTTCTTAACACGTTGTGTTACATTCCACTTGAGTCAAATAAGAATGAACTACATTAATGGAACAATGAGGCATAGTGTGTAGTTTGTTAGGGCTCTAAAATAGGGTTTCCTAACCCTGCTTAGCCAGTTATCCTTTCTACAACCCTAGCTCTATGTTGTGTTTTCCCCCTCTCCGATGTCGTATTCTCACTCCTCTCTATCACCAACCATTGTGGGTATGAAGCTCTCCCATTTAACAACTTCAAGCACTTCCAACCGCTGCCTTCATGAATCAAGCTAATCTACGGCTAAACACTTTACATCTATCTTGATCTAGTTTGAATCTCCTTTATCAAAGCATAAGCCATCCATTATTGATGAAGCCGCCAAGCTAGCCACAAACTCGAGCTGCCACTATCTCACCAAGAAGCAACCCAAGGTTCTTGTTCACTGCCAAGCCCTCTTTCAGCCTAAAGCTCGCATTGCAGCTCACCTCCAACCTCAAGATCAAGGTCACATATGACGCACATCGTTTATCCCAGGAAAATCTGATGTCCAATCAACTACATCTGCCGATCAAGCTCCATCGACATCCAATTGACACACCATGAGATCTTCAGACTATGACATGTTGTTGCTCCTTCTTCCTCGCCCATGACAAAGCAACACTCCGGGTTCCCTTTTGATACACACTATTTTTCTTCCCCTATAGTATATTCTTCACTCAAATCAATGACTCCCATCAAGAAAGCTTCAAAGAACCAATGAGAAGAGAGCTCTTCATCTACTACACCCTACATCTCCTCTACATAGTTCAATGTTACAATGGAAGAAGATGCCATCTATCAAAAATTGATAACATGTAGGGTTCTTCTGACTAGCTTTGCTTGCATTGAGACTATGGACACATTGGGTTTTTGGGAGAAGGTTCATGGATTCCTTGAGGATCTTGGCCTTCTGCATGCCTATAGTAAGATCAGTTTCACATAGCTAAGATTGACATATGAATTTTTAACTACCTTGACAGTGGAAGAAGACCCAAGGAAGTCGGTTGATCCTTTTGGTATATTACATTTACAACTTCTTGGTTACAATTTCAAATTTACATTCAAACAATTTTGTGATGCATACTAGTGTACATATGGAGGACGTATAGTGATGATTGATACTTTCAAAACAATGAATTCTGGAGACAAAAATTGAAGATAGAATTCATGAATCCACTTTGACTAGAGAATCACATATCGACAATTACATCTCCCATTACATTTACAAACTCCTTAGCAGTTGTGTTTTTGCCAGGAAGGTAACAAAAGGTGTGTGTGGAAAGTAGGACTTGTTCTTCTTATGGGCCATGTTGCACAACGAAAAAGTCAATGTGGGCTATTATATCCTTCAATGCTTCTTTAAAATAAAAAATCAAGTGATATGATGATTTGAGGATTAATAACCCACATTGCCCACAAGTTGAATGTAGACCTGACCGGCTTAGAAGCCATCACTGGTAAGAATAAAGTTGGCCTCCAAGTTCTAATTTTTTCAAGATTAATTGTTAGATACCCTTCTGATGAGAGCAAGTTCAAATAATATTTCCATGGGCATGAAGAATACATTGAACTGCCAAATCTATAGGGAGTTACTTTGATAAATCATGAAAATTGGAAGTTCATTTTTGATGATGAGGATGATTTTGGAGATAGACGTGAGACTTCCACTGTAGTCAATGCATATGTACCTCCTCCTCCTCCTTCTATGGCATGAAGGTTGAGTATAGTTGGGTGATGGTAGATGTGTGGCATCTCTATGGGTATTTCCAACAATGTTTCAACCAACATGACACCCTCTTGGACCAGCTCATCCACCAATACATAGATATGCACTCTAATGATTCAAAGGATAGATATGTGTCACATCGCTCAGGGCCACTATGATATGCCAGCACCACCTCCAACACCACTATAGAGCCTTCATTCACTGACATCCCAGATGGTGACACTTTGATGCAACACTTCCCGGCTGTCAATGAAGGATTGGCCCCTCATTGTAATTTTATCCATGGTAGTTATCTGGTTGCAAACCTCTTGAGTTTGACTTATGCAGTGCAGACATTGAAATTGCAAGCTTACGAGGGGACAACACTGGTAGTTTAGTATTAGTTTTCCTTTGTATTTATTTTTCTTAGTTCTTATTTTAGACAATGGTAAATCTGGTATTTCTTTAGTCATGCTCTTAATTGAATTGATTTACCTTATGCTAAAATGCTTGTCCTAAATTGTTTTTAAGATATATCATTTGAAGAAAAATTGTATAAGTATTGCATCAATTAAATGAAATATGTTTCCAACCCCATTTACTTTGTTTGATTTCTTGTTGTTAGCCTAAATATTCATCTTTCCTACTCTTGATTATTTAATACATGTAAAGGGTGAATCTTTTTGGATTAATCAACATTACAATATTGTTGAGATTTCTAAATGTCCTTGTCAAATTCTTAATGTGTTTTTAACAACCCTCTCAATAAAAAAAAATAACTGTGAAGTCCAATTTATTATGCAATCCAGTAAACTCTTTCATGCTTGGGAAATAAAAACTTTAGTTTCAGGCCTCATTTTTCTCAAGTGGAGCCCAACTTACTTTTGATCATTTTGGATATTTTTTCAAACAAAATGCATATATCCCACACGTAAGATGGCTAAACCCCACTGGCTTATTATTCTAGCCTAGTGTAGTTTGATCGGTTAGTTGCTACATACTTAAGAGGATAAATTAACCCCAACTGACATTTCACATGTGCATAAGTCTATTTTAGTTGCCAAGTATTGAAACCCATGCTTCCTTGTCTAATTCTTATTCTAAAAGGAAAGAGAGCATTGATTGATTATTTATGTTAAATTGGATTTCATCTTTTATATCTTTTTAATTGAGAATATGAGGTTGCATATTCGCTAGTTTATTTGGCCTGGTCATCTAAATCATTTTTCTTGTTGTTTTGTGACTCTTCCAATTAGATTTCTGCCACTTTTGCTAAACTATAATTCAATCTTGTCTGTTTGAGTTGAACTCATGGCTTAGCATAAACCCATTGATTATGGTTGGATTGTCTTGATACACTTCTTTCATTTCATTTGATTGATACATGTGCCTACCACTTTCTTCAATTATTTATCCATATTCTTTTCTTTTGCTTGAGAACAAGTAATGGCTTAAGCTTAGGGGGATTTGATGTGCATGATTTATATAGTCATTTTTCCTACTCTTGCATACATTTTTAGTCCATTTTCTACCTCAACTTGCCTCTAATCATGCTAGATTTCCCATAATATTGTTATCTTTACTTGCTCCATGGTTTTGACTGTGGGTACAACACTAAAATGGTGATGCTTTGATCACAATTCAACTTTTATCGGATTTCCCAACTTTGAAGAAATTCCTGAAGAATATGAAGGAAACACATCATGTGGTTCAACCTACACGGTGTGTCGACAATAGGAGAATGCACATTCTACAAGCGAGAAGAAACATGACGTGGACCAACCAACACAGTGTGTCAACAACAAGAGAATTCACATTCTACAAGCAAGAAGAAACATGACATGTTGACTAACCAACACGGTCTGTTTCCTTATATACAGGGAACTCAAAAATCATTGTAATCTACAAACATGTCATGTTGGCCAACCAACATGGCATGTATACTCATTCCAAAAAATTACCTAGTCCCCTGACTTGCAGCAACACGATGTGTTCTCCAACCAACATGGCATGTTCCCTCAATCAAGAAGAAGTTAGGGGTCTCTGTAATACAATGATGTGACATGTTGGTATGTATACATGTTGTGTTCACTCGCTCCAGAATTGCTCGGGTTTTCCTGACTTCCAGCAACATGGTGTGTGGTCCATATGACACTATAATGATCTTACTTTTTAGTGTCTCCCTATTAAGAAAGGACCTTAAAGTCGAGAGTCATTATCTAAATCCCCAAGATCTAGATTTAGCAAATAATTTCCATTATTTCACAAATGTTGTTTAAAAATGTATAATGATGCTCCTCTAAGGAGCTACATAAACTTTCAACATGAGAACTTTGACAAATGAGAAGAAATATCTAACTAATCATCCTTAACTGTAATATATTGAATTGATTTCATCTTATTCACCATGTCCTCATATCTTCATATATGACAGTTACCTAAAACAACTAAAATACAAAACATGGTTAGCATATTTCTATACCATGTACACGGTGCAACTAATATATGTGCATGTACGTGTAACAACTAAACAATCACATCAGCAATTATCATTAAATAATCAAACTTTCATCTTTTGGTTAACTTCTCAACCCATAATTTCTCAATCTTTGTGGTATACTCTCTCGTTGGGGGAAATCTCTATGGGGTATGCTCTCACTGGGGTTTTTGTCTCTATAGTGCTCTCAACCTTCCCTCTTTCTCGGGATTGGTATCATATCAACCTTCTTTTTTGAGCTTGATCTATTAGTGACCTTCCTTTTGGGGCTTGATCACTAGTCATCACAATGACTTTCTTTCTCCCACATGTATAATCAACCCTCCAGATATAGCATCTTGGGTTTGAGCAAGTTATGTTCATATATGGTGATACATATAGGGCCTTATAGTTTGCAAGATGTAATTAAACAACCAAGTAGGTTAAATGATAACACATTTGTGAAACTTTGAAAAACATCAGAATTCGATAAGAGTGGTTATCTAAGCAATTATGTACCTTATTTCCATGCAAAAACCATGCAACAAGCACTTCAAGCATATATCTAAACATCCAAGCCTTTTGTTGGTATGTATGCCCAGAGAGCCAATCATATGATGATTGGGATGGCATATCATGTAAAAGATTTGATTAATAATAAAGACAACCTTCTGATATATTTTATTTCACTCAGTTATGAGATAATGAGGAAACATAATGAATGTCTAAAGAATGACATAACTCAATGATGTATGTCTTTGGGTTGATGGGTTGAACAATGAGATCATATGAATGTCAAAGGTATATACATTATTGTTATGTCCCTAGTCATATGTTATTATGGAAGGCTAATAGATAGAAATAACACATAATACTAGAGTGTGTGATGGTTATTGATAGAATCTCATTAGTATTGATATGTGATATCAAACCAAGCTTATATGTACTTGTTGGAGAACAATGTAACGGATAGACCCACCATGAGAGTGACACATGGAAACCATAATTGGTGGTCATAGTCATCTCTCACAGTGAAGGTGGCAATTATGGTTCTTAAACCTGAGATCACTACACTCATCACATGCCATTCAGTGCACTTTGACATCATCCACCATTACCTTGAATAAGGGTTTCCATAAAAGTGATGATCGGTTGACCTGTGACACATGGGGATGAATGTGAGTGATGTAGATGGGATTTGTTCCTCCTACATGAGTTTGATATCCTATCCACTTGATAAGTGAGACTGAGAAAAGCATGCACATGCACATGTGAATCAATATATGATATTGAGGTCACGTATATCTCAGACAGTTTGCTCTAGTTCAAGGAACATAGATTGAACATTGATAGGATGACGATTCCATGCCTCGATTTCAATATTGATATCAGAGACAAAGGAATTATACAATCACTATAACACCAATCACAAATTGTAGGTTGAAGTTGTTCTCCAACTTTTCAATTACTTGGGTAGAAATGATGTGTTACTAGACACCGCTCTTTGCTTGTGATGTAGTAAATGGGTTATGGACATACACTACCAACTTAACTTGGAACCTATAGGGTCACACACATAGGATACACTTGGAGTAGGAGTTCATTCATGAATATGGTTTAAACTTGATTACTAAAGAGTTAGGTATTCAACTTAAACAAAATTGGTTGAATATTATGAATAGTGAACCTATCGATTTAAGTGTTTAACCGACTGTTTCAATATGGCAGGTCAATTGAACCAACTTTGGCAATTATGGGTAGTGAATTGACTAGTTCAGGAAGTGAACCAATCAGCTCAGGTCCATGAAATAAACAACTCATGTTGTGAATGGAGCAGTTGGTGGATCAATTCAATTGATTCAAGGATTTGTGTTGACATCATGTGTGCATTAAATCAGATATTAATTGCCAATATAATTGTGATTGGGAAACATGATGAAATGATTGGTTCAAGGGTTGAACTGATCGGCTTGCATGCCAACGGATCAGTTCACATGTGAACTGACTATTTTGCTGCTTGTAGGTTGAAAAAAATTGTGAAATTTTGGTCCCTTCCGCTCCCACTCAAACTGGAAACCTGACAGTGACCCCCTTATACATAGAGGAGTATTGGGGGCTTCTCATAACACAACTCAATTGCCTCTGACAATTGTTAATCTTCTCTGGTTTTGGTAACTAAGAGAACCCAATCAAGTACTACCTGATAAAGAGAGGGATAGAAAGGGAGAACAATCGTGGGAGAGCAAGTTGGTGCTAATACAACAAGGAGAGGGACAACTCCTTCCTGGTTGTTCTACTAGAACAACATGAGTTATTGGTGGTATGTGTGGATTACTATAGATGCTAGGAGCTTTTTCCGCTAGGAGGACAACGTCAAGCTACTTTTCATGAGGAGTTGTTGCAGACGTGTCCAAGTGCGACTTGAAGAAAGTCACATACTGCAACGAGGGAATAGTCATTGGACTTGCTCCAGAACCAAGTATGACCTCGTAAACCATCCTTTCCATTACATAGTTGTTGATGCGATCGTCTGTTAATGGAGGATATGGCAGCTAATTTTTTTTTAAATTTTTTGCTACCTGTCTGATGCTATATTTCCCAATGGTGGTATTAGAGCCACATCAATCTACTATATTTTGAGATTCAATCAATATGATTTGATTTTGGTTTTCATCCTTTATTTATTGCATACGATACAAATATTTAAAATGACTCATGTGCATATCTGATTAAAGACTACATACGATCCTAAACTAATATATATACAAATATATATATATATATATTTATACAAATATATATATATATATATATATATATGCAATTTACACGTGTCACCCTAAAATTGGTTTTGATGGTGGATTTGTAGCATGGTTATGGCCAATAACCCAAATATATGTCTGTGGTTGAATGGTTTGTTTATTTCTATTTATATCTCAGTTTGCATACCGAGCCTCTACCTTCTTCTTCCCAAGGTAAAAATATTATTCTTTCCTACCTTTCCTCGCCTCAAATGTAGCTCGAGGTTTGTCATTACCATGTAATAAGTTAATAGAAATAGAATAGTTTCTTTTCTTGCCACAATGAAGAAGATGTTCATTATCAGGTGAGTTGACTGTATCACAGGACAAGTCGGTCATTTGGAGGGCCGAGGAGGAAAGCTATAGAAGATGAACCGATTGGTTGGTGGCCCAACTGGCCGTTTGGAGGCATCCAGACATCACTTGGACTAGAGGCCATACGACTGGTCTGACAGACCAATTGACCGATCGAGAGGCGAACTGACCAGTTCAACCCTAGGTGGTAGTAATTCATTGTGGCTCCAAGGAATTACATTAGTATGGCCATAACCATCGCTAATGTTTTATATTGCATGTTTAGGTTTGTGGGATATAACATGTATATGATATGTACTATAGTATCTGGTGATTGTATACGCATATGTATATATATATATGTTAATATACATAAAATCCCTTGATCAAACATATTAAGTATAAGATGCTTTCCATTAGAAACACACATGAAAATATTGATCGATTATGTGTTGGCATGCCAAGTGTGGTGCAATATCTATCTCGTGGAAGTGTGATAGTAGTTATGTGGGCTTGCCAAGAGGGGTACATTTCTATCATGTTGGCTTTTGGGTCATGCTTAACTGGGTGTCCTTAATGAGATTAAGCACCTAGAGACATGCAAATGACTATGGCAAGGAGTTGCACATACCATCTATGCAAGAATTGCATAAGATGCAATTGGTGAATGTTGACAATTGCATAAGATGCAGATTGATTATGGACTCTGGCATTGGTCGGGTAATAATTGAATTATTTTGGATCTTGGCTCATTATAAGTTTGTGTGTTGCAATCTTCTGAATTATCAATTGAGGGTTGTCAATTTGAACTAAACAATGAGAGTGATAGTTAATTTAAGACCTAATTAAACATCATCAAATTTTATACAAATCAAATCAAATCAAAATGTTTTATGACAAAATTGCAAATTTCTCTTATAGAATCAGATGGCAACATACAACAATACATTTTCTCTATGATCAGTCATTGAGAAGGACAAGTTGAATGGGAAGAACTTCCATGACTAGTTCAAGACACTAAGAATTATTCCTACACAAGAGCGCAAGCTCTATGTCCCAGAGACACCAGAGTCAGAAGAACATCTTCCCAATGCACCTAAGGTTGATGGGGAGCTTACAAGAAGCACACTGAAGATGCCATGGATGTCAAATGCCTAATGTTTTTCTCCATGAACTATGAGTTGTAGAGACAACATGCGAACACAGATGTTATTGAGATGGTCACACATCTTAAGAACATGTTCCAAGATCATGCAAGATAGGAGGATTTGATGTCTCTAAGGCATTGTTCAAATGTAACATGGAAGAAGGAGATCCAGTAGGTCCTCATATACTTAAGATCATTGGATATGTGGAGAATATTTCAAGACTAAGATTCCCTTTGGGTCAAGATCTAGCTACTGATGTGAATTTGTAGTCTCTCCATAGTCATACATTCAGTTTGTCATGAACTACAACATGAATGACTTTGACAAGCCATTGACAAAGTTACTTGGCATGTTGAGAACAACTGAGGCACAAATGAAGAAAGACAAGCCCAAGTTTGTGATGATGATCAACAAACCAAAGGGAATGTCTAAAGGCAAAGGAAAATTTAATAAGAGTTCCAAAGTTGGCCAGAAGCGTCTTCAACACTCAAGGCAAAGGGAGGAGTAAATCAGGGAGGCAATTGTCACTATTGTCACCAGCCTGTACATTGGAAGAGTAATTGCCCTCTCTACCTGGAGGAACTAAAGGAGGGGATAGAGAACTCTACCTCATGTATATATGTTATGAGATAAATCTAAATACTTCTTCATATTGGGTATGTGATATTGGATGTACATCTGACATATTATTGAAATACATGATCTAATAAGAAGTAAGTCTTTACGAAAGGGCGAGGATGGACTGTGCAGAGCAAGAGTTGTTGCAACTTCAGACTACATTTAGAATTTATCTTAGCCCATAGTGCTTGTAATAGAGTTATATAAACTGCTATTTCATTATGTCAATAATAGAAATATTTTACTTTATGCATCTTGTATGGACGGGGATAATAATGAATAAAGAGTTGTTAATGGTTTTATTTCAAAGATGTGATATTGTATCTTGTGATCTTTATATGAAAGGATCTAAATATGAATGTTTATTAAGTAAATACCTAAAGGATTATAATTGATAACTCAAACAATCTATGGCATTGTCATCTAGAGCACATATATGAGAAATGCACTTCCAAAATCTATGTTGATGTCAATCTAGACTCTTTTGGTTATTGAACCAATAAGAAACATGCAAGTCTTATATATGAGTAACATGAAAATTCACCTTTCACTAGGTGTAGTGGGAGAATAAACATTCTAATAGGACGTGTGCATAATGATGTATAAAGACTTTCAAAATAAATGCTAGAGGTAGTTATTTGTACTTCATTTTATTTACTGATGATTTTAGTAGACATGGGGTTTGTATTTGGTGAAATATAAACATGAATATCTTGAAGTGTTCATGAAGATTATCGATGAAGTACAACTTTGATAAAAGTATTAAGAAACTTTGATATGATAAAATGTTGAAATATTTTACATCATTAGTTTGAGAACCTTTTGGAGAAACTGTGATGGTGTATCACAATCAACTCCACCTGAAACATGATGATGTATTAGAAAGAAGGAGTCACATCCCAATGAGTCATGATGTGATTATCATTTAATATAATCTTCTAATTTCCTTTTAGGCACATGCTTTACACAAAAACAATGTACCTTCTGAAATGGTTTGCAAGACACCATATAAGATATGGTATGGGAGAAGTCTTGATATGTTATTAAGGGTTGGACCTTATACAAGAAAGTAGTTTCTTGAATATTTATCCACAAACCATATAAATGTTAATTTGTTGAATATTACCTTTAATCCCAATCCAATAACAAAATTGTTTGTTACTAGCATAACTAAGTTCTAAAAGAATCAGTGGGAGTAAAGTAGAACTCAAAAGTTCAAGGTCAATAAGAAGGTACAATGAGGACAAGGGGAATCACAAATTTTTGTGGAATATCAAAGTTCCACTCGATAACACAAAACTCACAGTTCTAGTAGAACATGTCTAAGATTAAAAGATTGAGAATCCTCTAACTCATATAAGTTGTGAGTTGGTCATAAGATGATGAGATAACAATAACCTAAAAACTGTTGAGGGACCAGAGTCTGAGAAATGGCTTGAGTTAATTACATCCCGAATGGAAATCATGAACACCAACAAGGTATGACCTTGGTGGTACCACCTAGAGGGGTAAAACCCATAAGCTACAGTTGGGACTTCAAGTAGAAGACCGACATGGATAACATAAAAGGATAGTTTGGTTGAGAAAGGTTTTCAAACTAGTTCAAAGTGTTAAACATGATGAAATCCCTTTCACCAATCGACATGCTTATTGTTGCAACTTATTAAGACAACGGGATTTGGCATATGAAGATTAAAACCACATTCTTTAAAGGAATAATTGAGAGGATGTGTACGTGACATAGCCTGAAGGTTTTATAACTCCATTAATGCAAATAAAATATATAAGCTACAATGTTCAAACAAGAGGTTGGAAACAAGCACCTCAGAGTTGGAATCTTCAATTTGACAAGAAAGTCAAAGAGTTTTAATTGAGTCAAGATAAAAGGTGAAATATGTGATTACAAAAGATTTAGTGGGAGCATATAAATATTCTGCATATTGATGAAGAATAACATCTCAATATCAAGTATTTAATCCTTGCATGGAAATCACCTTCTTGAAGAAGGGTTAGGGGAAACATCCTATGTGATAGGAATTGAGATTTATAGAGATAGTTCGGGAAAGTTTATTAACCTAAGTGTGAGAACATATCATTATTTCAATTCTACAATAGAAGTCGTATGTTCGGGTGTTATGAACATAGGAGTTAGTATTGTATGGATCTAGAAGTTCATATAGATGAACTTATGAGATGTTCCAACCATTGATGACACAGTATAAATAGTTATGATAACAATGGAGATACCGATTATGCAAGGAATATCATATAGCATACTACAACAATTCCATCTTATACGAGATGTCGTACATCAAAGAGATGTGAAACATGAAATATACCGACTAAAGGTGAAATGTTTCTACCCATGGGATTAGCACTTGTGTTGTAGAAACATGATGGATATGTTTAGATCACTAAGAATAAGATTCGTGGGTGATTGGTCTAAGTGCAAGTGGGAGTCTGTTGGTATTTATACCCAAAGAGCTAATCATATGATGATTGAGATGGAATATCATGTAAAGGATTTGATTAATAATAAAGGCAATCTTATGATTTATTATGTTTCACTCGGTTATGAGATAATGAGGAAACGTAATGAATGTATAAAGAATGACATAACTCAATGATGTATGTCTTCAGGTTGATGACCTAAACAATGAGATCATACAGATGTCAAGAGTATGTACATTCTTGTTATGTCCCTAGACAAATGTTATTGTGGATGGCTAATAGACAACAATAACACATAAGACTAGAGTGTGTGCTGGTTGATGATAGAATCCCATCAGTCATGATATGTGATATTAAACTAAGCGCATAGATACTTTTTGGAAAATAGTGTATCACACATACCCACCTTGAGAGTGACACATCGAAAGCATAATTGGTGGTCATAGTCATCTCTCGCCGTGAAGGTGGTGATTGTGGTTCTTAGACATGAGATCACTACACTCATCACATGCGATTCAATGCACTTTGACATCATCCACCATGACCTTGAATAAGGGTTTCCATAAAGGTGATGATCAAATGCACTGTGACACATGGGGATGATTGTGAGTGATGTAGATGGGATTTGTCCCTCCTACAGGAGTTTGATATCCTGGCCACTTGATAAGCGAGACTGAGAAAAGCATGCACATGCACATGTAAATCAATATATGATATTAATGTCACATATATCTCAGACAGTCTGCTCTAGTTCAAGGAACATAGATTGAACATTGAGAGGATGATGATTCCATGCCTCGAGTTCAATCTTGATATCAGAGACAAGGGAATTATACAATCACTATAACACCAATCACAGATTGTAGGTTGAAGTTGTTCTCCAACTTTTCAATTACTTGGGTAGAAATGATGTGTTACTAGACACCGCTCTTTGCTTGTGATGTTGTAAATAGGTTATGAACATACACTGCCAACTTAACTTGGAACCTATAGGGTCACACATATAGGATACACTTGGAATATGAGTTCATTCATGAATATAGTTTCGACTTGATTACTAAAGAGTTAGGTATTCAACTTAACTAACATTGGTTGAATATTGACTGACTGCATAGTGAGCCTACCAGTTCAAGTGTTGAACCGACCATTTCAATATGTCAGGTCAACTGAATCAACTTTGGCAATTTTGGGCAGTGAACCGACCAGTTCAGGAAGTGAACCGATCGGCTCAGGTTGTAAACCAAGCATTGGTGGATCAATTCAATTGATTCAAGGATTTGTTCTTACATCATGTTGTGCTTTAAATCATATATTAATTTCCAATACAATTATGTCTTGGAAACATGATGAAATGACTAGTTCAAGGGTTGAACCGATCAGTTCACATACCAACCAATGGGTTCACCTGTGAACCGACTGTTTTGCACTCATAGGTTGAAAAAATTTGTGAATTACTAGTCCCTTTGACTCCTACTCAGACTAGGAACCCTAACCTTGACCCTCCTATAAATAGAGGGGTACTATGGGCTTCTTAGAATATACAACTCAATTTCCTCTGACAATTGTTTATCCTCTTTGGTTGTGGTAACCGAGAGAACCTGAGAAGTCCTACACAATAAAGGGAGGGATAGAAAGGGATAACAATTGTGTGAGAGTGAATTGATGGTTGTACACCTAGGAGAGGGACCACTCCTTCCTATTTGTTCTACTAGAACAACAAGAGTTCTTGGTGGTCTGTGTGGACTACTATAGAGGCAAGGAGCTTTTCCAACTAGGAGGACATCATCAGTTTGTTGTCTGTGAGGAGCTTATGTAGACATGTCCAAGTGAGACTTGAAGAAAGCTGCATACTGCAATGAGGGAATAGTCATTGGACTTGCTTTAGGACTAGGTATGATCTTATAAATCATCCTTCCCATTACATAGTTGTTGACACGATCGTCTGTTAATGGGGAATTTGGCTGATCATTTTTTGTTTTGTTTTTGTTACCTATTTGATGGCCATATTTCCCAACACATTCAACATAATCAACCAACATTATCTACATGTAGGTATACTCTAAGGTGTCACCAATCTTATTCAAGACATACTAATCTAACATAGTCCTAAACTAAGCTTTAGGGTTGTCTCAGGTTTAGATAAGGAATAAGGGTACCAAACCCTAATTCTCTCACATCATGATTATAAGGATTATAAACCCTAATTAGATATTAAGTGTAACCCTACTTATCAAGCTAAACAATTTAGATCATTTAGAGCAACTACATTATACAACTCAAGATCATAATGATAAGCAGATTGGGTTCTTTTTTTTGTCACCAAAAACCCTGTTGCTTTTTTTGATCTTTTTTGAAGAAAACTTACAAAACAAAAAATAAAACAAAAGGGTGGGGTAAGGAAAAAAATACTAAGGAGAGACTCAACCCACGAAGGGGAGGGGGAAACACAAAAAAATAGAACTCTAGCCAGGCGAATGTCTGTACAAAAAATAACAACTTCCAACAGATCTTCATCTATGTATCTATCATATGATATTGTATATTTACAAACTTCAGGCCATAAACATCAATCCCTTAACACTTCAACCAAAAAATAACACTATAGTTGCATAGAAACTTCCAACAGAAGCTCCTTCCTACCTTCACTCCAGGACCATCCAACTGATAAAGCATGCAGATCTTCAGACCATAACCAAGCATGATAGAGCACAACAACATAACCAACATAGATATTGTAAAAATATGATCTTCAGACCATAACCAGTGCCAAAAAACCCTTAAAGAAGCTTCAACCAAAAAAGATGTAACTATACATAATCTTCATACATAAACTCCTTCCTTCCAATAACTCATGATACAACCAACTAGTAACACGCAACACCAGAATAAACCATCAAACACAAACCAACTCATCTGTATCAATTACATAGAATTTGGATTTCTGATTTAATAATTTTCCATAAAATGATGCTCGACTTAGAAATATCATCATGTACCCTACTATTTCTTTCAAACTAAGCATGATAGAGAACATCAACATAGCATAAAATCTCTTTTCTACCACACCCTCTACTGAACTCATCCCAGTTCATAGGAATATGGTTAATAAAACCCTCATCTCTAGCTTGCATCCATAACTCCA
The DNA here is from genome assembly GCA_963693085.1 of Alisma plantago-aquatica. NCBI lineage: Eukaryota > Viridiplantae > Streptophyta > Magnoliopsida > Alismatales > Alismataceae > Alisma > Alisma plantago-aquatica. The sequence continues at coordinate 558,817,614 of OY856409.1, forward strand.
TAGTATATTGATAGGAGAAAGATAGATGGATTGAGTCTTCATAACCATTGTTGCACAAAAAACACATATAAGCTAATTGAATACCCCTGCGGCTGGAATAGTCAGTACTAGGTAGTTTATTCAAAACAGCTTTCCACACATGAGTGATATATTTTTTAGGAGCCTTGATTTTCTATAACCACTCACAGAGCTTACTTTCCTCCTCCTTATATCTGATGGCCTCCCACACATCCTTCATTTTTTGGGTTTCATTACCTCTTATAGTAATAGAATCTTGACCATAAATTTTGATTCCACTAGAGATAATGACATTCAAAATGACCTCAGAACATCTACTGCTTGGCACTTTCCAATCTCCATTACATATAATTCTACTGACCTTATCAGATTTGCATAAACTAGATCTGATAGGGATAGAACTATCAGCCTCATTCCGAAGAAGTTTACCCTTTAACCAGGGGTCATCCTATAACCTGAATCTTTCTCCATTGTCAATGTTGAAGTTACAAATAGAAATAAGATTATCTCTCACATGAAGAATATTATTGAACAACCAAGAGAAGTTAGGTGATTCATTAATAGTCCAGAAAGATATTTTCTTCATATACTTTTCATGAACCCATTTTACCCAAAGCATGTCCTACTTCACAGCAATATTCCACACATTAAGTATTAAGCAAGCTCTCACCACATCTTTAGTTTTCCTTAAACCTAAACCCCCTTCTTTTTTGGCAACGTGAATTTTTCCCATTTGACCAGGTGTAGACATTTCTTCATTTCAACACCTCCCCATAGAATTTTTTTACAGATTATATCAATCTCTTCAATAGTAGTTGTGGGAATTGGGAAAGAAAACACCCAGTACAAATGAATAGATGATAATGCAGATTGGATAATCTCCCCTCTTCCTGCAAGAGAAAGAATTCTTGATTTCCACGACTCAAGCTTCTTCTTAACCTTATCCACTACCCCTGCACATAGCTTCTTAGTCAACTTTCCAGCAAAAATAGGCAAACTAAGATAATTTGCAAGCCCTGTATTCTTCTTCATATTAAGAACATCAAGAATAGTTTTATCAGCTTTATTGCTAAGAAACACAGAACTCTTCTCGTCCTTGATAACCAGGCCCAACCAATCAGCAAATTTTGAAAACACATCCTTTAAATTCTGAGCTTCACCTTCATCAGCCTTCATGAAAATCATTAGATCATCTGCAAAAGCAAGATGAAAAATATGCAAATTCTTTGAAACTTTAATAGGCGTAATACTCTTCTTTTCAACTTCCTTCTTCATGAGTTCAGAATATCCCTACATAGCAATCACAAATAGGTAAGGAGCAATAGGGTCTCCTTGCCTAATGCCCCTTGAAGGATGAAAAGATTCAGTTGGTTCTCCATTAACCAAAATTTGATACGAGATAGAATGAAATAGATTTTCTAACCATTTTATCCATACAGAAAGAAAACCCATTTTGTATAGCAGAGAGAAAATAAGCTCCACTCTAATGAGTCATATGCTTTAGTAATATCTGCCTGGATACACATTTTAGGACTAGAAGAACCCCCTTTCTTGAAGTCATGAAGGATTTCATTAGTGACAAGAATGGCATCACGAATATTTCTCCCATTCACAAAAACACATTGACTCTGATCAATAATGGAATCCAGAATAGGTTAAAGTATGTTCACCAAAAATTTCAAAATAATCTTATAAAACACATTACATAATGATATGGGATACCAGTTTGAAATCAAATTAGTATCACCATTCTTAGGCAACAAGCAGATGAAAGATTTATTGGCTCGCCTTCCCATAGTATTGAGGTAGAGCCTCTTGTGATGATTTCCATTATCAGGTTAATCAGAAGAATAGGAAGGCCAACTTTAACAAGTGTGTCTCTTATGAAGGGCTGATGCATTCCGTCAAATGCTTTAGATAGATCAATTTTAGCACAGATCCATGCCTTCTTGGAGACCTTGCTCTGCATGGAATGGATGATTTCTTGAGCAACCATGATGTTGTCTATAATGTGTCATCCGGGGATGAAGCTTGATTGGCTTTCCGCAATCCATGAGGGTATAGTAGAGGCTTCATGCTTTCAACAATTACTTTAGAGATAATCTTGAAGCAAGTGTTGTTAAGAGAGATCGACCGGAAGTCTTGGCATCTTTGGGGTTGTCTGACTTTGGGTATAAGCATCATTAGGGAGTCTGCAGTGCTGGCTTTGATGTGGCCGCTGTTGAAAGCTTCCTGGATAGTGAGAACTACGGATCTACCCACCTTGGATCAGTTCGATTTAATGAATCCAACATCAATCCCATCCAGACCTGTTGCTTTGAGTGGCGCCATGGAGTCCGCCACCTGCTTGATTTCATCATGTCCCGGCGTGCGTGCTAAGAAGTTATAGGGCTGATTGCTGACCCCAGGGAAAACCCCCACATAGGTGGTGATGCTTACTACCAGAGATGGCTCTCTAGTTGTTGAGGATGTCAACGTCTTGAAGTAGGATAGTAGCATCGCCTTTATTGTTTCTGGATCTGTGATCCAGTCTCCTGCCTCATTGAGGAGCCTCGCGATCTTGTTGCCTTGCCTCCTAGCTTTGACGTACGATTGAAAGTAACGAGTATTACCATCGCCTTCATTTAGCCACTGAATATGGGCTTTTTGTCGCTAATCTGCTTCCTCCCTCAGAAGGATTTGGTGGTATTTCTCTTACAACATGATGACTTTAAGTTTGTTAGAAACTGAAGGAAATGAGCTAGCATGTACCTGGCTCTTGTCGAGATGTCGTAGGGTGGTTTTTTTTTTATCTGAGCTTCTTCTTTTGCCTCCGAGTTTCCCATGAGAGCGCCGCATGTTGGAATGGTATGATAGCTTCAGTGAAGGGTAGGTCATTGTTCCATTGCGGTAGGAGTTCAATTTTGAAATCCGGGGTCAGGTTCCGACTGGATTTTGACCTGAAAATTTTCTTGTTCTTGCTCTGGGATTTGTTGTTGGTGATGAGAATTGGGTTGTGATATGAGTACAGCCGCGGGAGGACTGTCACTGTGAATCCACTGTCCACGCTCATCCAAGCATCATTGGCAATCACACGGTCCAATCTTTCACAGACATGTAGCTTCTTGAAGGTAAAGAAATTCCCCTTTGCTTTTATGTCTGACAATCTAGTTTCCATGAGGGTGTCGTTGAAGAGACGAGAAGCCCCACTGTCAAAGTATTTACTGCCTCTTTTTTCAGTTGGATCTAGCATTGTGTTGAAATCTCTGATCACAGCGCAGGCATCCTGAGCGCGGTGAGAGATCTCCAGGAGCCTTTTCTAGAGTAAGGGTCTCTTACAAGGATTTGGACTCCCATAAACAATAGTGAGAAACCATTTGTGGTTAACCCTGCAATGTATCAGTTGTCTATGGTTCAAAAGGATTTCGACATCGCAGTGCCTCGAATCCCAGAGGATCCAGATACCACCAGAGAAACCCAAGGCTTCAACACGATGAGAGGAAGAGTACCCAGTTTGCAGATTGTGTCTAAAGCAGAGTTACTACTACATTTTGTTTCAGCCAGTGCTAGGATGTGCAATTTGTACATTGTCTTGTATTCCTTGAGCAACTGGATCTTATCATCTGATTTAGCTCCTTGAACATTCCAGTATAGAATGTTCACCATTAAAAACTTGAGAGATTTAGTTGATGGCAACCACAAGCCCTATGGCTTGGCTACCCTTGTTGGCCTTATCCTCCGCCACAAGCCCTACGGTTGATTTCATTTTCAATTGCTCTTAATTATATATCTGTGTAGAGTCAGGGTTTCAGAGAGCATAGGGTTGCACAAAGTGTGCACCCTCATATATATAATACTGAAACAATTACAGAGAGGTCCATACAGAATAAACAAATAACAAAATAAATAACAGAATACAGAAAACATATACTGTAACACTCCTCCTCAAGTTGGAGCATAGATATCAATCATGCCCAACTTGTCCACCAGTGTGCAGAAGTGCTTCTTAGCCAGAAGTTTTGTGAAGACATCCGCAACTTGATCTTCAGATCTCGTAAAAGGAGTGCAAATTTTACCAGCCAGAACAAATTCTCGAATAAAGTGACAATCCACCTCAATATGCTTGGTGCACTCATGATAAACAGGATTATTGGCAATGAAAATAGCAGCTCGGTTGTCGCAGTGCATTGGAATCGCATAAGAAGATTCAATCCCAAGTTCATGCAAAAGAGAACGCACCCAGAGAAGTTCACATGCAGTATGGGCCATAGCCCTGTATTCAGCTTCAGCACTGGAGCGAGCAACAACATTCTGTTTCTTGCTCCTCCAAGTCACCAAGTTACCTCCTACATAGGTACAGTAGCCAGAGGTGGATTTCCTGTCAATTCTGCTGCCCGCATAATCTGAATCAGAATAGCCCTCAAGTTTACAATGTCCAGTTTTCTTGTAATACAAACCTTTGCCAGGTGCCCTTTTTAAGTATCTCAGAATGTGACAGACAGCATCCCAGTGACACTGTCTAGGCTTGTCCAAGTACCTGCTCAGAAGGCCCACAGCAGTAGTAATGTCAGGACGAGTAACAGTCAGATAAATCAATTTCCCAATAAGTCTCCTGTATTTCTTTGGCTCAGAAAACATAGATGAAGTATCATCATCCCAATCAACATTGGGATCCATAGGAGTATCTGCAGGTCTTGCTCCCATCATACCAGTTTCTTGCAGGATATCAAGTACATATTTCCTCTGGGACAGCACAAGAGCACTAGAGTTCCTGGAAACCTCTATACCCAGAAAGTATCGTAATCTGCCTAAGTCTTTGGTAGCAAAATGCTTACCCAAATGGGTTTTTGTGGCCTGAATACCTGCAGAATCACTGCCTGAAATAATGATATCATCTACATAGACAATCAGAATAATAATTCCTGCAGAAGTTTTCTTCGTGAAGACAGAATGATCCACTTGAGACCGTAAAAAGCCAAAATCAGAAAGAATCCTGCTTAATTTATCGAACCAGGCACGTGGACTCTGCTTAAGCCCATAAATAGATTTTTTAAGCCGACATACTTTGTGAGACTCCCCCTGAGCAACAAACCCAGGAGGTTGCTCCATGTAAACCTCTTCCTACAGATCACCATATAAGAAGGTGTTCTTCACATCAAGCTGTAGAAGAGGCCAGTCAGAGTTTATAGCTACAGATAACAATATTCTAACAGAATTCAAGCGAGCAACAGGAGAAAAAGTCTCAAAATAGTCAATGTCGTAGGTCTGAGTATATCCTTTGGCAACTAATCGAGCTTTCAACCGTTCAACTGTACCATCCGGTTGATATTTGACAGTGTACACCCAGCGACAACCTACAGGCTTGCACTGAGGAGGAGGATCCACCAGCTCCCAAGTGCCTCTATTAGTCAGAGCTGTCATCTCATCCTGCATAGCAGAAGTCCATGTTGTACTCCGCAGGGCATCCTGAATAGTCTTAGGAACAATAACAGCAGATAAGGCATATACAAAATCACGCGCCTGAGCAGTGAGATGATCAGTAGATACAAAATGAGCAATACTATGAGACGTGCAGGAACGAGTCCCTTTGCGAAGAGCAATAGGAATATGTAAATCAGACTGTACCTCAGGTGAAGCAGAACCTTCTGGAGGTGAAGATTGGTCGACTGGGGGGGGGTACATGGGAAGAAGGTGCTTTGTTCCTGCGCTGATAAACACGAAGCTGAGGACGATCTGGCAACACAGTATCATCCGTCTCAGGTATACAGTCAGACAGAATAGGCAAGGGGTGTGCAATGAGATCTGGTTGCAAATTTTCTCCCGCAGATGAATAATGAGTGTCTTCAAAAAATACCACATCACTACTAGTCAGCCATTTTCGCGTAGCAGGATTATAACAGTGATAGCCTTTCTGAGTCCTTGAATATCCCAAGAAAATACATTTAGTTGCTCGTGGCGACAGTTTATCAGATGCAGGGCCAAGGAGGCGGACAAAGCACGTGCAACCAAAAATCCGTGGAGGAACAGAAAACAAGGGCGCCTCCGGATGTAAAACCTGGAACGGGATTTTGTTACCAATAACCGATGATGACATACGATTAATAAGGAAACATGCAGTCATAACCGCTTCTGGCCAATAAGAACGAGGTACATGTGAATGTAACATGATAGTGCGAGCCACTTCTAATAAATGACGATTCTTTCTTTCCGCAACACCATTCTGTTGTGGTGTATAGGCACAAGAGGTTTGATGTAAAGTTCCAACAGATTTACAAAAAAGTTCCACATCTTTCTGAACAAACTCCAAAGCATTATCAGTTCGAAAAATTTTAATAGGCACACCAAACTGGGTTTTAATTTCAGCAAAAAAGAACTTTATTGTGGATAGCACTTCGGATCTACTTTTCAACAGAAATAGCCAAGTAGTCCGTGAAAAATCATCAATGAACAAAATAAAGTATCGATAACCAGACACACTCGATACATTACATGGTCCCCACACATCAGAGTGCACTACATCAAAAATATGCCTGCTGCTCACAGAACTACGCCGCGGGTATACCGATCTAGTTTGTTTACCCAGTTGACAAGACTCACACTGGAAACTACAACTACTCATATCGGGAAGTAAATGGCGCAGTTTGTCTGAAGAAGGATGTCCCAGCCTGTAATGCCACTGTAGAGTAGAAACCGATGCAGATAAAGCTGAAACTTTGGCAGACTTTGGCATTTCGTCCAAGTAGTAGAGACCATCAGCACCTTCATACCCCCCACCAATCTTCATCCTCGTGAGAAGGTCCTGAAAAATGCAAGAGCCAGGAAGGAATGTCAGGCTACAGTCCAAATTCCTTACAAGTTTGCTCACAGATAATAAATTCATAGGAAAGTTAGGCACATATAAGGCAGATTTGATAAGAAACTGAGAAATAATGTCCCCAATGCCAGAAACAGAAGATCGAGATCCATCAGCAACCATAACCGTAGATTTACGAGCAGGTTTAGAGATGGACTTAAACAAAGCCCTATTGCCAGAAATATGGGATGATGCACCAGAGTCGATCACCCATTTATTATTACCAGATGGGGGTGGCAAATGTGAACTCAGAAAGGCAGTATCATAACCAGTATGGGCAGCATGAGCTCCACTCGTGGACGCGTCAGAAGAGGAACCAGCACGCTCCAGAAACAGACGTTCGACTTCAGCCCTGATGTAGTCAGCAGTAGTGTCCGCAGTATCTGGTGTAGTAGGATGTGCAGTACCCTCAGATGCAGCAGCAGAAGAATCAGTAGCAGTGTTCGCCCAATCCGGTTTGCCATATTTCTCCCAACACTTTTCTTCAATGTGGTTCGTACGACCACAGTAAGAACACAAGCGTGATCCAGGCGAAGGACGCGCAGCAGTAGTAGTAGCAGCAGGAGGGGCCCCACGCCCAGCAGTAGGGGAACGACCTCTCCCTGCACCAAGGGGAGGACGTCCATCAGTAGTGCGGCCACGACCGCGACCACGACCACGGCCGCGGCCACCCCAGGCAGCTAAGGCAGTAGAATCGCCAGCATCTGGTGTCGGTGAGGAAAGGCGCAGAAGTCGCTGGTAGGCACTCCGAAGAGAAGGCAGTGGATCACCGGCCAGAATCTGATCCACGACTCCAGCATAGGAGTCAGGCAAGCCACTCAAGAACTGTATCAGCTGTAGCTCATCGCGCTGTTTTCGCATAGTCGCCAGATCTGTGGACAAGGGATGATACGACTCCAGTTCACCCCACAAACCGGTGAACGTAGAGAAGTAATCAGTGATATCAGTGCCAGTAAAGGTGAGACGACTAAGCTGTTTGTTGATATCAAACACCTTCTTCGGATTCTGGCTGTGGGAGAAGGTGCCAGCAAGCTCATCCCACATCTGTTTCGCAGTAGGTAAACGGAGAAGAGTCACACTAATCTTCTCAACCGTGCTGTTGAGAATCCAAGTCATCACTGTTGAGTCGTCACGGACCCAATCATCATATGCTTTGACGTCCTTCAAGTCAGCATCTTCAGCAGGCTGTTGCGGACCGGCACGAGTGAGATGGGAATACTTCCCTTGTGATTTAGCATATATCACAAAGGAACAAACCCACAGCTGGTAGTTGCGCCCGTCAAGTTTGACCGTAGTAACCTGACGACGCAGATCATCAGTCGAGGACGCCATCATGTAGGTAGGCACAGCAGGCAGGTAAGTCAGGCAGGCAGAAGATCACACGGGACCTCTCACATACAGACTACACCAAAGTGTAGTAGAAGACCCGGAGGCCGAAGCCTACACGGGCAGGAAGGCACAAACAAACACGAACCGAAGAAAGCTCTAGCCGAAAAACGTGCCGATCTCCCCCGGAAGACTGATCTACTCCAGATCTACCAACCCGGCAGTGCACCTGCTGTGCGAACAACAACAACGGTTGCTCAAGCACTAGCGGAGCACCGCGCCAGGATGGTAGATGGAACCGGAGCCGGTGGGAGACGGCGGGCTGCTGCCCGGCTGTGGTGGCCGGCGGGCTGCTCCCCGGCTGCGGCGGCCGGCGGGCTGCTGCTGCCCGGCGGCGGCCTGCTAGCCGCGGCGGCTGGACCTGCGGCCGGCTGTTGCGGCGGCGGGCGGGGCCGGGGGTGGGGGTGGGGGGGGGGGGCGGCGGCGCCGCTGGAGAGGGAGAGACCCTAGGTATCGACCTGCTCTGGTACCATGTGTAGAGTCAGGGTTTCAGAGAGCATAGGGTTGCACAAAGTGTGCACCCTCATATATATAATACTGAAACAATTACAGAGAGGTCCATACAGAATAAACAAATAACAAAATAAATAACATAATACAGAAAACATATACTGTAACAATATCTTTTAATGCATATTTTACCAAATTTGTTTAAATCATGTGTGCATCAATTCTTATATTTTTTCATATATTTTACATATATTTTAATTATTATAATGATTTTTTGATTTAATTTATTGCTTATTTTATTTTAGATAATTATTATTTACTGGAGCAATGTCTTTACCACTGACATGCAACTCAATAGTACCGACATAGAATCGAAGTAAAAAAATATTATTGTTCTAGATCGAAAAGGAAAAGAATTTCTACTGCAACTTACTCAGTAATACCAACTTCCAAGTCGGTAGTACTGACACAAGCGCTGACAACCAAGCATAAATGCATTAAATCCAGCTATTATTGTTATGAAAAATAATATTTAGGTTTCCTCTCAATCTAAACATGTACGAAGACTATAGAAGGCACCATTAGAATGGGATCGTCGACATCTATCGCATGGGGATGACACGAATGGCGAAAGGAGGGAGAAAAGTGAAGGAAACCTACCCGACAGACCTTAGAGGCATTTTGGCAGCAGAAACAACAACAATTTTTCTCCATCTTCTCCAGATCCATTCTTTAGCCCTATCTCCAATTTGTTTTATCTCAAAGCTCGTGTTTTACATATTTTCAATTTACAATGATACCATGCCATCTATTTTCGGTTAAAAACATATTCCTTAGGAACCGGGAGTATCCCGAATATGCATTGTACCTAACTTTTATGCATTCATATTACTTCCCCTAATTTTTGGATATAAGCCTATGAGATTGTTATGTTCTGTTTGTGCTTGATCACCATAAGTAGATTTGTATATCCTTAATCGTTTTGGGAGAAGGGTTAAGGGTTGGAAGAGCATAGGTTTACTCATTTAATGCACCCTTTGGGAAAGGTGGAGCATAATTGGGAGGAGAAACCCAGAGTTTATCGTAAATCACCTAACTGATTAACCAATTGTTATCGAAATGAAATTGACATTAGAATATGTAGTGAATTGCACTGCAGAAGTGGGTAGTTCTTACTACAGACTCTTTATCCAGAGATAGGGGTGATAGATGTTGGTGTGTATAAGTTAGTTGCAGTTTTATCCATGGTGAAACCACCATCCTAATCTATTCATTCTTGATCAAAATAACCTTAGTTAGATTTACTTTTTGTTCTTAGTTAATTAAACAACCAATCAACTATTGTTCTAGGTCTAGCTAATTTCTCTAGTGTACGATTTCCTGAGTTCGACAACTCGGGCCTCTTTTGGCCTATATTACACGACACGTGCATTTGCATTTTACACGTATGTTCTACGTGTGTCAGTTGGTCCCCTTCTTCTTATAATGACAAAACGTATAATAATGATCATCATTGTTACAATGAACACATACCATTGATGTCTTAGAGTCAGAAGTCTCTTCATGGTATATTGGAGGTCCCTTGCTCTTTTTCTTACCTTTGGCCTTGCTCTATGGGCCTCCAAAATATCCCAAACCACTACTACCCACTTGTCAAGTAGAGTGTTCTAGGACTTCGTATAGGTATTTTTTTCCTTTGAGGAATTTATGCAAGGATGCTCTAATCATATGATTATCATCACTAAGAGTTATGATGGTAGAAGAAAGACTAGTAAGAACATCTTGTGCATGCAATAAATTTGCCTCCTAATAAAGGGATTTAGTTAGATAAGAATCATTTTCAAGAGTTAAGCTAGCTAACTCTTTTCTCAAAAGAATAGGTCTAGATTCAAGATCATTAACTCTAGTAAGAAGCCTATAATTTTTAATTCTACGCATCACAAGTTCATCAAGATAGGTTTTATTTTCATCTTTAAGATCATTCATTTTCTTTAGATAAATAGCATTTTTAGTTCCAACACCATTATATTGAAGTTCAAGCTCAAGGAATTTCCCTTGCAAGGAGTATATGTTGTTAACATGTGTTTCCTCATTTTGTTCCAATACTTCTATTCTAGCATATAAATCATCTATGATTTTACCTAGTGTCTTATTTTTAGATTTTCACTTCGAATAACGGAAAACATGAATCATACTGATAAGAGCATCTTTTGAAAGTTCAATTATATTTACCTCAGTTACCTCACCTACATCACCACTTGTGGATGTCATAAAGGCTATGTGACACTCTCCTTCATTTGAGCTAGAATCCCTAGAAGAAGACTCCTCTCAAGTAGTGTGGACAACATCTTTGCCTCTTCTTTCTTTCTTCTCCTTCTTCTTGAATTTACTCTCTTTGTTGTAATCCTCCTCCTTCCTATGGTTGCTCTTGGGGTGTGACTTCTTGGCCTTTGTACATTCATTATTGTAGTGTCCCTTTTGACCACACTCATATCACCTAGGAGTAGAGGAGTATGAGGGTTTACTCTTAAAATGCTTTCCCTTTGAATAATGAGCTTCAAGATCACTAGAAGGCTCATCTTCACTAGAGGATAGAGAAGCTTGGCTAATAACTTGTTGATGTACAATAGCTTCAATTTGAGCCTTGAATGCACTCTCCTTCATCTTTCACTTCAATTTGAACCTTGAATGCACTTCCTTCATCTTTCGTAGATTCTTTCTCTTCTAGTTTTAACCTTCTTCTTGCTTGTCAAGTTTCACTTCATAAGCTTGTAGATTTCCTAAGAGCTCTCTATCCAATAGGAATTTCATCAAGAGATTTTATTTCTTCAATGGTGGTCACTTTTGTTTGTCACCTTTTGGAAAGAGATCTAAGGATCTTAAAGTTGATCTTGCCTTGATCCATAGGATGGCCCAAAGTCGCAAGCCCATTCACAATGGTGTCGATTCTAGCATACATTTCAACAACTCTTTCCTTTTTGCCCATCTTAAAGTTTTGAAGAAGACCATTGAGCATTTATGCCTTGGATTCTTTGACTTTCTTGGTGCCTTCATAAGTGATGCAAAACTTGTTCTAAATCTCATAGAGTATCCCAAGAAGAATTTGGTTGAACTCGATTGGAGTGAAGAAGAGTAGATGATGCTAATGGCTTTAACTTTTAGTTGAGCTTTCTTCAAGGTAGCCTCATCCCAAGTAGGAACTTCTCCCTCTAGCTCTTTGTATGGAAAGCCAACAACCTTACACATATCATAGATCATGCCTTGCATGTAGAATTGCATTCTCCTCTTCCAATATAGGAATTTTATTTCATCAAAGATAAGTGGATGCATGGAGAAGCCACCCTCAATGTTTAGAGATCCAGCAGATTTCCGCTCATCTTCTCGACTTGTTGGAGTACTTAGTTGGAGAAGACCAAGCTATGATATCAATTTTTGGATCTTTGGGCTCCAAAGTGGGTGAATAAAGCTAAAAGCACTTAAAACAAAACACATTATACCTTTCAGATATTAGTTAAAAGGTATTTCTATATTAAAAGCAAGGGAGAGAAAGGTTGAGCAAACACCAAGTGAAGACTAAGATGTATACTGGTTCCAACCTCCAAACTAGGAGATGTACATCCACTATCTAGAGGGGTCAATTCTAGGATTTTCAACCATGTCACACTTCTTATATTCCATTATAAGAGTTACAACATACATACTACCCTTTTCGAGCACAAGGGCTAAACTAGCTTTCCTTTTAGGTCTTTTTGAGCACAAGGGCTAAACTAGCATTCCTTTTAGGGTCAACAAACCAATAACCATTAAAAAGGTCTTACCTATCTACCTACCAAAAATCTTCAACTTTCACCAATGTCTTACCCATTCTTGTAGAAGATCCACCTCCTTCTTCAAGGATATCACCTTCAAGTCACCACTTTGCTAGAAAGTGGTTGGGAAAGATAGTGGAGAGCTTCATAAAATGTACATTGGAGCAGCTCTCTTACAAGGATCCCAACTCACTCAAATTGGATGTTGATTAGTAAACAAGGTTGAGGGGGATTGGAGGCTCTTGGAGGCAAAATCATCACCTATAGCAAGGGAGCATAGAAGGCAAACTTGGATTGAGTCCCAAGGGAAGTTGAGGTTGCCCACTAGCCAATAGGGACACTTGAGATATAATTCTAGTCATTTTGGGTGTTCCAATGAATATATTTTTGAGTTTTACATCACTCTGTTGATTGGAAATACTTTTCTGTAGTTTATTGTACAGTGTTGTCGATTGAGTTATCTTTTACAAAACTTGTCCGCCAACACTATATGACAAAACAATGTTAAGTTTTTAGTCAAGTTTATCTGGGATGAAACTCAGTCAACGCCTTTAATTTGTTTTGCTAGTGCAGGGTGTCGATGGAGTTGCTACGAGGATAAACTCGACTAACCTTGGGTATTGCCAAGAGCCAAATTGGTTGTCAGCTGAGTTGCCACCAAGACAAACTCACCCAACAAGCCATCCTTTAATTACTTTTGACAAATGCCAAAAAGTGCTTAAATGTTCAAATGAAGTGCTCTAAATTTCTACTAAACTTAATTACAAACCATACGTTCAATACAAAATATTTTGGTTACAAGTCATACATTCATCAAATGTTTTACAATATGATTCTAATAGATTTACTATTCATTCTTTAAAACTTGCATTTGTATTGATTATGACTTACTTTTCTCACAAACTAGATTTGCTAATTTAATTCTTTTCACGCCCCTAATACCTGAAATTGATCTAATACAAACATATTAGATACCCATGAATCGAATGGTTAAGTCATCATTAAAATACGAACAATGTATAACTGTTAGGTCAATAATTTGTACTACTACGTTATAATTGAATACTCCCCCTCCGCTTTCCCAACAATATTTCATATTCATTATTCTTTATGTTGTCTTATAAAGTAAAACTTAAGTTAAGACTAGGTTATACTGCAACATGTGTAACCTACATTTCCAAAGTACATGAACCAACTTTTGTGGTACATTACATATTTTAAATAATTAAAATGATCATTTCTTAAAGATGTACTATTCCATTGTATAAGGTGCATTGCTTAAATAGCAGATGACTTATCAACAAACTCCATTACTAGACAATTGAACTTCATATTGCATTCATGTTTACTATATAGTGGAGTGCTTTTAGATTGCAATGTTAAAAAAAGTATACCTTGTAACACATCTATATATGAGCAATGCAATTGTATGTACTACGATAAAATCAGTAAATGTTTAGTGGCGGCGGCGGCGGCGGTTGTGACAGCGACGATGATGATGACGACGACAATGGTGGTGAAAAAATAAGTAAATGTATTGTCAGATCATTCCATTCATAATGCTATGTGATTCACATACTATAGTTTTATTCCCACCGGATGCGAGACAACATAGAAAGAGGACAAACTTTAAAGCATAGTAGACCAGGTTCGTTCAGCTAACGTATCCATAAACGATTGTTATGTATGCACTTACTCGTATGTGCTTTCATTGCTCACATTGGGCACATTTGGATTACCAGATTTACCTGGATTATTATAAATGGTGCACCTTCGTTAATCGAGAGTCCTAATCCAATGGGGTTTAGAATTCATAAGAAAATATAATGCATGTTTGGTTTAGAAGTATGCAGTTGCTGCATTTTTTTAGTTGGTTAGAAACGGCAGCATTCTAGTAATAATGTCAGAGTTGGATCAATGGAAAATTGAAGGTCTGGAGGTATAATGGTGGGGCACATATGTGAACTGTCGTAGTCACAGCTGTCAACTGCACCTGCGCTCAGCTATGGTCCATGGGATATTGGTGCCCGGCAGATTCCAAATGGAATTAAAAATGCACGACAGGCATTATAACCAAAAACAACTAAAATCTTTTCATTTTACACCTTCAGTTGAACAGACAAACTTTTGCTTGCTGGTTCCAATAATACAATTCGATACAGAGTAATACGTTAAAACAAGCATTCCCAATGTGGACACTATTTCTCTAGAATATTTAATGTTATTTGTGTGTACGACACAATCTCCATGGATAAATTTATCCCATGGGCATACAACGGCTGAGCCAACCATTTTCCTAAATATACCATGACATTCTCCATTAGTTAAAGACATTCCTAGAAAAGTAGTTGGTGTGAGGTGATTACAACAGGTAAAGAAAGTAGTCTCTTCTTAGCAAAGATGCCATCTTTGCCAAAAGTAGGTTGCAATTCAAGATTACGTATTTGTGACGTGACTATACTTGATGGATCCTGAAAATGTGCAATCAAATTTTTTCATTTGAAAGCAATCAGTTAAATGCACGTTCTCCCTTCAAAAACCAAAATATATATCCATTATAAGCACTTACTACTTCACATTAAAGCCGATGTTATTGCAAGGAATGATGGCTATTGAACTTAAGTTCAACTCTCACAGCACCAGCCTCGAAGATGGTATGGACCACACGAGTTTTTGGGTAGAAAGACAATTGAACCAGATACCACCGTGGCACGAGAGAGAGTGCGGCTGAGCAGGCAAGGACTTTTGCCAGTGATCAACAGACCTGTCCAAGAGGGCCGAGTAGCTCTCTTTGTTGTGATTCATATATAGATTTGACTGTATTCTCATCCCAGATGAGTTCTATGAACAGGCGACATGAGGGAAATAGCATGAGAAACTACACCAATTATTTGATCACTGTCATGTATACAGAGAAATGCCCTAAAATGACTCAAAAGGACCTTATTGATCACTGTCATGTATACAGAGAAACGCCCTAAAATGACTCAAAAGGACCTTATGAAAAAGTATATCG
The DNA here is from genome assembly GCA_963693085.1 of Alisma plantago-aquatica. Taxonomy (NCBI): domain Eukaryota; kingdom Viridiplantae; phylum Streptophyta; class Magnoliopsida; order Alismatales; family Alismataceae; genus Alisma; species Alisma plantago-aquatica. The sequence continues at coordinate 558,833,125 of OY856409.1, forward strand.
AGATACACCAAACCCAGAATTCCAAGATCTGATTGCAAACTATATCTCTGCTTGTTTACCGAAATGTGGCTACTTGTCATGCGAAATGAAATAATACTAGTAGGCTAGATTTATTATATTAGTATACTATGCTATTTTTGAACAATATGAGGCAATGTGTTTAAATAGAATGGCAAATGTAATCCTCCACAAACCTTCTAGTTGTAAACAATACCAAGTATTTTGCAATCAACATCTCATCTCATTTACCAAAAGGGGGTTGCACATCATACTAAATGAGAATAATTCTAGTCAGACATATTAATTAAACTAGTATACTATTCAAATCGTTAGCAATACAAGGCACTTAGTTTAAACATACTGGCAATATTAATTCCCCACATTGTCCAGTAGAAATAGGTTGTCTGCAACTGCAAGGCCTAATTCATATACAATATGAAAAATTATATTCATAAGGTCCATTCTTTTTTAAACACTTTTTGATGTAATAGCAATATTCGACTGTTGGTTTCTATTTGGAGAAAGAACTAAAAATTCTAAATGAATTGCATACATTACAAGGCATCTTGAAGTGTAAAGAGATTTCCTCTTCAATTTTGTTCCTTTATGCACTTCTTTAATATTTCTTAATAAAATAATTAACAATCAATCACAAACTTATCTAAAATATTGTCTAGAGAATTACAAGTCAGGAAATATGTTGACTTCCCATATGACTCAGGCCGGTTGCTCAAAATCAGGTGTATAAGGATATGCTTCTTGAATCAAATTGATACATTTTTGGATGAAGTTTCTCTTATATGTACCTCAGTGTTCACTATTTAGCCATTATTCACAGTTATGCACAGAGCTCACCGTACAAATTCCATTCTTTACAACAAATTGTACATAATCCTAACATGTAGAATCAGGGTAAGAAAAGTGCCTTCAAGCTGCCAGAAAGGAAGCAAATATCTCTATCGTATTAGTATCACATAATGCCTAAATAATTTACACACTGAGAAATCCAAAATCCAACAAGCAACGAATGGATATAGTAGCACAAAACCTAGTAATGAGTAGCACAATGGCCTCTTTTATTCAGTCCCTATCTGTGCACATTTGCTGTATAGAATGATACTCACTCTTGTGAAGCTTTAAATAAGATTTTTACAGAAAAGATCTTTCCTTCCTTTTTTTCTGTTTTGAGGTAAGTATTCACAGACCTACTCCCCAAACTGGCAAAACAAGCAGCACCAAGATGACAAAAAGATCACGTGCCCCACAACCAGCCAGGACAAACACCAAATCAGCTGACACGACTTCAAAGAGGGAAACATCAAAAGCACTCAAGCATATACAACAAGTACAAGTCACAACTCCAAAAAACCAAAGCATGGTATCTCTCAATCCATCTACTTAAGTATCCTTCCAGTAAAGCCTAACCAAGGGAAGGCCATGTCTGTCAAGCTGTGTAAGGTTCCTGATGCGCATAAGCAACACCCAAGGGTCACAGAAAACTGTCAACTCATGCATCCTGCTGCTCCAAACTTCCAATATCTTGAATCACACCATTAACCTTCACAGGGACACAGTACCATCATCTTGCTCTCTCTGAGGTGAGGAGAGAGGTGCCAATGGTGTGGGGCATTGTGCCACACCATTGCAACCAGGTGGGACACGTCAGTTTCCACAAAGGCAACTGACATATTCTTCTCATCACAGGCCTTCAGCGCAACAATCATGGGTTGCACACAAGCTTCCTCATGTTCTTTGCTGAGCCAAGCATGAAAAACTTTGACCATCCGCCCACAACTCCTCGAAACAATGCATGCACACCATCATCCTACACTTCGTTCCCCATCGTCAAGTTTGCCTAAAGCAATGTTAAGATTCAGACTTCTGAAACCAGGTGGATGCCACTTTACTATCTTCAAGTAGTGCATCTTAGTATGAACGACTTGTTCTTGAGTCCGTCGTTGACGACCCCTGGGATCTCCTGCCATCTTCTCGAGAAGTTGGTTGTGTTTCCCTTATAGCACAGGTGCACCGTTCCCTCCGGATCGCCCAAATGATGAGGCTAGGAAGCAGGCTCAAGAGCTATCATCTTACACCAGAACAACAAGGCCCCTCCATGGCCCAAAAGAATGAGAGTCGGCTAGCAACATAGTGAGATTTGTGTGTGAAATTGCTTCTTGCAGAGATCCAAGCTGATCCCACATCTCCATAGCTATGTCACTAGAGAGGAATAAGTGATAAGTGGTTTCCGTATTGGGATGCCTACAACATGTACATCTAGAGGCAGATGGGATTGCCCAACGCTTAATGTTGTCATTTGTGGGGAATCACTTGAAGCAATCTCCAGGTCTCAGTGTTAGTTGGCAGGTTCACATCTCCTGGGCCGCCTGGGCTCCTAGTATGGTCCTAACCGAGCTTTGCCCACTTGGGCTCATAGCATAGTTTAAAAATTCAATTTTGACGCCGTTTCCAATGGCTTAGAAATAGAAATGTATGGAAATTTTGATGGAATTTTGACATTTGTGCTTATTTTGACACAAGATTTCAACGCAAGATTTCGATGACCAAATAAAGGAATTAAGTCACAAAATTTTAACAGATGATCTAAATAAATAAATACTCCTACTTACGTAATAAAATCATATATTGATCTTGGTGGAGGGTCCTACATGTGTGAAAAGATTGAAAATTGTATCAATGGTGGTTTTGATGATATGTTCGATAACAAAATGAAGGAATTAGTTTATAGGTCATCATGTTAATAATCAATCTCAATTGATACTTTGTAGCTTGCACTATAGATCAACAAAGAGTAAAAATACTAAAGGTATTCTCAATTTAGGCATGAGACTATTCATAAAATTGGGACGAATTACTAAAATTAGTTGATACTAATAGTCGAATTTATTGAATAGATCAATTGAATATATTTAACTATATATTATTCTTGTTTGTAGTTGAAATTTGATCTATGTAACTAAACATAATACATCTCAATTCTAAATTGTTTCAGTTGTTTTCATTTTAAGGTCTAAAATTATATATAACTAATATTCAAAGTATTACACAGTTGATAATCATTGTTACAGAATTCATCTTTAATATAAGATATTTATATAAATATTCAACATTTGTTAAGTGTTCATAATATATATATATATATATATATGAATATTACTTTGCAAAAAACTAAAAAAAACTCATTTTGGAAATATTTATGCATTATATTGACAAATAGTATATATATCAAGTTGGATTTGTAAATTAATTGTATTTATATGTAATTTAATCCTCAAGTTTAAGTTGTAGTCTATCACTGCAACTTGTAATTTCCAAGTAATCTTTTGATCAAGATGGGGTAAAAGTGGAAGAAATAGATGTAGATGGGAAGGAGAGAGAGAGAGTAAACTTACCTTACATATGAAATACAAGCCTTCAAGAGCAAGAGAATGCAAAAAAAAACCAAAGAAGTAACCCTCCAAGTACAACAGGATTTGGGGCGTTCATTTTTGAAATTGTGAACCCATTTTTGTTGTGTTTTGTGAAATGCATGCCCAAACTGGCCTTTTTTGAACGATTGTTTTTGTATTTTGTCGAAATTTTACTTACTATTTCTGGACATGTGAATTTCTATGTCTGATACCCATCAAAATGGAAATTTTGAGATGTCGACCGGAATTTTGAACCATGGCTCCTAGTATGGTCTTAGTCCATGTGAGAGCGAAAGACCAATCCCTAAAGGGTGACCAAACATGTATCTTCATCGTTAGCGCAAATGAATTGGAGACATGTGGTTGTCATATTGATACCATCTTAGTTCAAAAATCTACTAACAACATCCCATTCCCAACCTTCGTCCTGTGATCACACATCAAACACCCTTAGTCGATGACTAGTGCATGTTAGCCTCCACGCAAAGAAAAGCAGGGACCTTTCACATCACCTATCCCACCAGAATAACAAGGCCCCTTTTCCTACGGCCCACTGGGCGTGTGACATCAGAGAAGGTAATGTATGCTAGATCTTGCACCAATATGGTATGATTGAGTAGTTATAGTATGTGAAGGAACTCCTAGTTGTAGCTTTATTTGGCCCGACACTATAGTGTCCATCTTGATGTGGCGATGAGGATTTTGAAAGTTGACATCATAAGAAAAGTCTTTGTGGTCACCTACAAAGGAGTGAAACCCAAACTGACATGTTGAAGAGGTTTTGCCATTATGGTCTAGGAAATCACACCTTCCTGGATGAATAGTCTCAAGCACTCCACATGAATATCGCAACGAGGACCTCAATATAAGGTAGAGTCTTTTCCAGGATGACAAGAGCTGCTAAGGTGTGCACTGGCATAGAAGCCAGAGTATGCTTTATAAGTTTAATGCGCCCAGCGAAGGATAGTACGCATTTTCTAGAAGCTACCTTCCTTTGGATCCGCTCATGAAAAAATGAGAAGTGGTTCTCGTGTAACCAGAACACCCAAATATTTGAAATCATCATTCATCAAATGAATGCACAAGTATCTGAATCCTCACCCTATCTAAAGAGAGGGGAGTTGTGCATGAGATAATTAGACTTCATCTTGCTGAATCGTTGCCCAAAAGCATCATATGAGTGGTAGTGTGACTTAAAAACAAATAGAAGATTTCCCACGTGTACATCAAGTGCCTATGTGAAGCATCATTTTTAATAGGAATAAGAGGATAAATTCATCGTGCCTCTCACAAGCAACCCATTTCATGAGCTTACAAAAAGCTTACCCACGTATGCCATGTATACCATACCCTAAGCTATCAATGTGTATCTCTCTGCACAAATTGGCCCATCCCCACTTGATGTGAGGCATCATATGACTGGTAGTTATACGCATTGTCATTTCTACTACCCTGTTTCTTGTTATGTTGTTCTTTTATTAAGAAGTCGTGAGGGATTGTATTCATTGTGCCCTCATCATGCATGCAAACAAGTAACAAAAACCGTCAGGTACCAAAACCGCAGACTCTGTAATATTTCTTGTTATGTTGTTCATTTTCAACATTGCATTATAAGAGATGGACAAGGAGATGCATGTCATAAATATCACCTACCTTGTTGATAAAAGAAAGTAGTCAAACAGAAGAATGTTTAGAGAACATAAAATCAAACTACAATATAAACAGTTCCCACCATAATCAGCATGCAGCAGAATGAACAAAGAATATAGCCCCTTGTAGAGTATCTAAAGAAGACTTCCCCAAATATCTGAAATTGCACAAATTCCATTCAAAAGTATAAAGAGTAAATGTCACAAACACTGATTTGACAGAAGAAAGTTTTCAGCCTATTCCACCCTTTGTCTGGAATGAAAATGGTGGAATACCTCCATAAATTTAAAATGGTTCCTCATGTCAGCAATCACTATCAAATAATACATTTGACGATGTCATGTAATAAGTGTTCTTTTGTTGCATTCTGGATACAATATGGTTGTTAGAAGTAATCAAATTTACAGAATTGAAAAAATGATGGAAGTTCATTTTACTTTATGTTAATCCAAATGCTACGAGAATATTTAAAACGAACAACAAATTTTCAAATTCATCCAGCCAAACATATATTTTGATAGATATGGTGTGAAGTGACAGTATTTTTCACAACCTCTTCTTCCACCACATAGCACCCAATGGCGCACATTCGCATGACCAAACAAGAGTTGTTTCAAACTTGAAGTTTAAGTCCTTAAAAGTGATAGAATAAGGAAACCCAAAGGGGGAAGAACTTCCACAAAACACCAAAACCCACATAACCCAAGACAGTGGTCGGTTGGGTAAATCAAGGGCTAGAATAATAATCTGGTGGAACAAACCAGAATTGTCACTGGAAAATTCCATAATAATTCGACCCAGTCTAAATCGACACTTGGGCCCTCTCAGCTAGCATATCCAATTACACAACATCCATATGGGCCTCAAAAACCAAAATAAAACATCCTCATGCAACTAAGAACATGGAAAAAACTAAAAACACATTGACTACTATTGAATCGATAATGACTCAGACTGTAAGGGTAACAAAGGGATTAAGAGTGGTAGATTAGAAAACAAGAGGGAGAATGTTTTATAGGTGTGCACCCTTTCTTAGACAGAAGCATACCCAATAGTTACAAATCGGAAGATTATGGATATGGGTACTTATTACTTAGTGAGCCCTGCTCAGCATTCAGATCATTTTACACAAGCAAGATGCATCAGTGAATAAAAAGAAACTAAGAGCAAATAGATGGCTTAGATCTCAATTCTGAGACAATTTGTATCCACAAGATGAAAGAAAAACATCGTATAACCACTGTACTAAGCTCCAAAACCAGACTGGCTCGAGGTTTCATGAGAAAATTTCTATGAGCACCTTTTTGCTCCACTCCACCAGTGCTAAGGCCAACATCCGTTCATGTGTGTGTGGCCCACCTTAATCATGTTCTATAAAAACTATTAAGCGGCTCACGAATCTATATCAGTAGTAGGAATTTCCTCAACATCTCCGGCAAAACTCAAAAATCAACAGTTGAACGACTGTTTGGATGGATTGCATTGTGTTTTTTGGTTCTTTGATGTCTGTGATAAGGAAGAAAGTAAGTAATAAGGAATAAGATAGACTGATTAAGACTTACGCTAAACTATTCCAAAATTAATAGCTGTGAAACTAACCAATGAATCAAATCAACAAACCAAGAGATGGATCATATTGTTTCTATATAATTACTACCCATATATTTTAAAGGACTCAAAGATCAAGTTCAATTAGTGAAAGAAAAAAAAAAGAGTGGATGCAGAAAAGAAGTATAGGTGGCCCTAGCGTGTGCTTTCTACAGCACTATGCCCTGCTAAGAGTTCAGCGGAGAAGGTGTTTCCCAACAATCTTCTATGAATAGCATGGATCATGAACAGGAATAGCATGGATCATGAACAACAACACAGCAGATTGACGGTACCTTAGTCCATGCATGTCTACAGCTAAGGCTATGTAGGACAATAAGAAGAATCTTAGAAAGGTATCAGAAATTTAAAAGTAGTTGTTAGCCCCTAAGCTCACTCTGCGTGATGATACTGAAAATAACTACTCTCGGTTTATGTGTTTCTTGGATGAGCTTAGAGTCTACCATTCACTCTCCGCAGAGTTGGGTACCGTGACACCATCTAGAAAAATAACAGGAAGTTCAACCTATTCTTGCCAACTTACCTAATGTGCTTGTTGAGATTTCTGTATAAATCATAGCCAATCCATTGCCAATATTCACAAATATGTACCTAGCAACGTAGTGACTCGTGTACATTTTGTGCCCATTACATCGTCTTCTACAACAACTGTTCTTATAGCCTCATCTAGGAGAGGCCATGGAAAAGATGGTTGAGATCAAGGTTCAGGGTAGGTCATAAAGGAAGGGTCAAGGGTCTTCTGGTGCTCATAACCATGTACAAGAAACATGTTGGAAAAAACATGGCAATCCAGTTTGGCTAATCAAGAGGCACATACTTCCGAGAAGAAATCCTCCTCTATTACTGTGGTTGCAGACTGCTTGTTGCCTGTATGGCAATCTTACTCTGCTTGGCAATACACTTGAGAGATTACTTCAAAGCGGCCCTATGAGACCTTCACTAGTAAGAAGCATACATTCTACCTTTTTGGTTGGTGCCACCTATTATGGTAATCGTCAATGAATAATAAGTTTGGTGTACTTCTTAGTAGATGATGGGCCAAAATCCATTGCCACCAACATTGGGAGAGCCAATTCACACATTGCTTTACCCTTATAATCCATTTTACATTTCCCCCCCTTATAATCTATTATCTATCAATGAGATTTACCCAGGCATTATGATGTTCATAGACATTTTATCATGTATTCTATGCATTCTAGAATCTTTCCAAGAGGATGAAAATAGGTGGCCAACATTCTAAAAAGTGGTAGCCAGTATGTAGTATGTGTTAGGCCAGTGATTTGTATAGACTGTGTTTGGTCTGTAGGAAAGGATTATAATGGTATACATCATAGAATAGGATGAGATGGTACATATAAGAGATAGGAGTTTTGGTTTCTCATCCTACGTTTGGATGCACTTCAGAAAGTATTCCCGGTCTGCCTTCATTGTTGCTTCACCACTTGTAGCTCTCAAACTCCATTACCTTCACGATGTGTATCTTCAATGTGAAATTCCTCTGTGGATTGATAAAAAAATGCCCAGATGCAGACATAACACGACGTTATTCACATCAAAAAGAGAGCAAAGAACATGCCTTCAAAGACATTTCTTTTTCTACAGTTTATGCCAAATTAATTATTTTTTTAGAAGTCTGGGAAGCATTGTGTTCATCCTACCTTCCCCTCATAGGCAAACTCAGCAAGAACATATCAAACCATTACATCACTACTCCCCCACCAAGGGTATACTAACCCCTCCCCCCACCAAACCCGGCAGAACCAAAATAAATCAAACCTGTCCAAAAAAATTGCAAACCTGTCATCCAAAAGAAACCTCAAAAAAACTGCCGTATGGAGTCTCCCAACCGAGACCCATCAGTACACGTTGACTCCCAAACTATCTGTCCAAAACATTGTAATGTATGGTATCTTTCTTCTCTCCAAACTCATCAAGCCCCTTGTCCCCATCGAGAGCATGAGAGAATCTGAGATGGCTCAAGAATGTGACCTCTGTCATGTCCAACTGATCTTGCCATCGCCTTATGTATGCAACTCCCTATAAAGGAAAAATCTATAAGGGTGTCATTGATCTCCTTCACATATACATCCAAGCGCCACAGGCTCTGGCAACTGCCCCAAATCAGTTGGTAGGTGTAATCATCATCAATCTCAGTAGATGAGATAATGAGGTTACGCTCCTCAATCAATTTAAGTGCTATCACTATCGATTGAATCATGGGTTTCAAATGTGAGGTCGTCGTGATCCAATACATGTCCACCAAAATCATACAACCGTGTTTGTCTCTAACTATCCCAGTTGTCAATCTTCTATATGTGTCATCCTCAAGGCACGAAGGCCCCTCTGCAACATTCATCTTGAGATTCCTTAAATTTGGAGGGACCCAAAAAAAGATGTAGATGATGCAAACTACTTCTCAGCTCAACAATCCCGAGCTGCCTCAACTTCTCATTAAAAATTGGGTCATCCATTTTTTAGAAGGACGTCTTTCCAATCTTCCCATCGATAATTCTCAAGATCTCTACCCATACCCTGCTAAACTTTTGCCTGGTATTATCATATTTAGCATGCATCAAAACCTCCATATAGCTCAACAAATCAGGGAAGGTACACATGCCAACATCCACCCCCTCACTCCACTTTCCTATTTATCTCAAGCATCCAAAGGAATTGTGGCAGCTGTGTACCTGCCCAATCACTCGTCAAGAGCATCAGATCTTCAAAGTTGCCCCATAGAAATCTAGACAGCTCATTGTGGAGAAAAAGATGGTTCATAGTCTCCTCTTGTGTCTCCACACAGTGTAGGCATGCTAACGGCAAGCATATGTTACAATGTCAACTGTTGTCATCAGCCGACAGGGCAACTTTAAGAATCTTCCACCTAATTGCATTTGCCCTAGGTAGGGAATCACTATCCCATATCCATAATTTATGTTGGTTTGTAACCCTTAAATCTGTGAAGATCATCTTTGTCGTCTTCAACAAGAACTCCCCTTTGACCTCAGGCATCCAAATCAGGTAGTCGATGGCATCTAAGATCACCTAGTGTGATTTCGCCACTAAATCCAGCCTGTGATCATCCAACATGTGGTGCAGAACCTCCCAATACCAGCCCTTCATGTTTTTCCATACATCCTTAACCCAAACATTCATCGTTGTGTTTGTCAAGGCTCTAGCATAGTCTTCGAGAAGCTCCGTACACCATTGATCGTGCCAAAAGGAAATCTATTATTACCAACCCACCATCTACCAAGCAGTAGGACCACTGGGAATGCTTGCCAAAGACTTTTCCATAAGGCAACAAAGGAACTTTGCTTCAAGAAACATGAGTGGTATCCATCATGATGCCTATATGGGCTCACATACTTGTCTTTGCAAAACCGTGCCCATGAGAAACTCCCTTCAGGGCCTCCTAGGCTGCCTTGCACCTATACGACTTGGCGATGAGCTACAGGGATGTTAGGTCGACGCCCCCTTCGTGGTAAGCCATTGCCACCTTGTCCCACGGCACCCAAGCTCTCCTTGTCTTGGCGTCTCAAACTTGTCATAGGAAGGAGGATAACATCAAACTAATCTTCCTCAAGATCCCTTGAGGGGCATCCATCGCTATCATCATGTAAAGAGACATAGATGACAATGTGTACTTGATCAACATCTTTCGGTCTGTAAAAGAGAGGCAATTCACCTTCCATGAGGCAGTCTTCTTCTTGACCTTATCCAGCATATGTTCAACATGCATTGTCTTTTACCTCCTTTTCACAAGCGGAATCCCTAGGCCCATGTTTGGTTCGAGACGAGATTATGAAATTAGGGCATGGTTAGTCAATAGATCTGGATTAGTTTATCTGGATCCGAGCCTATTTTTGTTTGGAAACTCAATCCCATTGCAAGCACTCATTAGATTGGACTGACCTCATAACTTGTGTTTTTCAGTGTTGCATATAAACAAAATAACACATAAGACAGAGTCAAATCTAGACTAGGATCCCAAAATCCTACTAAGAGCATGGCAGGACTGACTTGATCTGGATTTGAGGATTACAGAATCCAAAACGGACCCCGTCAGTCTGGTTTCTGCCAAACAAAACAAGACTAGAACTAGGATGGGTTAGTCGGGATTAGCTCCTATGTGTCACAAAAAGACAATGCCTGGTCTGGATCAGATCCCGAACCAAATAGAGGAAAAATAGTTAAAACGATTCAAAGCTAAGAGAACTAAATATCCTTGTCGATCCTTTAGAACTCCCCTAGGTCATCAAACTCTGCCATGAAGCAGGATTTATCCTTATCAACCATTTGACCCGAGACCTTTTGGTATTGGTCAAACATGTTGGCCAAGTGTCGAATAGATGATAAAGATGCTCGGGTGAACAACACTAAATCATCGGCACACAACAACATCAGTGGCACATACCCCTTCCCCCTTGTCTTGAAGCTCTCCATTAGGCCCATGGATAAGTCCTTGATAACCCTCTTCGCCAACAATTTCGATAAACAACGACAGCGAGAGGGAGTTTCCATGCTTGAGTTCTCTCCTCGCCTGGAAGAACCCACTTGTCACGCCGTTGATGGAGACCGAGGTCCAGGAGTCACTAAACATACTTGACACATATTGATCGCCTCTTACAACATGCCAGACTTTTCCAGGACAAGTTTCAAGAAGCTCCAATTGATCAAATTGTACGCCTTCTTCATATCATACTTTATCACCGTGTTCTTCATCACTCCCCCTTATTTGATGTCGTAGATCATCTCCTTCTCCGGCCGAATGTAAGACATAATGTCATTTGACGAAGGCTCTTTGTTCCGTCAAAACGGACATAGGAAGAAGTAGGGCCAACCAGTTACTGAGAATTCTAGCTATAATCATCAGTGATACATTCTCGATTGAAATAGGTTGAAAGTCTCGCTCTAGGCTAGAAGGTGAGTTCACTTTCAGTATCAAAACAAGCATGCACGCCAGCATATTCCTATGAGCCAGGCCTCCCTTGAAAATATGGTTCAAAGCGCCATGAAGTCGCCTTTGATAACCTACTAGGTCGCCCTATAGAACTTCAGCCCAAAACCATTTGGGCATGGCATCGTCGTTGCGTCCTTCATATCTATCATTACCCGCACCTCCTTGGATAGGTTGGCATCAAATTCATGTTGTCCTCTCTCATCCACACCCTATCCAGCCCCACTAGAAATGTGGTCTCATCCGATGAACTAACATCCTCAAGAATTGAGTGATAAACAAGTGCAATCTGATCCACAATCATATGTGGGTCAAAAAGACTGACATGTCCACAAATGTGATCGTGGTAACCGTCCTCCTCTATCTCTTTACTTTGACAACTGTGAGGTAGAACTGAGTGTTCCTCTCCCTATCTTCCAGTCACGAGATCCTCGCCTTCTCCTTCCATAGCATCTCATCCATGCCCAGGATGCCATCTAGCTCCTTTCCGGCCTCTATAAGCAAACCTTCTAACGATACCTAAGGATTTTTGTCAAACTCCATTTGCAACGTGTGTACAACATCTTCCATGTCTCTCTTCTTCTGATGAATATTTCTAAATGTCAGAAGTTTTACATCTTAGCATAGAAGCAAAAAGCCAGATCACCCCAACCCTCCATCTTCCACCCATGTTCTATCATGAACATACATGATTCATGGGACACCAACACCTCCATGAAGGAAAACATTTCGGGTTTCTTGGTGTTGTGAGCAACCCATAACATAGACAAGAGGGGACAATGGTCTAACACTCTTTAACGCGTAATATGTTCCATCTTGGTGTAAGGAATTTGTGTCAGTCATGCGCCATTAATGAATCCCATGTCCAACCTCTCCCAGGTTGTAGGGGTTTTCCTTTGCTTGTCCGCCCAAGAGAACGTACTACCCTAAAAGGAAATCTCATTGAAGTCCATGTCCGCGATCCACATGTTGAACTCCAGCATGCCAGTCTATATGGTTCATTCACACTTCTTCTCCGCTTCATTTCTGACAATGTTGAAGTCTCTCACAATTTGCATGCCATTCTACATTTTTCAATAGCATGCATCATTTTGTCAATCCCTTTCATCTTAATAATATCTTATCACATGCTTTTCAAAAATTAGCTTAGCTTGTTGCAGCGAGTCATGATATAGAGACATTTTCTAAAGCATACTGACGAAATTGTTATGAAGAATCATGATTCAACAATGTTGTATTTTTTATTAGATACATATGTATAGTTGTGATCATCTATATAACTTGTTGCATCTGCTTAGCATCCACCGGGGGACCATGCATTAGTTAAGATCATGCTTGAGTGGCACTAGAGAAACTAAGTTATGTGGAATGTGGGTGCACAGGTTGGGCATATTTAGTTTTAGGGTTTGTTTTTAATTTTTTTGTATGAAGCACAAAATTTAATTAAGTGTAGAATATAACATTGCATTTACAAATAAGTAAACACATAAATATACATGTATAGTACGTCATAGATATGTATATATATACATATTTGTATATGTGGATGGGTGTTTGTGTGTATAAGTGGTTTAATAAATAATTAAGATAATTAGGTTTTCAAACCCGACCTGAAGGTTGACCCAACAAAGCTTTTGGGTCATGGGTCTCTGGTTCAACCGTCGAGTCAACCCGGTTGACTCGGTGATGTCGGCATTACACCATAATACATAATATTACTATATACATATATGTATATACATGTATGTTACAATAATATGTATGTTCATATATATAATTATATAAGTGTGTATATATACACATAATCTATTGTATGAAACCATGAGATTAGGAATCATGAAACATCAAACATACAAAACCAAGTATCTATTCACAACAAAGCAAATAAACCATCTTACAATACTTAGAACAGGTGATAAGATACTTAATAAGTGAATATAATAGTGTATGGATTAGTTGGCGCTGCATGAAAGGATATTAAAACTAGTGAAATGGTCATTTAGGGAACAAAAAATAAAATCAACAAAACTCGGTCGAGTATTTGACTCGAGGGTCGGGTCACCAGGCCGGCAGTTGAACTGCCCGGGTCACCGGGTCAACTCTGGGTCTTGGCCAAAATTGAGTTTCAACCCCACAGACCCAAGAAATTTTTTGGGTGGCGGTTCAACCGGCCAGGTCGGGCTGGGTTTCACAATTGATAAATGTGAAAGAATATTGTATTGAACCGATTCGATTAGATTAGATGAATAAAATAGGTACAACCTTGTCCTATATATAAGAGCAAGGGAGAAACCCAGAGACTTGTGTCCCAAGTTATCAAAACAGGCTGAGACACTAAAGGCCCACTAACTAATTAACCTATTAACTAATGGATCATGAATACTGCAGTAGTAATTCACCACTTGGAGCAGACGGTCATCAATACCACACCTACGACAACTTCACTGTAATACTTACTTAACGCAGCATGAACGCAGATCTCCAACGATGATGTAGCAGTAGTGGTGTCTTCAAAGCGTCTGAGAAGATATGCATAACGTGGCACGAACATGAACGGATGATATGCTTGTGATACAATGCAGGTACCATAACTCTATTGCATGAACCTTGGGGGCTTGATAGGAAAGGAGATATCATCCATCAAGTAAAGTCCCAAGAATATCAACGGAAGGCGATGCTAATACAACAGATGCAACTCGAAGAAGACGTGATAAAAATAGCTCGGTAGCGATAAAATAGGATGAATCAACCTTGCAGATGTAGACTTGGCAGGCTAGAAATTGTTGCACTTCTGAGAAGTCTGAAGAAGCACCTATCTGTCTCTCAAGAATGCAGCAAGAGTGATAATGTTGTCTAAAAGTGGAGAACAGGTGTGTTGAATGAAGCTCCATGAAGATAACCTGGAATATGTATCCTGAATACATATATCATCTCTTCTCATACTCTCTCTCTCTCATACATATTCTCTCACTCTCTCTTCTCATCTCTTCCTCTCCTCTCTATCCTCCCCCACACACCAAATACGACGAGAATGAGTGTTTAGTGTGGAGAAATGGATATATGATCCCCCGCACATGGAAAAAGGGATACACACATGATGGGTGGGAAAGGAATTGGTGGATTTGAGAGGATTTTGTGATTTGGAGATGTCTAGCATGTGGAGAATGAAACTGATAACTGGAGAGAATATGCTAAATGGTTCAATGTAAGATCCGGGTAGAAAATTATATCGATCTAATCCTGACCGGAAAAGGGATTTGTTTGGCCCGTTAGGGCAACAAATCCGGGGTGCAGGGGCGGAGCCCCGTGAAAAAACCGATTAGGCTTAAAAATGGATCCGATTAGCCAAAGATAGATCCGAGTAAGGATCTGAATATCAATAGAGAAAGAGAAGTTGGGGCGGTAAAAAGAAATATAGAGGATGTTAGAAACTTGGGAGAAGACAAATTGATTAGGGGGTGATGGCATGGTTGAATATGGTGGAGTGTTTTGGTCAGGGATAGGTGATGGCGTTGGTGCAACAACACATTATAATTGGGTCTCTAAGTTTAAATGGATTTTGTATGCATCATCAAGATTTTAAATTTGAAATTATGATTGGACTCAACAACGATGGCAATGGGTGTCAGTGGCAGCAAGATGGAGCAGAAGCCAAGCCAAGGGGCTTGGATGATGGCAACGGTGTCTAAAGAGTGTGATCGTCGACTGGGGATACAGTTGCTGGAAAATAAGGCAGCAACTCTACAACAGACGGACACAGAAGATAGCGATGATTATGTCGCTCGGCTGATGTAGCACTTGGTCGCAAGTAAAGAGATGATGTCGGTCTCCTACACGGCTCCAGAGATATTACATGCCATGAGGCCGCATGCAGAGTCAAGTACGAAGCCTCTCCATGTAAGGCGGCGAAGTCTGGTGCTGAGGACGTCAAGGCAGCGCAGTGGTAGAGGTGATGGTTGTGATTGCGATGGCGCTGATTACTGCTCCTGGGATTCACGACGGTTGCGACTCCTTTGGTTGTCGGTGATGGTTGTGGCTAGCGGCGATAACAATAACTGTTATTGGTCGCGACACTTGCTAATGGGCGACACGGCTATGGTGGTCGTCGGCGGTGATGTTGATTGCTACGGTTGGCAGCTACCACGCCAGCGGCTAGGGCCTGGTGCGGCGATGGAGGCATTGATTGTTGTTTTTGTTTGGTAATCTACAGTTGCCCTACGGTAGCTATTGCTGGTCAATGATGGCTAGATAATGGGGGCTGATAGCGCAAGTATGGAGATTTCCGGCGTATGAAAATAAAATTAGATCAATTAAGAAAGAGGAGGATGGGCCATGGAGGCCGAGATATGCCTGGCGGGCAGCCGGCCTAAGCCATGGCAGTGACGGCGGGCTCTCCCCTTGTTGTTCTCTCTCGAAGAGAGGCGACGGTCGGCCTGGGGTTGTGTTCTTTGGTGGCTAGGAGAGGAGGGAAGCGGAGGCAACTAGGGTTCCATCAGGAGTAAAATTGATCTGATACCATGTAAAAGAATATTGTATTGAACTGATTCGATTAGATTAGATGAATAAAAGAGGTACAACTATGTCCTATATATAGGAGCAAGGGAGAAACCCTGAGACTTGTGTCCCAAGTAATCTAAACGAGCCGAGACACTAAAAGCCCACTAACTAATTAACCTATTAATTAAATAGGCTAATATATACTCTTTAATAAATAAACAAACACATGTATAGTCTCTATAAACTTGTGTTACATATGGTAGCATATACAATTGGGGCAAGATAGCCATAGGGTACATGAGAAACACTAATGGGGGTAGTGGTCCAAATATTATTAACCACTTGAATACTACATATGTGATTGCCTAATCATCTAGGGTCACCCTAGAATGAAAATCATGTGTCAATTGTCCTCTATAAAGTTGGCCAAAATTTCTATTGATAAACCCTCAATAGAGCATGAGGTACACAAGATTTTTTCAGGTTTTCATTTTTGTAATTATAAATTGTATATGTTTATCTAGGTAATGAATTGGTCGCTTCAACTGAGAATTGGTGGGTGGAACGGTCTAGATCAACTCCATACCCTTAACCAAGACAAAACTGACCCAATAGTAGTTGGCAAACCAGTTGATTCAACCCGTGAACCAGTTCAGTTTTTTCCGAATCAGCCAGGCTTCTCTGCTTCCCTTCCTGTCGCCCTGAGTGGGAAAAACATGACTTTTTCCAAAGGGCAATGACTTTGTCCCCCGATACCCCCCAAGTCTGGCCCTATAGGAAAGTCGTAGAAGACCTATAAATGGAAGTTACTACTACGAGGACCTCTATCAAGCACCCATGCTCAAGCCAAAGATGATGGCCCCGCCGCTCCACCAGCTACCACTGCCAATTGTTGCTCTCTTAGCATCAGATGCATCCTTGCTTGTTGGTGCCACCGCCAAGGTAACATGATCTGAAAAAAGCCTGCCTTGAGGCTTTACCAGCTTTCGCCTCAAGGTGAGGCTATCCCAATTATGCCTCGACACCTACATCTCATGGACTAAGGCTTACACCTCGAAATGTATGAGGCCTCGCCTCATGGTAACAAGGCTTAGTTGAGGCACAAGCCTCATTCTGGATGATGATGCTTTATGTTTTTTTTTTGCTTTTGAGATAACTACACACTTTTATTGCTATCTCTATATTTTGAATTGATATCTTATTTCTTTCTATATATTTATTTTCTTATTTTGGTGGTTTTGTTATTAACATTGCCTTTAATCCATGTTTCTCCTTTCAACTTAGGTAAAAGCTTTCCATTTAGTATTACTTTTTCGTATACATATATTATATTATATCATACATATCTATATTATAAATAAAGACATTCATATATATACACACACACAATAATGCATACATATATCTCCTTTTTAACATACATTAACTATATATATATATATATATCATGTACACATTTGAGGCTTACGCCTTGAGGCTTATGCCTCACCTCGTTATAAGAAACACACCTTGTTATGCCTCACACACTTTAAAACATTGGGCACTAATCCCTCTTGTTCTTTTATACTTCTCCTTCCCACTACTGGTTCCCACCCCTATTCCTCCCTTCTTCCTTCTCTTTTGATCTTCCTCCTCTTCATGTACTCATCCTCTTTGTATTATCCATGTATTTCTCCCCTTCTTCATGTCTTTTTCTTCTTCCACTACTAGCCCTCTTCCTGTTCACATATTCTTCTTCCTTCTTCTGTCTATTGCTATTCTTCTTAAATAATCAATTAATCAATCACTTGTCTCTTTTCCTATACACTTGAGATGATCTCAGTCTTCATCTGCACCTCATTGTTAACATCTTCTTCTACCACTACACCCTCCCTTCTTTTACTCGTCATTTCCTTCTTCTTCATTTACCCATCTTCTTCTTCTCTACTACATATACCCCTCTTGTTGTTCATATGTTCTTCCTTAATCAGATAATTATGTTTCTAAATTCACCTGTCACCCCCTTAGTCACAAAACTATCTCTGTTGAAGGCTATCTTCACATTGGTGCCGCAATCAGCATTTGAATGTATTGCTGCTGGAGAACTTTTACTACTTTGGATTTTGTCACATGGTTGCAATTTGTTTTCTGTTGTTACATTGGTAAAAGACTAATTTGATTGCTACATTTGAATTCTAATTGATTCTCTCTAGTATCTATATTTTCAAATTTATTAATTTGATTGCTATGTTTCATTTCAAGTGGACATTTACATTATTGTGAGCAATTCTGCTTTAATGTGTTTCAGTTGTACATTTCCCATGATTTTCATATAAATATTTTAGATTCTTTACATTATTTATGACGCCAAGCACAATTAAAAGAAGCAGAGGTAGACCTAAGTTAACTTGGGAAGAGCTTATAAAGAGATGAGTCTTTACATCATGATCAGAGTGTGACCCGTAACATAGATGATTGGAAAAAATGATCCATGTAGCTGACCCCAACATGGTTGGGATTGAGGCTTAGATGATGATGATGATGATGATGATGATGATGATGATGATGATGATGATGATGATGATATTATTTATGATGCCATGCTGACACCACTAGTTCAACCGGTTTTCCATTGGTTAGTTTTGAAATATTTCACATTTATACAATACTATAGGTAGATAGAGACATATACAGACTAAGTGTATATACATAAAATAAGATAAAACTACTAGAACGAATCACCCCCTAACTCATCCCATATGCCTAGCCCTTCATAAGAAAAATGATATAGCATCACCGTAGACGTTGCATGATCAGTGACCCAGACTCCCTTGACTTTCATCAAGGCACTAGACCTAGGACTGATGAAAGCAGAAGCAACAACCCCCTCCACCATGACTAATCACCATGATTAGAAGCATCAGTATCATCAGCTGCTCTGTGACCAACAACAACAACCTTCATCTTCGTAACCAGCAATGGCAATCATCACTGCTACATTGGTCACACAAATCGATGTCGATGCTTCCAACAAGGCCAATAACAAACATTGTTGTTGCCGTGACGTCACTATCTAGACCAGCAACATGTGATATGTTTATTCCTCTTCCCAAATAGGTGCTTGTGCACATTAATGGATAAGTGGTCACTTGGTGGGTGGTGTGTGATGTGTCTAGGTGGCTAATGAATATGCAAAGGGATAGACCGTTGTTGGAACAATGAGTGTGCTTTCTAGTGAAACAGCCTAGAGCTTCTTTCTCAGGCGAGTTTGGAATTAGTTATCACTCTCCTTTTGTCATAGTTCATTCCAAAGTGAGAGGGCCATGAAAGGTCTACTGCAAGTCTCTTTTTCACTACATTATTTTCTTGACATATGAGCCACCTAATTTTATGTTGCTGAAGACCTGCTAAAATGAAATTTAAAAAAAAAATCAAGGTTTGAACTGATAAAATTCAAAACTAACTTATTTATTCATGTCACAACTTAAAGCATTGATATATGTTAGTGCCTATTTACTTAAGTTGTGTCTATTTACTTAAGTTATTTTAGTCTATTTGTAATATGGGCCTAGTTGTGTCTTGACCCATTAGGACTTGTCTTGAGTCTGTATGCTTCCCCCTTATCCTATTTATAGGAAAGGGTGGTTGTCTCTTATCAATAAGAAAAAAAACCTACACAAAAGGGGACTTCCCCCATCATATTGTTGTTTCTACATGGTATCAAAGTAGTCGATCATGTGTTGCCCCCAACCCCCTACCTCTTCTTGAAGTCGTCTCCATCTTCAACAACAAAATCATCTGCTTTGAAGTTGTTGCTACTGGATCTACATGGGTCGCCATGCCACCGTCATGATTAGCTGCCTTTAGAGCCACCAGATCTATCACGTTTGCCATCTTCATCTATATTGTTGCATATCTACACTGCCATCATCTATCCTTTGTAGATCTACACCATTGTCATCTACATCCTTGCATATCTCTACTGCCTTTATCATCTATGCATCTATTGAGATCTAGTCCCAGATCAAGGATAAAGATCTCCCCTTTCTAGTGTTTTTGAGGACATATCTCCCCTATACTGATATGGTGAGATTTGGAAGAAAAAAATTTCATCTTATACTACTGAATATGGGGCTTTTCTGCTATTGTTCATTGTTGACACGGTGTGTCACTACTTGACACGGTGTGTTGGCGGACATCAACTTCATTCATGACTTTGTTCACCGCTTTCGAACACACGATGCGTCACTTTCAGACACAACATGTTGCATGTACCTTGACATAGTGTGTCATCTTTTGACACCAGTGTCACTTGCTTCTGTCTCAAAATTCAACAAATCAACACAGCATGTTGCCTTGAAGCATGGCGTGTCAGTGTGCATCTGTTTTGACAAATCTGTCGTCACAATACAAGACATGGTCCTTAAAAATTTTGACACAGTGTGTTACTACTTTGTTGATATTTTTCGTTGCACATCCTACACGGCGTGTCAGTATGCGACATGGCGTGTTGCTACCTTGCTGCCCCGAGCTATGTCAACTAACACGGGTTGTGTCGCTCAATGACACAGTGTGTCGCCTACTTTTTGTTGGCGCTGACTACTACTGTAATATCAGATACAACGTGTCTCTTCATCGACATGACGTATCTGCTTCACGTTGCTACATCTTGGCGTGCTACATCATCTACTCATAGCAAAAGGTTCTACATATGGCGTGCTTCTATCCTTTTCTAACCAGCAACAATTATTTTCCCTTTTTCAATAATTTTATATTTTTTCTACATCCCCGGTACTATACCAACCGTACATACCTTTTTTGTCTACCTCATTAATACTTGTACTACCCCTCATACACATATTGTTCATCATGCTAATTGGATCCTATGATTTTTGACCTAGTCAAAAAACATTTTGCAGGGGCTTCGGGTCGTAAAAAGATCCATTTATTTTTCCTATCCGGATCTATGTAATCGGGTCATATTTCACCATGACTCGAGTTGTCGGTTACTTCCTCCGCATACTTTCCTACATAGTACTTGCCTCAACCATTGTTTTTTACTTTCCACCCCAACCGCTCTCTTGACTCTTTTCATGGTTGGCATGAGGGGGAGAATTGAGGATGATGAGTAGAGAGGAGATGAGATGGAGGAGAGAAGAAGAAAGAAGAAGACTTTAGTTCCACTGCTATGTGGTTCTCCATGCTACTTTTGTTACTACTATGTGATGTGCTTTTACTGCTATATGGAGCTTCATACTACTTTTTGGTGCTACTATGTGGCGTTTCTTTACTTCTATGTGGATCCTTTCATTGCTATGTGGATCCTTCATGCTACTTTTGATGTTGCTACGAGAATCTTTTTGCTACTATTATTACTTTTTCATCATCATCTCACTTGATTACTGCTACTACTTTAATATACTATCTTTTGTTGATTTTCTATTCGACAACGTCATTGTTGCTACTTGTGATATGATTAGCACATCTTACTTCCTGCTTTGTGAGTTTGCACTACTATTGTCCGTGTTCTGTTTGCACGTTGACTCTTTGTAAGTGTCTTGAATACATCTGCTGCGACTGTGACCCAGCGCTCTCTGGACTGTAAAGTTATCAAGACGCCCACCTATGCACCAACCTATTTATTGCATTAAGTGGGTGTCTAAGGCCTTTTAAGCTTAAATTAAGCCATTTAAAGGCTAAATTAGCACATTTTGAGTCTAGATTTGGTCAAACTAGATCACCTTGAGTCGTTTTATGGTTCAAATAGGTCTAATTTGTTAACCTAGAGGTTATACATTGTCCATATTTTGATAATGACTTAACCATTCTATTCATATGTATCTAATATGTGTATTCAAGATTTATTTCAGGTGTTAGGTACATGAAAAGGATCAAATTGCTCAAGCCCTGATTTTCTCAAGTTCAAGTCAAAAGTTATACAAGTGTACTTTTTAGGAAATCCATGTAAATGACCTTAGAATATTTTTGTAATCAATTGTATTGATGATATGGCTTATAACTAAGATGAGAAAATTGATTGGGACACTTAGCACCAAGTTTTAATCACTTTTGATGCACTTTAGCAAATTGATCACAGGCAGTCAATCGGCCGAGTTACAATCTCGACCGATCCACCGGATCAATTCTCTGAAGAGTGCATCGGTCGAGTTGTGCATTCACAGAACTCGGCCGATGGGGTTACTACCAAACATAACTTTCATTGGTCGATCGAGTTTCCTCAGGACAAACTCGACCGATGGTTTGAAAATTGGGTTTGTCTTTTACCCAATTGGTCGAGTTACCTTTATTGAAACTCAATCGAATGCACTGTACGAAAATTGCAGAAAAAGTGATTGTGACCGTTGGTGACTTATTTGGACGAAAATAGATCTGTTGCCTTGGGAAAAAAGGCTATAATTCGACCCTAAGTGTTACCCAACTCAAAGGGGCACCCTCATCTATAAATAAGACCTCTTAGATTTCATTCCAAGGTTGCTCATTCCATATATTCTTGGTTCTTGCTTAGTTGAGAGTGTTGCACTCCTTTGAGCCCCTTTCTCTCTCTACCTTCAAGTCAAATCCGTGAGTATGAGTGAGTTAGGATCTGTTGTAAGAGAGGTACCCCTTGTATTCATGTAAAGCTCTCCACCTCCATCTTCCTACCCCTTTCCTATTGAAGAAAAGGTTGAAGATCTTCTTCGAGTGAAGGAGAAGGAGTTGATGTTCTTCAAGGTTGAAGAAAGCTTGGTGTTCCAGATCTCCAAGTGAAGGAAATAGGCAAGACAGACGTTCAAGAAGGATAGGCAATTCCTTGAAGGCCAAAGACTTGAAGGAGTGGGTAAGTCCTTGTTGAAGGATGAAGACTCCATGGTTCAAGTAGGTAAGTTCCTTCGGTAGGTTGAAGATCCTTGCTTGAGGTATTAAGTCCTTGGATGAATGTGGTTGTTGTCTTGTAATCTTGTGAATGAATATAAGAGCATCAAGAATGCAAAGTCCTAGAGCCTAACCACCTCTAGGTAGTGAACTGACTCACTTCTAGTTCGAAGTTTGAAACCACAATAAACCACTTTGTCCAAGTGTATGTTCTTCATTGTCTCTCACCCTTGCTATGCGTGTTAGTTAGGATCTCAAATTGGATGTATATTTAAGTTTTTGTACTTAATATAATTTGGTGGTCTAATTCATTTTGTGAGATTTGTGAAGCTCTATTCACCCCCCTCTAGAGCCCTTGATCCAACAAGTAGTATCAGAGCATGTCTTCTCTAAGCTACTTCTATAAGTAGGAGAAGATGGGCAACTTAGCACTTCGATCTCTCAACTTGGAGGAAAGCTTATCCATGCGACCTCTGTTGGGTTTTGTGGAGAAAACATGTGTGGCGGAAGCAATAAAAATCTACACAACCCAAAACAGGATCTCGTCGACAACAGTGTATTCGGAAGGAGTGTTTACAGGATATACCTTATCACGGAGTAAGTCCGGTGATATCCTGCGACACAAAGGTGTGCAACGACACTTGTCTACACGGACAAAACTTCTCTCATGTTCGCTGTCGCAGGAAGATCCGGCGACGCTCCTTTTGTGCGATGATGTACGCCGCTCATAACGCACACGGATGGTCGTTGATGTCCTCCGAACGCATGCATCTCAGCGTCTGTGTCTATACTTCATCCACGCGGATGGACTGGAACTCCACGTCGCTCTTCCTAAGCCGACAGGAAGGAGTCGTGTCTGTGTGGCGGTGTGCTAGCGGCGTGTTGCTCTCCTTTCTCTCCTAAGGATGGTGACGGCTAGGGTTTACATACATGAGTGTAAACTGAAAAGCTTCTCTCAATATCTTATATAAATATCAGCCGTCAACCTCCTTTAAATAGGATACGAAGGGAAGTAGGGTTTCCTAAACCCATCGGTAAATAGAAACGTTGTGTTAATTAAAATGCTCGTGGATTAATTAGAATATTCTAGAATTCATTAATTAACCAAATAATCACATTAATTGATTAATAAATATATGACTCCATGCAATCACTTGGGATGGCTCTATGTGCATATATACCAACAGACTCCCACTTGCACTTAGAGCCAGTCACTCCAATATTATTCTGATCGATTACATAAACATTTTAGTAATCAATGTGATTCAGAGCAATTCCAATCAAATCCACAATTATACTCCTATTCCAACACATCCTATGAGTGTGACCCGGTAGGCTCCAAATTATGTTGGCAGTGATACCCATAATCATATTATGATTTCACAAGCAATGATTGGTATCTAGCAAGACATCATTGCCACCCAAGTAATTGGAGAAGTTGGAGAACAACTTAACCTATCATTCATGACTGGTGTTACAATGATTGTATAGTTCCTTTGTCGCTGATATCCGGATTGAACTTGAGTCATGTTATTGTTATCCTCTTCAATGTTCAATCCATGTTCCTTGAACTAGAGCAGACTGTCTGAGATATATGTAAGCTCAATATCACATATTGACTCACATCAGCATGGCCATGCATTTCTCAGTCTCGCTTATCAAGTGGCCGGAATATCAAACTCCCGTAGGAAGGACAAATTCCATCTACATCACTCACAGTCATCCCCATGTGTCACAGTGCACCCAAGCACCATCTTTATGGCAATCCTTATTCAGGACCATGGTGGATGATGTCAAAGTACATCAAACGACATGTGATAAGTGTAGTGACTTCAGGTCTAAGAACCACAGTCACCACCGTCATTATGAGATGTGACTCTAACTACCAATCATGGTATCCATGTGTCACTCTCAAGGTGGGTCTATCCGATACACTTTTCTCTAACAAGTATATATGTATTTGGTTTGATATCTCCATATCATGGATAATGAGATTCTTCCATCAACCAACATACATTCTAATCTTATGTGTTATTGATGTCTATGGATATTTCCACAATAACAATCGATTAGGGACAAAACAAGAATACATACTCTTAGCATACATATGATCTCACTATTCAGGTCATCAACATGAAGACATGTGTCATTGAGTATATTATTCTATAGACATCTATAAGTTTTATGGTCATCTCACAATATAAAACATAAACATATAGATTGGAAACTTACCTTTATTGATATGATCAATGTAGTATTACAAATCATTTACATAGTATCCCATTACAATAATCAAATGATAGTCTCTATGGGCACACATACCAATAGATTCCCACTTGCACTTATACCCAATCACTCATGAATCTCAATCCAAGTGATCGAACATGTCCATCATATTTCTGCTGTGAAAGTGCTTTTGTGAGCGGGTCAGCCACATTGCTTTCTATAGGTACTCTGCAAATCTTCACATCTCCTCATTGTGCGAACTCTCGTATGAGATGGAACCACTGTAGAATATGTTTGGAACGTTGGTGCGATCTTGGTTCTTTAGCCTGTGCAATTTCTCTGTTGTTGTCACAAAACAACTCAATTGCATCACCAGCGCTTGGAACCACTCCAAGTTCAGAAATGAACTTCTTGATCCAAACAACTTCCTTTACAACATTAGATTAGCAATATATTTGGCCTCTATTGTAGAATCTGCAACCGTCTCTTGCTTGGAACTCTTCCAGCTCACAACTCCGTTGTTCAGGCAAAACACAAATCCATATTGCGATCTGTAGTCATCTTTGTCAGTTTAGAAGCTAGCATCGGTGTAACCCTTTACCACGAGCTCTTCCTCACCACCGTATACCAAGAATTGATCCTTAGTCCTTCTCAAGTACTTTAGGATATTGTTTACAGTTGTCCAGTGACATTCACTTGGATCTGACTGATACCGGCTCGTCATGCTCAAATCATACGACACATCAGGATGAGTACATAGCATCGCGTACATGATAGATCCAATTGTTGATGCATATGGAATCTTACTCATGCGTGCCCGTTCATCACATGAACTAGGACATTGGGATTTAGAGATCATAACCCCATGGGACATGGGCAAGTTACCTCTCTTAGAACCCTCCATGCTAAACCTCTTTAGCACCTTGTCAATGTATGTGCTCTGACTTAGGCCTAGAAGCCTTCTAGATCTATCTCTATAGATCTTGATCCCTAGTATATAGGATGCTTTGCCTAAATCCTTCATAGAGAAGGTCTTCCCTAGCCAACCTTTTACTATTTGAAGAGTAGGGATGTCATTTCCCATCAATAGTATGTCATCTACATACAATATGAGAAATATGATTGTGCTCCCACTAACCCTTTTGTAAACACAAGGTTCATCTTCATTTTGACTAAATCCAAACTTTTTGACTACTTCATCAAAACATAGATTCCAACTCCGAGTTGCTTGCTTCAATCCATAGATTTACCTTTGTAGCTTACAGACTTTATTGGATTCCTTTGGATCGATAAAACCCTCAGGTTGTGTCATGTACACATCCTCGAGTAAATTCCCATTAAGGAATGTTGTTTTAACATCCATCTGCCAAATTTCATAGTCATGATAAGCTGCAATGGCAAGCATGATCGTGATGGATTTAACCATGGCAACTGGTGAGAAGGTCTCGTCATAATCAACACCTTGAATTTGATGGAATCCTTTCGCAACCAATCTACCTTTATAGGTTTGAACATTTCCATCCATGTCAGTCTTCTTCTTGAAGAACCACTTGCACCCTATGGGTTTTACCCCTTTGAGTGGATCCACCAAGGTCCATACCTTGTTGGTGTACATGGATTCCATCTCAGATCTCATGACTTCGAGCCATTTCTCAGATTCTGGTCCCTTAGTAGCTTCTAGATAGGAAGTTGGCTCATCTGCTATGCCCAATTCATCACTGTCTTGAGTCACGAGAAATCCAAATCTCCCAAGCTCAAGTCGTATCCTACTAGACCTACGAGGTTCCTGTGTTACATTTGGAACTTGAAATTCCACAATAATTTGTGAGTCTTCATATTCCTTATGTACCTCCTCTGGTTCTCTACTTTTTTGTTGGTCTCGAAATTCTTCGAGCTCTACATTCCTCCCACTAATTCCTTTGGAAATAATTTTTTTCAAGAAATACAGCAGTCCTAGCAACAAACACTTTGTTGTCAGTTGGTGTGTAGAAGTAGTATCCCCGAGTTTCCTTGGGGTATCCAACAAAATAGCATTTTTCTGATTTGGGTCCAAGCTTTTCAAGAAATTGTTTCCTAACATAAGCTTCACATCCCCAAATCTTTAACATAGACAAATTGGGATGATTCCCATTCCATATCTCATATGGTGTCTTTTGAACCGATTTGGAAGGTACATGGTTAAGTGTAAACGTTGTAGTTTCAAGAGCATATCCCCATAACGATATTGGAAGTTCGGCTGAACTCATCATTGATCGTACCATATCTAATAATGTACAATTCATTCTTTCTGACAAACCATTATGTTGTGGTGTACCAGGTGGAGTCCATTGTGATACAATACCACAGACTCTTAGAAGGTCCTCAAACTCTTGGCTTAAGTATTCGCCACCTCGATCTGAACATAGTGCTTTAATACTCTTACCAAGTTGCTTCTCTACTTCATTCATGAAAGTCTTGAACATTTCAAGAGTTTCTGACTTGTATTTCATAAGATATACATAGCCATACCTATTGAGGTCATCAGTGAAGGTAATGAAGTATTGATAGCCTCCTCTAGCATTTGATCTAAAAGGTCCACATACATTAGTATGTATGAGCTCTAGTAGATCACTAGCTCTCTCACTGTGTCCAATGAAAGGAGTCTTGGTCATCTTCCCTAATAAACATGCCTCACATGTCTCCAATGATTCAAAATCAAAAGAGTCTAGATAACCATCCTTATGGAGTCTAGATATGCGCTTCTCGTTTATGTACCCAAGACGACAATGCCATAAGAATGTTTTGTTTGAGTTGTCAAGTTTTAACCTTTTAGTATTTACGTTGTATATGCTAGTCTCAAGTTCTAACAAGTAGATACCATAAGACATAGGGGCATTGCCATAAAAGATCTCATTTTAAGAAATAGAAATAATTCCATTCTTAATGTGAAATTCAAATCCAATCTTATCCATACAAGATACATAAATAATATTTCTTTTAATGGCAGGTACATAATAGCAATTCTATAATTCTATTACAAGGCCCATAGGCAAAGATAAACTAATAACTCCAATTGCGGTGGCAGCAACTCTTGCTCCATTAGCGACCTGCAGCTCGACTTGGCCCTTTCGTAAAGGCTTACTACTTATCAGATCCTTCATATTAGAACATATGTGAGATCCACATCCGGTATCCAGTACCCATGATGAATAAGTATTTAGGTTTATCTCAATAATGTATATAACTGAAGTGGAGATCTCTATCCCCTGCTTCTTCTTCCTCAGTTCCTCCAGGTAGAGAGGACAATTTCTTTTCCAATGTCCATCCCGGTGACAATGGTGACAACTGCCTTCTTTGGAGATCCCACCTTTAGCTTTGAGCGCGGATGACTTTGGATTTTGTCTGGTTTTAGAACTTTTCTTAGCCTTGCCTTTGCCTTTTGAATTTCTCTTTGATTTGCTGGTCATCATCACAGACTTGGGCTTGTCTTTCTTCATCTGTGCTTCAGCTGTCCTCAACATGCCCAACAATTCTGACAACGGCTTGTCAAGATTGTTCATGTTGTAGTTCATGAAAAAATGATTATATGATTCAGGCAACGATTGTAGAATCACATCAGTGGCCAACTCTTGACCTAGGGGAACTCCCGGCTTGGATAGGCTTTCCACGTACCCAATTAAAGTGAGTCTATGGGTGCCAACTAAGTCTCCCTCTTTCATCTTGCTCCTGAACAAAGCCTTTGAGACATCATATCTCTCCTGTGTTGCTTGATGTTGATACATGTTCTTGAGATGTGTTACCATCTCCATGACATTCATGTTCTCATGCTTCTCTTACAACTCATAGTTCATTGAGTACAACATCAGACACTTGACATCCGCAACATCATCAAGGTGCTTCTTGTAAGCATCCTTTTCAGCCTTGGGCGCATTTACAGAGGGTTCCGCTGGCTCTGGTGTTTCAAGAACATAGAGCTTACGCTCATGTGTAAGAATAATTTTCAGCGTCCTAAACCAGTTTTGAAAGTTGGTTCCAGTAAGTTTGTCCTTCTCAAGGACCGATCGCAACGAGAAAGTGTGAGTGTTGTTTGCCATTTGATTGCTACAAAAGAAAATTTTGTATTTAGTCCAAAACATTTTGACTTTTAAAGATTTGATAAACAAGATTAATTAGGCCTTTAATTAATTACGCTCCCACTATTTTTAATTCAAATTGATAGCCCTCACTATCAACTCGGAAGATTGCAATGCACAACCTTCTAGTGAGCCAAGATCCAAAATAATTGGATCAATGCCCAGCCAACGCCGGCGTCAAAGACCAAATACTAAGGTGGGCAACTTTTTCCAATTGCATCATATGCAACTCTTGGATAGATGATTATGCACAACTCCTTGCCATGATGCATCTGTGTGTCTCTATGTACTTGATCCTATCAAGGTTCCCTAGTTAAGTCCAACCCATAAGCCAACACAATAAGTGTGTACCCTGCGGATGCAGACCTACACACCCACCATCACACTTCCACGAGATAGACAGTGTGCCCCTGAAAGGTCTACGGGATTTTACGTCAGTACACTTAGGAAAATCAATATTTTCCATAGTTGACCCGTCTAAAACGTCAAAAATAGAAGCATGCGGTGTATGTGGAATTAGGTTTAGATTTGCACATTAACAATTTTAATTCGCATCGTATGCAACATAAAAAATAGTATACTACGATTTGATCATATCGAAACGAATCCAAATACTTCGTAGATCGATGTTGCTCTGATACCACTATTGGGTTTTGTGGAGAAAACATGCACGGCGGAAGTAACAAAAATTTACACAACCCGAAATAGGATCTTGTCGACAACAACGTATTCATAAGGAGTGTTTGCGGGATATACCTTATCGTGGAGCAAGTCCGGTGATGTCCCGCTACACAAAGGTGTGCAACGACGCTTGTCTACACGGACGGAACTTCTCTCCCATTCGTTGTCACTTGGGATGGCTCTATGGGCATATATACTAACAACCTCTGGTCTTCGACGACACCAACTTCCTCTATTGGAAGAGAAGAATGCCTATCTTCAAGGAGTAATCTATGAGATGTGGAAGGTGGTGCATCTAAAGTATGAAGATCTAAAGGAGGAAATCTCCACATGGACGGAAGCCCAAATGAAACAAGCTCAGCTCAATGCTAAAGCCGTGAGAATCATCTATGCAACCCTCACTCCATCCAAGTTCAACCGGATCTCCTTTTGGGACACCGCACATGAAATTTGGAACAAGCTATGTGTCACCTATGAAGGAACGGAGCAAGTGAAAGAAGCCAAGATCTACATGTTTGGTGGTCTACTTGAGAACTTCAAGATGGGTAAGAATGAAAGAGTGGCAGACATGTACACAAGGCTTAATGTGATCATCAATGGATTGGAAGCCCTTGGTAGTGTGATGGATAAAGGCACAATCAACTCCAAGATCTTAAGATCTCTTAGAAAGAGATGGGAGCCCAAGGTTACATCCATTGAAGAAGTGAACAAGCTTAGTGAATTGTCGACCGAGGTGCAGGTTGGAAGCCTTCAAGCCCACGAACCAAGGCTTGATAAGCAAGAAGAAGAAAAGAGAGAAGAGAAGCAGTCCAAGAAGATCAAGGACACAACCTTCAAAGCTCAAATTGAAGAAATGGTTTGGAAGCCACAACTTGCACTAAAATCCCCTACTCATTCCTCAAGTGAAGATGAAGGCCCAAATGAGCATAAAGAAAACTACTCAAAGGACAAACACTTCAAGGGGAAGCCTTCTTCATCAACTCCTAGATGCTATGAATGTGGACAAAAAGGCCATTATAAGAGTGACTGCCCCAAGGACAAGAAGAGCCATCACAAGAGCAGCCACAAGAAGGACAAGGAGTACAAGAGAGAAGGAAAATATAAGAGAAAGGAGAAGAAAGAAAGAAGAAGCAAAGATGCAGCTCATGCAGCTTGGGAGGAGTCTTCCTCAAGTTCTTCTAGCTCCGAAGATGGAGAATGCAACCTTGCTCTTATGGCCTCTACAAGTGAAAATGTAGGTGAGGCAAGTGAGGTAAGTGAAGTCAATTTGCATGAGTTGTCTAAGGAAACTCTTATTGATATGGTTAATGCTTGTCTGTCATCTTTTACTAAATGCAAATCTAAAAAGAAAAGGTTAGGAAAGATAATAGATGATCTTTGTGCTAAAATTGATATTCTTGATCAAAATGAAAAGCTACACCTTGATAGTATTGATACCTTGCAAGGGAAATTTCTTGATCTTGAGCTCCAATACAATGGAGTAGAGGTTGAGAACGGTGTCTACCTTAAAACCATTGTTGCTCTTAAGGAAGATAACCAAAAATGCCTAGATGAGATAGATATTCTTAAAAACTAAAAATGTAGAACTAAATCTCATTGATGAAGCTAGGAAGCAAGAAACTCATGCTTATCAAAAGAAATTTTTTTCTTTAAATCTAAAAATTCCAAGTTGTTTGCTCAAGTTAATGATCTATCATCTAGACCAAGGAATGAAGTTTTGTCGGTGTCGGCGGTATTTTGACCGAAATATTGATACCGACGGGTATTGATACGGAAATATGTGTGCATACCAATAGGATCACAAATACTGATAATACCAGCATGTATACCGCCAATACCGCCATTTTCAATGGTTTCGGTGCAAAATGCACTACTAACTTCATTGTACCGACCAAAACCAGCGGTATACCGATGGGTATACCGTTTTTTGCGAGAATGACTGTTGTTACTTATTGGGAGGAGAAAAGAAGGTACATTTGGATGATTTTTGGCGATTGGAGCTAATACCAACCCAAATCAAGGTAATTCTAGATAATCTCTTTCATTTCTACCATTAGCAACCTCTCCATCTCTTTTTCCTACTTTTTTCTTACACTTTCACCTTAAAAAGGTGTCTTTTACCGCCAAAGCCTAGTATTACTCCAAATTTTTATATGTTTACGCGAACATACATACATCTATAAGTGTATTATATAGATCTGCAAATATTATCACTAGATCTTCCTACTTACAACACTATTACTATTACCATACAATTTATCTAAAGCATATTACAATCAGTATTGATAAAATTAGTTACTTATTTATGTTTAGTGGAAGATCTTATACTAAAGAGTAATGTGAATATAATACAAAGGAGTATTATACACATACAGTATTGCACATGAATGAGAAACATGAAACTTCATACAATTTGCCAATAATGATGTGTAAGAGGAGCATGTGACTACATACAACCACCTTTATAAGATGCACATGTCATGGTCGCAATATCTCAGTAATATCAACTCATCACTGTATGGAGAACCAGCGCGCCACTCAACAAACAACTGATGTGAGTTGTAAATAAATATGTTGTTCATATGTTGTAAATTGTATATTATTGCATAATTGTGTGTATTTAAGTTTGTGACTTGTGCTTGTCAAATTTCATATCTTAATTCCTACATTTTATAATCGAAATCTCAACGAAATAGGACAGATTCCTTACCTCCCACATGGACCCCCCCTCTTACACACCCAATATAGAATTTTATTGCATAGAACGCTGGATTTAGGTGTAGAAATCACACATGTAAAATTTTATGAATTAATTCATTCATTTTGGCATCAAAACGGCCAAGATTGCATCTGTCGGTATTTCTGTCGGTATACCGGTAAATACCCATTTCCAAGCTGTCAAAACAGTTTCGGTATCAGTCACCTTGTTCCTTGATCTACACCTATTTTGTAAAGTAATGAGGTAGCTAGCACTGCTTTAGAACGTGATTCTTTTCATATTAAAGTCCTCTGTTTAGAGGTTGACCTATTGCATGCTAGAGATGATATTTCTAGTTTATCTTCTACTGTCATTTACCTTAGTCATGATAATGCTAAGTTAAGAGCTTCTTTGCAAAAGTTTCTTACGAGAAAGAAATCCCTTAATGTTGTCCTAGAACACTTTACCAAACAAATTAGTACTAGTGGTTTAGGATATAATGGAACTGCTCCCAAGGGTAAGAACAAGAACAAGAGTAAGGGTAAGAAGAAGAGTGTGGAACCTCCTATCTTCCATGGAGAGACTTCCAGCTCTAAGAACCCTATGGTATGTGTTCAATGTAAATGTGATGATCATTACTCTACTTATTGTCCTTACAAGCCAAAGGGGACCAATCCAAAGATGAAATGGGTCCCCAAGCTAACCCCGGATCCCAAAGTTTGAGTTGGGTACCGACATCCTTCTTTCATGCAGGTCAAAAAAAGGTGGATTGTTGATAGTGGCTGCTCAAAACATATGACAGGTAAAATTAGTCATTTCAACAAATTCATAAAAAAGAAAGGAGGATCGGTGACCTTTGAGGACAACAAAAAGGGTAAGGTAATAGGTGAGGGTGATGTAGGCAACGAGCTAAGTATTAAAAATATTTTTCTTGTTGATGGCCTATATCACAATTTGATAAGTGTAAGCCAACTTTGTGATCATGGATATATTGTTCTATTTACTTCCTTAGAATTTTGCTTCTAGATTATGTCACTTACAATGTCATATATAAGAGAACTAGAAATGGTAATCTTTATGTTATTGTGCTTGATTCTCTAAAGCCCGTACTTGATAGGTGCTTGGTTGTGAATAAAAATAATATTTCTCATTGGCATTGCCGGTTGGGTCATGTGAATATGCATCAAATGAAGAAATTGAGCAAAAAGGAATTGGTTCGGGGACTTCCCAAAAAGTATGAGGAATGACAACCTTGTACACAAGGCAAGCAAACTAAGTCCTCCTTCAAATCCAAAGAAGTCCTTAGTACCAAAAGAGCTCTTGAGCTTCTTCATATTGATCTATTCGGACCTATGAGAACTCAAACGCTTCGTGGTTCCAAATATTATTTTGTGATTATCGATGATTTTTCTCGCTATACTTAGACCTTCTTTCTCATTTCTAAAAGTGATACTCTAGATGTTTTCACTAACTTTTATAAAAGAGTTGAAAACGAAGCGTCTTGCATGATTGTTTCCATTCGCAGTGACCATGGGGGGAGTTTGAAAATGATCTTTTTGAGTGTTTTTGTGAAAAATCTAGTTACTCACACAATTTCTCTTCTCCTCGTACACCTCAACAAAATGGGGTAGTAGACAGAAAGAATAGATCGCTACAGGAGATGGCTAGGACCATGCTTCTAGAATATGACATTCCTAAGAAGTTTTTGGCTGAAGACGTTAGCACCGCTTGTTTTGTGCAGAATTGAGTTTTTACGCATCCTTCTTTGAAGAAAACCCCCTATGAGTTATGGCGTGGTAAAAAGACATCCATTAATTTCTTTCACATTTTTGGATGTCCTTGTTATGTTTTAAACATGAAGGATTCTCTTGACAAGTTTGATCTAAAATTGTACAAGGCTTTCTTCCTAGGCTATAGCACTACAAGCAGGATTTATAGAGTTTTAAATATTGAACTGTCTAAAATTGAAGAATCTATTAATGTCAAGTTTATTGAATCTAACCCTGCAATTGGAAAGAATGTTGTTGATAATGATATTGCAGATGACTTATTTCCTATCTTGAAAAATCTCAACATTGACAACAAAGGTAAGCATGTGGTTGAAGCAGAAGATGAAGAGAAGAAGGATCCCACTCCTCGCTTCACAAAGAATCATCCCAAAGAGGTAATCATTGGCAACCCATTTCAGAGAGTGAAGACACGAGCTACCTACAACAAAGAACAAGTAGATAGTGCCTTCATCTCACAGCTGGAGCCAAAGAACATCAAGGAAGTTGTTGGAGATGACGAGTGGATCCTACCCATGAAGGAGGAACTAGAGCAATTTGAGAAGAATCATGTGTGGAATCTAGTGCTAAGACCAAGTGATAGAAAAATCATTGGCACCAAGTGGGTCTACTGCAACAAGCTTGATGAAAAAGGCAAGGTGGTAAGAAACAAAGCAAGGTTAGTGGCACAAGGCTACAATCAGCAGGAAGGTATTGATTTTGATGAAACTTATGCTCATGTTGCTAGACTTGAATCTATTAGAATGCTACTTGTCTTTGCTAGTTATAAAAAAATCTTACTATATCAAATGGATGTTAAAAGTGTATTTTTGAATGGTACAATCGAGGAGGAAGTATTTGTTGCTCAACCTCTAGGCTTTGAAAATGAAAAGCTACCTAATCATGTTTATTTGTTACAAAAAGCTCTCTATGGGATCAAACAAGCACCTTGAGCCTGGTATGAGAAATTAAAGAACTTTTTGTTAGACAATGGTTATGTTATGGGCAAAGTTGATTCTACCTTTTTTTTTAAACACGCTTCTAGCAATTTTCTTATCATTCAAATTTATGTTGATGATATCATATTTGATGGAAATGATTTTGATCTTTGTAAGGAGTTTAGTTCTCTTATGCAGAGTGAGTTCGAGATGAGCATGATGGGTGAGTTGACTTTCTTCCTCAGCTTCCAAATCAAGCAAACCAAAGATGGAAACTTCATCAACCAAGGCAAGTACACAAATGAACTACTCAAACGCTTTGGAATGGAGAACATGAAGCTGAAGGAAACACCCATGTCCAACACAGCCAAATTTGATAGAGATGAAGAAGGTGAGAAGGTAGATGAGAAGCTCTATAGAGGTATGATTGGAAGTTTATTTTATTTAACTGCCTCTAGACCTGACATTATGTTTAGTGTTGGCTTGTGTGCTCACTTTCAATCAAGCCCTAGGAAATCACAATCACATCTTATTGTTGTTAAGAGGATTTTGAGGTACTTAGCCAAAACTCAAAACTTTGGTTTATGGTACCCTAAGTCAAGGGACATTACTCTTATAGCATATAGTGATGCTGATTACGCGGGTTGTTTGGTTGATAGGAAGTGCACAAGTGGCACTTACTTCCTTCTAGGACCATGCTTGGCGTCTTGGTTTTCTAAGAAACAGAACACTGTGGCATTATCAACCACCGAGGCTGAGTATATTGCAGCCGGGAGTTGTTGTGCCCAGGTCCTGTGGATGAAGCAAATGCTCCAAGACTTTAACATACATTTTGATGCTTCTCCTATCTATTATGATAATACTAGTGCAATAAATCTTTCTTATAATCATATATTGCATAGTAGAGATAAACATATAGAGGTTTGCCATCATTTTCTTCATGATCACATTGCCAAAAAAGATATTTACATCACGCACATGGACACGGAAAATCAGTTGCGGACATTTTCACTAAACCTATAGCTAGAGAGCAATTTAATTTTATTAGATCTAAACTGCTCATTGTTGCTTTGGATGATATTGACATGTTATCTAGCTAGTTGCTTTTATCCTATATGTCTTGATCGTGCTTGCACTACAAAAAATAGTTGATTTAACTACATATATTTTAACTACATATACTATATTTATAGCTAAAACCCTATTTTTTTACATATTATATAAATGTAAACAAAAAATTATAGGTAATTCTAATAACTACAAAATTGATTACATAAAATCATTGACTACATAATTGTATTTTCAACCCTCTCCTCTTCCCCCTCCCCTCCCCATTCCAAATAACTAATACCCCAAAAAATTTTAGTTTACCGCGCTACTCCGTCCGCCCCCTATTGGTGTGGTCAATACTCCCTTCTCCCAATTGGCACTGTGTGGCGCATGTACTCTGTCTCCGACTTCTCCCGAACCCCACCCCATTGTATCACAATCACCCTCTCCCCCACCTCCAAACAACCCTCGATCTAATCATACTCTCTCCCTCATCCTCTTCTCCTGGCTCCCATCCCAGCCGCCTCCCCTCTGCTAGCACCTCACAGACTGGCAGATATGAGATCTCAAAACGGTAGTGCCCTAAGAGGAAACAACCATGTTTGTAGCTATTTTATATATTCCTCAACAGAAGTCATGACAAGGTAATCCATATTCATGGTCCCCAAGGAGAACTCCACACAGCACAACTCATGTTCATAGACATTGTCAGATAGTTTGATAGCATTGGAATAGCCGGATCCTTAGAAAATAATACTTTTTTTTAAACCGAGAATGCTCTTAGGGGATGGGAGAATGAATTGGACGTTCTTACCATTCATTTGCCATTACATTTTTTGTCTTTTTGGCTCTACCTATGTAGCATCCAACTCGCAAAAACAAAATTAACTGAGCAAAAGCAAATCATTTGTAGCGGATTACTGAAAATCACTAAAAATTAAAACTTTTTGCAAAGAGATCCACACATAGGAAATCTTTTTCATCAAGAACCAAAATATAATATTTACATTATGTTCCATAAGTACACAACTTGTACTGTCTCTTCTCGAGGATTACAACATCAGTTGTTCTATTCAACATTATGTACAAACTACATAAAACCTTGAGGCATCAAGTCAAAATCTCAAGTCGATGATAAAAGCACTATCTATAAATCCCGAGGACCTGAGAGTATAGAGACGACACATAGGACTACTATCTATACAACTGGATAGGTAGTATCTCCACCTGAGATATTACTGTTGTCATCGATGTTGTTGTTGTTCCTTCTCTGCCAAAGGTTTCTTGCCTCTTTGTTCGCGTCCACCTAAAAACATTGGATCCCACGGGGGTGAGACAATTGTAAATTGCCCCAGAGAGAGATATAACTCTCCTCCAAAACATTGTATTGCAATTAAAGATATGAAACTGAGCAGAGGTTAAGCAGTTTAAAGCATTCTCAACTTTGTAAGCATTACAACTATTTATGATAGAGCAATATATCATCTATTGTTTAAATAAGGAATAGGAATGACATGTATATCATTTATCCAACATGTTATACCATCATATCAAACTTTTCTTGTGACACTCATCACCTTGTTATGTCACCCATGAAACATTCTTGTTTCATTCTGTTGGCCTTAGCCAACCTGTTAAACAAATAAAGAGATATATCTACCATGTACTCATTAATCATCAATACAGGAATTGGATTAATACTAATCCTAAATCATCATTACAGGCATTGGTTTATTACCAATCCTGTGTTATCACTACAGG
This sequence comes from Alisma plantago-aquatica, assembly GCA_963693085.1. Lineage (NCBI taxonomy): Eukaryota > Viridiplantae > Streptophyta > Magnoliopsida > Alismatales > Alismataceae > Alisma > Alisma plantago-aquatica. The sequence continues at coordinate 558,871,352 of OY856409.1, forward strand.
CATTTAGCCTCTGCCAGGTATTGGACTCTTCCAAACTTGATTACACCGCCAGGCATTGGACACTACCAATCCTGATTTCACAGCCAGGCATTGGACTTTAGCCAACCCTGATTACAGGCATTACACCTCTGCCAGGTATTGGACTTTAACCAAACATGATTACACAGCCAGGCATTGGACTCTAACCAATCATGATTTCATAGCCAGGCATTGGACTCTAACCAATCCTGATTTCACAGCCAGGCATTGGACTATAACCAATCATGATTTCACAGCCAGGCATTGGACTTTAACCAATCCTGATTACAGGCATTACACCTCTGCCAGGTATTGGACTCTTCCAAACCTGATTTCACATTCAGGCATTGGACTTTAACAAATCCTGATTTCACAGCCAGGCATTGGACTCTAACCAATCCTGATTACATAGTTCATGGAATTTAATTCCTTTAACTCATCATTGATCATCACATACTATTTTAGGCTCTGAACCTTGAGGTTAGCCTACATAGCTTTACACATTCTTTATTGAATACAGTTGTTCCTTTTATTAAGTTTATTAAAACATTATCCTTTCTTATAATAAACTTTTATAATCATTTTGGTACCTCTCACTATGCCATAATTGCTCGCATGTCTCATAAGGCCCATAAAGCATCTTGTCACCTCTCACTAGGCAACATTTAACCATATGTCTCACCAGGCCATTAAACATCTTGTCACCTCTCACTAGGTAACGGTAACATATTACTTCATGTAATACAATAGTAACACCTCTATTCCCTCAATAGGGTTAGGGCTTACTATTCATATCATATTATGACTTCTCATGTCCCATTACCCAATTCACAGTTAGGGTTTCCCATCTCACATTAGGATTTCATAGTTATCAAAGTATATCAACTTTGAGATGCTAACTATGAAGTCTTTCATATCTTGATGTATCACTTTCCTCATCACTTCCAACTTTCTTAAGTTATCAGCTTATCTTGGATTAAGGTATTTCCCATCTTAATCCTTTCATCCACTAACCTATCACTCTTACCATGAAGTGCATAGGTTACACATAAGAATGGTCCAACTATCTTTAATGATATGGACTCATCTCAGGTTAAGGCATTGCTTACAATAAGCTTGCCTATAATCAACCATTTATGATATTTCGCCTTTATAAGGTTTTACCCAGTGTTTTATTATGAGGGTTCTGGGTTGTCATCATGTTGCCCCAAATTAAAGCTTCATGTATTATAACTTCAATTAGGGTTTCACATACTTTTGCCCTTTAATAGGGCTTTGGGTTTTCACATACTATCATACTTCATTAGAGTTAGGGTTTCACATCCCATTGCCCATGATTAGGGTTGACTATTCATCCCAACTATGGTTTCTCATGGAATCAATCTCAATTAGGGATTCTCATGGAATTACCCTTAACTAGGACTTCCACTATGGTTACCCACAACTTGGGTCTACTATTCATCTTCATTAGGATTTCATTTAATTGTTCATAATTAGAGATTCACTATTCATCTCAATTAGGGTTTTACATCTCATTTCCCTAAATTGGAGTTTCATATATCGTTACCCTGGATTAGGGTTACATCCTCACCCTAGATTAGGGTTTCATTTAGAATTGCCCTCAATTAGGGTTAGAGTTCAATAGCCATGTCAATTAGGGTTTATGTTCCTGATTAGGGTTTCATGATCTCTTTACTTAAGGATCATACCCTTAATCACCTAATGAATCATATTCATGTATGAATTTCATGCTATCATCTTCTTAACTTGATTAGGTTACATCAACCCTTAATCAAGTACATACAACTATGATTAACATAGTGTACCAAGTCATTGTTCTTATAAGAAATTAGGGTTCATCCATTAATTGGTACTCATCACTTAGGTACTATTAGGGTTTCAAACTTGTACCTTCATTGATTGTCATTACTAATCATCATTGGATCAATGGATCATTCACCATCTTAATTCTCAAGAGATTCAATCACATTGGACCTCCATTACATAAGGTATCCAATTGATTTGACCAATTGAATATTCAATTACAATAAGTGTCCAAGTGGATTAACCAATTGAGTCCTTAATCAATCTTGACTACTTGAGCCCCAAACGGTCTTAGTCTTTCAAAGTTCAAATGGTTTGAAACTGTTTGGTAAAGGTGGTGCTTGAGACCGTTTGCTAAAGCAAGTACTTGAAACCGTTTGCTAAAGTACCTTTTTGAAACCGCAGGGACTCAACCGGTTTGGGATCGTTTGGTCCCAAACGGTCTTGAGACTGTTTGGTCCAAACCTCCTCAAAACCGCATGGACCAAAGATGGTCTCAACCTATCAAGTCGATTTGGGGTTCTCAATGTTGATTCCTTCAATCATTGAATTCATGTAACCAATCTTCAATTGGACCCATCACCATACTTCACTTGAGTTAATTAGGTCATCCTTCAACTTATTTGACCCTCAATTAACCCTCAATTGATCATCAATTAGGGTTTGAATCAATTGGATTAGGGTTTGGAATCGATGATCCTTCAACATTAACCAATGTGAGTCTAGTTGCTTTAAAACTATTAGACCATCATCTAAATTGAACATGACCTGACCCCAAACGATCTTGAGGTCGTTTGGGTGTCCTCCAAACGGTCTTGAGACCATTTTCCCATGTCAACATCAAAATCCAAGTCAATCAATCAAAGTTTGGATCATTAGATTGATCACCAAATCAGCATTTAATTGCACTTCAACTTAGTACCTTTAGATCTTCAAACACCTAACAATAGTCAACCCTAGACCTCCAAACGGTCTTGGGTGACCCCCAAACGGTCTTGGTATCGTTTGGATGACCTTCAAACGGTCTTGAGACCGTTTTCCCATCATATAATCATTAACCATGTCATTCATTAGGGTTTGGATCCTGGATTGGTCACCAAATCAGCACTTAATTGTATTTCAATTTGGTATCTTTGGACCTTCAAACACTTTACCAAACTTAACCCTAGACCTCCAAACGGTCTTGGGTGACCCCCAAACAGTCTTGAGACCGTTTGGATGATCCCCAAACGGTTTTGAAACCGTTTGGGTCAATCAACCCAAAGCATCAACTCATTCAATTGTAAAATCAGCACTTAGCCGATTAGGGTTTATATCATATGTTTGAATCTTCAAATACTTAACCATACTCAACCCTAGACCTCCAAATGGTCTTGTTTGACCTCCAAATGGTCTTGAGACCGTTTGGGTGATTCCCAAACGGTTTTGAAACCATTTGGGTCAATCATCCCAAATTTCAAACTCAATCACTTATGAAATCAACACTCAACCAGATTAGGGTTTAGGTGATTGATGGACCTTCAACTCATGAACCAATTGGATTTAATCAATAATAATTGGTGGGTCATTAACCTAGATCTTTATGAACAAGTCTCCAAACGTTCAACCCTAGTCGATATCACCAAACGGTCTTAAACTGTTTGCTTCTATGCGGTTTAGTGAAATTGTTTCATTCCAAACAGTTTGAAACCGTTTGTTCCAAAACACAAACCGTTTGGACATTTGATCGAAACCGTTAGGTCTAGATATTTGGGGAGGTGTGTGATTATGATGATATCATCATCATAAAGCTCTAGACCCACGAAACCTACTGTGATTTCCATGGAGATTGCATCAATCAACCAAATCAATAATTGTAAATAGAGAAATGATCATTATTTGATAGGGAATTGAATGCAATAACAAAGTTAGGGTTTCAAGTTATAAAACCCGCCTCCAATTGAGCTCCGAATCTCCAAGATCACGGAAACAATGGTGGATGAAGCTTTTGCAACTCCCCCTAGGCTCGTCCTCAAGCTTTTGGTTGAAAAGATTAGCTAGGGTTGAAGAGGAGATCGAAATAAGAAGAAATCCATAATTTATTTTCAATTTCCACCATGGAATCAAGGTGAAATGGATCAAGAACCTTACCAACAGGTTGGGGGTCGTCCTCCTGACCCTCCTAATCTCCCTTGGTCGTTTCCCAATCAAGGAGAAGAAGTGGGGTCGAAAAAGCCTTTCATTTGGCTTGTAAAAGGTCTTTTTATAAAAATTTCAATGAGAGAGAATATGCTTTGTAAAAATCCATTTAGTCCCAAAAATATGGCCGCCTCTTCCCCTTCATCTTCCTTAGGAACGAGGCTATCTTGTTTTCAGCTTATTCCTCTCAATTATCCATGATTTAAAGAAAAGCAAATCAAGCACCTTAAATCATATAATATTAATAACCATATGTGAGTGGATATTTCTTTTTCTTATAAAATTGTGAGTGAGTTATCCATTCCCTTGGATATTTTCATGGTCCTTGCAAGGCTCAAGGATTTACACGCACATCTTAATTCAACCATTTTAATTTTGGTTGAAGGCCCTTTAATTAATACATTTATTTTTGCCCTAAATCGAATTAGGGTTTCAATTAGGATTAAATCTTGATTATTTTAATATCAAGATTCTCTCTCCTCCAAATTAATTCAATTGAGGCGCCCCTCTCATTTTCTTTGCTCTACATGGTGCCAAGAAACATTAGGGACCTTATTGAAGTGGTAATTTGCATATTGAACCCTAGGTTTTGGGTAAATTGCACTTTACACCAAAACTAGGTTTTAATGCACAATCATTGCTTTATCAGCTTTTCCTTGGTACTCAGGCTACCACAAGCCATAAATCTGCATCATATTCATTCTCATGATGCGTCAACATATGAGGAACATCTTATCATGCAACATTTGTAATTTAACCCCTCAACTTAGGTAATTTGCACTTTAGTCGAAAATAAGCAAACATTGCTTCAACATTATTCAAACAGGACCAAAATTGAAACATAAGTTTCTCATGAGCCCTAATTGCTTTTTACAAGATAATATTAAACATATAATCATCTTTCTTAATAAAAACTCCTAGGGTTAAAATGTAACCCAGGTCAGGGATGTTACAAATTATAAATCCCTAACAAGGATTTCGTCCCCGAAATCCTAGATAAAGGGAAACAGATATTATCCATGCATCATATCATCATGTCCTCACATAAAACCTCATTATTATGGAGACACCATAGAGTTTTGATCAACAAAAAGTTATTTCACACAAATTTATCATGGAATGGTTCACATGGAACACATACTCCCATGTTCCTTAGTTGGTTCAGTATTTCTCTTTCAAGATCACCATTATATTATGTCATCCACTTGAGACTATAAGTCTTTTCATACCCTGATTGTGTCATCTCACCTGATAACACCATACTATCTTTCCTTATTACATGTACTAACTATCTCATTAGTTGTACATTCTTTTATCATAAGGAAAGGTTACTTATCAATTAAGAACTTATCTCAAAGATATCTTCAATTGTTATGTTTATACAAAACATAAACCCCTAACATGTGATGTTCATATTATTTTACATGATTAATTTGATTTCATAATTGGCCATTTCACATATTCAACATAAACCAACTATTATTTCTTAGATACCAGAATCTCTTACCTTGGTATCTATCATATGTATTAAAAACACATTACTTATTTATATTCCTTTCATATTGGGACATTACTTGTTACATATATCTTCATCTTGGAGCCAAAGCTCAAGATAAACTGGTACCTTTCTAAGTATCCATCACATAAACATCTTTGTATTATGCACATCAAGTGTCCTATGACCCACTTGATTGCCATGTCCTTGAAAGGAAAGAAAACAAGGATTCATATTCCTCATATTTATTCCTGTGTTTTCAACTATTCATGAACCATTTACTCTTCATCTCATCCTAAGTTCCTTGCCCTAAGCTCAGGAATCTATAAGGATGATCATATAACATTATTCTTTTCTTTATTATTATCTAACATGTTTATGATCATCTTAGGATCTCATCACATTTTCCATTCCCACATCATGGAAGGGATCTTTATAATACTTACAACTTTATTGGATAAGATTCATCTCCCTTATTTTCATTTTTATCTTATGAGGAGTATACTTTTAATTCCTCATACAACCATGCTCATCTGAGGTTATCTCGGATTTCTCTTTCTTATTCTTAGGACAGGACACATTTATTCATTCCATACTTCTTATTTTATGATACTCATTAGATTGTATCAGAATGACTGCTTGATCAGGGCAATCAAAAAGATAACAATCTAAGAGTCTCCATACTCACTTTATCATCAATAGTTGTATACATGGACAAGGTATATAAATACTGAGATCAAGTAGTATGCACTTACTTTATTTTATGTTTTTCATCTCTTTAGATTTAGTATATTTAATATCTCATATTTCTTCTGAGTTCCTTTTTCATCTCTTCCCTTTCTTGATGGAGAAAGAGAAACTTCAAAACATATAAAAGAATATTAAATTGAACATAAATTTCATACTACTATCTCTTTCTCATATCCTTAAAGGATTATACAGATGAACTAAACAACAACTACCTTTCTTATAAAAGAAAATAGAAGGTAACTCAAAATAAAAAGTTTTATCTTGACAAGTCTTCCTTATTACAAGTTATCTAGTGTCTTGTCTATTGAGTCACCTCATCATTTTCTATTTGGACATTGCCACCTCAGATGTCCTTTCTGTCCACATCTATAGCAAGCTCGAAGCTTTTTAGGTGACTGGTGCTCAGGTACACTATATTGTACTTGAGTCGGTACTACTGAAATCTTTGATTGTTTAGTACCACTAATTCCTTGTTCTTGTGACTGTTTAGACTTCCTTTTAAGGTATGTCTCATGTTTCTTTATCATAGACCCTTCTATCCTTCAAATTGATTCCACAAATGTGGCAAATCTCTCTCTACTTTCTAGGGCAGATGCCGGAATGGACATCTCAGCATTCAATCCCTTCTCAAAACATCGAATCTTTTCCTCCTCAGTAGCAGCCATCTGAGGACAAAATCATAAAAGTTCCATGAACTTGACCTCATATTCACTTATTGACATGACTCCCTGTCTAATTTTCTCAAACTGTGAGATCTTTCCATCTAAATAAGTCCTTGGAAAATACTTATTAACAAATTCTCGACGGAATTCCTCCCATCCAACCTCTTCATCATTCCTTTTTATTTCTTCTATAGTCCACCAATGTCCAGCACTACCTTTCAGAAGGTACACATCATGTTTAACTTTGTCAGCATCCGGGATACTAAGGATCTTAAAGGCTTTTTCTAACTCAGTGAGCTAGAGATCAGCATTTGCTGGATCAGATGTTCCATCATATTCTATGGCTCCTACATGATGTAGTCGTTCAAAGGTCTTACCAGACCCATATCCCTCATTGGGAACTGGTGCCCTAGGTGTTGATGTTGGTATCCTGTCTGCTATGTACCTCATTGTAGTCATAAGTTGCCCAAAAAGATTATGAACATCTGGGTTTCCTCTCATGTTTTCATCAACATGAGGATTTTCAGGCACTGGTTCCTCCCTTGTCTGATCCCTTGCACCTCCCATCAGTACAGCAACATTGCTCTCAGCAACGCATTCTTCATGTCCTTCAGACATCTTTAAGTTATATATCTTCTTCTGCATAAGCAGAAGACACTATAAGATACACTGAAGTACACTTAGAACAGACTCGATACCTTAGTCCTATGTCTCTGTAGACTCAGCAAACCTAGAGCTCTGATACCACTAAATTGTAGCATCCAACTCGCAAAAATAAAATTAACTGAGCGGAAGTGAATCATTTGTAGCGGATTACTGAAAATCACTAAAAATTAAAACTTTTTGCAAAGAGATCCACACATAGGAAATCTTTTTCATCAAGAACCAAAATATAATATTTACATTCTGTTCCATAAGTACACAACATGTATTGTCTCTTCTCGAGGATTGCAACATCAGTTGTTCTATTTAACATTATGTACAGACAGCATAAAACCTCGAGGCATCAAGTCAAAATCTCAAGTCGATGATAAAAGCACTATCTATAAATCCCGAGGACCTGAGAGTATAGAGATGACACATAGGACTACTATCTATACAACTAGACAGGAAATATCTCCACCTGAGATATTACTGCTTTCCTCGATGCTGATGTTGTCCTTCTCTGCCAAAGGTTTCTTGCCTCTTTGTCCGCGTCCACCTAAAAACATTGGATCCCACGGGGGTGAGACAGTTGTAAATTGCCCCAGCGGGAGATATAACTCTCCGCCAAAACATTGTATTGCAATTAAAGATATGAAACTGAGCAGAGGTTAAGCAGTTTAAAGCATTCTCAACTTTGTAAGCATTGCAACTATTTATGATAGAGCAATATATCATCTATTCTTTTAATAAGTAATAGGAATGGCATGTATAACATTTATCCAACATGTTATACCATCATATCAAACTTTTCTTGTGACACTCATCACCTTGTTATGTCACCCATGAAACATTCTTGTTTCATTCTGTTGGCCTTAGCCAACTTGTTAAACAACTAAAGAGATATATCTACCATGTACTCATTTATCATCAATACAGGAATTGGATTAATACCAATCCTAAATCATCATTACATGCATTGGGTTATTACCAATCCTGTGTTATCACTACAGGCATTTAGCCTCTGCCAGGTATTGGACTCTTCCAAACCTGATTAACACGCCAGGCATTGGACACTACCAATCCTGATTTCACAGCCAGGCATTGGACTTTAGCCAACCCTGATTACAGGCATTACACCTCTGCCAGGTATTGGACTTTAATCAAACCTAATTACACAGCCAAGCAATGGACTTTAATCAATCCTGATTTCACAGCCAGGCATTGGACTCTAACCAATCCTGATTTCACAGCCAGGCATTGGACTCTAACCAATCCTGATTTCACAGCCATGCATTGGACTTTAACCAATCCTGATTACAGGCATTACACCTCTGCCAGGTATTGGACTCTTCCAAACCTGATTTCACAATCAGGCATTGGACTTTAACCAATCCTGATTTCACAGTGAGGCATTGGACTCTAACCAATCCTGATTACATAGCTCATGAAATTTAATTCCTTTAACTCATCATTGATCATCACATACTATTTTAGGCTCTGAACCTTGAGGTTAGCCTGTATAGTTTTACACATTCTTTATTGAATACAGTTGTTCCTTTTATTAAGTTTATTAAAACGTTATCCTTTCTTATAATAAACTTTTATAATCATTTTGGTACCTCTCACTATGCCATAATTGCTCGCGTGTCTCAGAAGGCCCATAAAGCATCTTGTCACCTCTCACTAGGCAACATTTAACCATATGGCTCACAAGGCCATTAAACATCTTATCACCTCTCACTAGGCAACGATAACATATTACTTCATGTAATACAATAGTAACACCTCTATTCCCTCAATAGGGTTAGGGCTTACTATTCATATCATATTATAATTTCTCATGTCCCATTACCCAATTTAGAGTTAGGGTTTCCCATCTCACATTAGGATTTCATAGTTATCAAAGTATATCAACTTTGAGATGCTAACTGTGAAGTCTTTCATATCTTGATGTATCACTTTCCTCATCACTTCCAACTTTCTTAAGTTATCAGCTTATCTTGGATTAAGGTATTTCCCATCTTAATCCTTTCATCCACTAACCTATCACTCTTACCATGAAGTGCATAGGTTACACATAAGAATGGTCCAACTATCTTTAATGATATGGACTCATCTCAGGTTAAGGCATTGCTTACAATAAGCTTGCCTATAATCAACCATTTATGATATTTCACCTTTATATGGTTTTACCCAGTGTTTTATTATTAGGGTTCTGGGTTGTCATCATGTTGCCCCAAATTAAAGCTTCATGTATTATAACTTCAATTAGGGTTTCACATACTTTTTCCCTTTAATAGGGCTTTGGGTTTTCACATACTATCATACTTCATTAGAGTTAGGGTTTCACATCCCATTGCCCATGATTAGGGTTTACTATTCATCCCAACTAGGGTTTCTCATGGAATCACCCTCAATTAGGGTTTCTCATGGAATCAATCTCAGTTAGGGGTTCTCATGGAATTACCCTTAACTAGGACTTCCACTATGGCTACCCACAACTTGGGTCTACTATTCATTTTCATTAGGATTTCATTTAATTGTTCAGAATTAGAGATTCACTATTCATCTCAATTAGGGTTTTACATCTCATTTCCCTAAATTAGAGTTTCATATATCGTTACCCTGGATTAGGGTTACATCCTCGCCTTGGATTAGGGTTTCATTTAGAATTGCCCTCAATTAGGGTTAGAGTTCAATAGCCCTGTCAATTAGGGTTTATGTTCCTGATTAGGGTTTCATGATCTCTTTACTTAAGTCGTACCCTTAATCACCTAATGAATCATATTCATGTATGAATTTCATGCTATCATCTTCTTAACTTGATTAGGTTACATCAACCCTCAATCAAGTACATACAACTATGATTAACATAGTGTACCAAGTCATTGTTCTTATAAGCAATTAGGGTTCATCCCTTAATTGGTACTAATCACTTAGGTACTATTAGGGTTTCAAACTTGTACCTTCATTGATTGTCATTACTAATCATCATTGGATCAATGGATCATTCACCATCTTAATTCTCAAGATATTCAATCACATTGGACCTCCATTACATAAGGTATCCAATTGATTTAACCAATTGAATCTTCAATTACAATAAGTGTCCAAGTGGATTAACCAATTGAGTCCTTAATCAATCTTGACTACTTGATCCCCAAACGGTCTTAGTCTTTCAAAGTTCAAACGGTTTGAAATCGCTTGGTAAAGGTGGTGCTTGAGACCGTTTGCTAAAGCAAGTACTTGAAACCGTTTGCTAAAGTACATTTTTGAAACTGCATGGATTCAACCGGTTTGGGATCGTTTGGTCCAAACCTCCTCAAAACCGCATGGACCAAAGATGGTCTCAACCTATCAAGTCGATTTGGGGTTCTCAATATTGATTCCTTCAATCATTGAATTCATGTAACCAATCTTCAATTGGACCCATCACCATACTTCACTTGAGTTAATTAGGTCATCCTTCAACTGATTTGACCCTCAATTAACCCTCAATTGATTATCAATTAGGGTTTGAATCAATTGGATTAGTGTTTGGAATCGATGATCCTTCAACATTAACCAATGTGAGTCTAGTTGCTTTAAAACTATTAGACCATCATCCAAATTGAACATGACCTGACCCCAAACGATCTTGAGGTCATTTGGGTGTCCTCCAAATGGTCTTGAGACCGTTTGCCCATGTCAACATCAAAATCCAAGTCAATAAATCAAAGTTTGGATCATTAGATTGATCACCAAATCAGCATTTGATTGCACTTCAACTTAGTACCTTTAGATCTTCAAACACCTAACCATAGTCAACCCTAGACCTCCAAACGGTCTTGGGTGACCCCCAAACGGTCTTGGGATTGTTTGGATGAGCTCCAAACGGTCTTGAGACTGTTTGCCCATCATATCATCATCAACCATGTCATTCAATCAGGGTTTGGATCCTGGATTGGTCACCAAACCATCACTTAATTGTATTTCAATTTGGTATCTTTGGACCTTCAAACACTTGACCAAACTTAACCGTAGACCTCCAAACGGTCTTGAGACCATTTGGGTGATCCCCAAACGGTTTTGAAACCGTTTGGGTCAGTCAACCCAAAGCATCAACTCATTCAATTGCAAAATTAGCACTTAGCCGATTAGGGTTTATACCATATGTTTGAATCTTCAAATACTTAACCATACTCAACCCTAGACCTCCAAACGGTCTTTTTTGACCTCCAAACGGTCTTGAAACCGTTTGGCTGATTCCCAAACGGTTTTGAAACCGTTTGGGTCAATCAAACCAAATTTCAAACTCAATCACTTATGAAATCAGCACTCAACCCGATTAGGGTTTAGGTGATTGATGGACCTTCAACCCATGAACCAATTGGAGTTAATCAATAATAATTGGTGGGTCATTAACCTAGATCATTATGAACAAGTCTCCAAATGGTCAACCCTAGTCAACATCACCAAACGATCTTAAACCGTTTGCTTCTATGCGGTTTAGTGAAACCATTTCATTCCAAACGGTTTGAAACCGTTTGTTCCAAAACACAAACTGTTTGGACATTGGATTGAAACTGTTTGGTCTAGATATTTGGGGAGGTGTGTGCTTATGATGATGTCATCATCATCAAGCTATAGACCCACAAAACCTATTGTGATTTCCATGGAGAATGCATCAATCAACCAAATTAATAATTGTAAATAGAGAAATGATCATTATTTGATAGGAAATTGAATGCAATAACAAAGTTAGGGTTTCAAGTTATAAAACCCGCCTCCAATTGAGCTCCAAAGCTCCAAGCTCACGGAAAAATGGTGTATGAAGCTTTTGCAACTCCCCCTAGGCCCGTCCTCAAGCTTTTTGTTGAAAAGATTAGCTAGGGTTGAAGAGGAGATCGAAATAAGAAGAAATCCATAATTTATTTTCAATTTCCACCATGGAATCAAGGTGAAATGGATCAAGAACCTTACCAACAGGTTGGGGGTCGTCCTCCTGACCCTCCCAAGCTCCCTTGGTCGTTTCCCAAGCAAGGAGAAGAAGTGGGGTCGAAAAAGCCTTTCATTTGGCTTGTAAAAGGTCTTTTTATAAAAAATTCAATGAGAGAGAATATGCTTTGTAAAAATCCATTTAATCCCAAAAATATGGCCGTGTCTTCCCCCTCATGTTCCTTAGGAACGAGGATATCTTGTTTGCCTCTTATTCCTCTCAATTATCCATGATTTAAATAAAAGCAAATCAAGCACCTTAAATTATATAATATTAATATCTATATGTAAGTGGATATTTCTTTTTCCTATAAAATTGTGAGTGAGTTATCCATTCCCTTGGATATTTTCGTGGTCCTTGCAAGGCTCAAGGATTTCCACACACATCTGAATTCAACCATTTTAATTTTGGTTGAAGGCCCTTTAATTAATACATTTATTTTTTCCCTAAATCGAATTAGGGTTTCAATTAGGATTAAATCTTGATTATTTTAATATCAAGATTATCTCTCCTCCAACTTAATTTAATTGAGGCGCCCCTCTCATTTTATTTGCTCTACATGGTGCCAAGAAACATTAGGAACCTTATTGAAGTGGTAATTTGCATATTGAACCCTAGGTTTTATGTAAATTACACTTTACACCAAAACTAGGTTTTAATGCACAAACATTGCTTTATCAGCTTTTCCTTGGTACTCAGGCTACCACAAGCCATACCTCTGCATCATATTCATTCTCATGATGCTTAAACATATGAGGAACATCTTATCATGCAACATTTGTAATTTAACCCCTCAACTTGGGTAATTTGCACTTTAGTCCAAAATAAGCAAACACTGCTTCAACATTATTCAAACAGGACCAAAATTGAAACATAAGTTTCTCATGAGACCTAATTGCTTTTAACTAGATAAGATTAAACATATAATCATCTTTCTTAATCAAAACTCCTAGGGTTAAAATGTAACCCAGGTCAGGGATGTTCCAACCTATTTGTTTCATGGGATGATCATGTATAGACTTCAGATATAGTGTGGACCTTGTAAGGCTTGAAGTATGAAACATTTCGTATCATTATACTTTTGTTCTTCATCTTTTAAAATATGTTGATTAAAAAAATATGATGTTAACGGAGGCTAACACCATGACACACTACACCCCATGGGAGCCTCATTTATGATAGATGGGAACAATAGAAGGGGTAAAACTTTATTGTATCACAAACCACATTGGATAGCTAATTTCATAATCGAGGGGCTCCTTGTTACCCATGGATTGAATCTGGACCAATTCTATGGTAATCATGTCTCTCCACTGAGCCACCACTTAGCATGTTGCTTAGTCCATCATATATGATTCTGTGATGGTGACATTAACCTTACTAGCATGTTGCATTACTATGAGTTGACGATGTAAGTAAAGTCAAGGAATCTTTTATCCCATTATTAATTGAACCAAATTGTAGGCTGGGAAGAGCATTGCAGTTGGAAATGAGGCAACAAACAACCCAATGAAAAGATTTTGAGATTCAACATTGCAGTTGGGACCTCTGAATGAAGAAGACAATTGCAAGAGGTCACGAAATTTCAGAAGGTGGAAATAAAAGTTAAGAAAATACTCAAAAAAAATGTCAATACATCTTGGGTGTTGATACATCCATCAAAGAAAATGTATGTGACGGTTCCTGCACCAACTAGAGTCTTGGGTTCATCATCAGAAGGTGAGAAAAGAACCTATAGTGAAGATCTAAATTTCTCCCCTAAGGTATAGGTGTTTCATGATCCATCCAAGGTAGATAAAAGTATCTTACATACTCAAACAAGTGAATTCAAGGATTCACTAGAAGTTCATGATTTTTCTCAGGGAGAATGTTTTCTTGTGGACTACTGAAGTAGAGGTATGTTACATTGTAATGAATATCTTGACACAATGGGTTTTACTTGAAAACACTATAAGTTTTCATGATTTTTCTCTACATTAATGAACCGTTTGAATATTATCTGTACAATTTCTATGTTGACGGGAGGTCTTATTTCCTTTCCCTCTTTCATGCTATTATTATGTGTGAAGAACCTAGGATCAATCTAATAATGGTTCAAACAATTTTGAAAGCATATGCAAATAATTTCTTCTAGTTGGCCTAACCAGCATGCAGAACTATCATTGTTTCATAATCTGTCTTAGAAAGATTTTTTTGCTTGTGTTGGTCATCAGATTATGGCACTTTTGCATTGGAACTCTTACTCTGCTCATGCTATGGGTTGTATAGTTGTTGTCAAATCTATCCAATTCTTTAAATATCCAGAGATGAATCTAATTCCAAAGACATGAAGTTGAATGAGGTACCTAAGGCATATATTTCAATGAATTCCATGAATCACGTTGTGGATCATATTTTGTTTGAAAATTGTAGGCCAATTCATTCATTGGTCGTTTACCAAACTCATATGGACTCGACCAAATAAGACATATGGACATGCCTCTGAATCTATGAGTAGGCAAAAACGTACTACTCTGTTTATTTCCCATTAATACATTTACAACTCACTACATGCTTAAACCTTCCACTTTGGACTCAAATATGAAACTATATACTAAGCGACTGACTTTCCCCAGTTACGACCCAACCAAAACAGCAAAAAAAAGGACCTGCTTCATTTTTTTAAAAGTTAATCACTTGAGTTGGAATTTCCACAATCTCTAGTTTCTTCCTGCAACTCGTAATGCAACTCTTCTTGTTGTAACAAACTAGGATTGTACCCCTTTTATCATGATGGTTCTCATAGTTGATGTTGTTGGGATCCCATAATTGATCTGGGACATTGAAAGGGAAATTTCGGTGCCACATGCAGGCATTTGTCAACCTGATGCTATTGGAACTATTGTCAGAGTCAATTTGGATCTGGAACCAGAAGATACAACCCGGTGAGCATCATTAGTGGTGGCTGGAGGAGATGGTTTCCAGGTTATACATTTAGGGTTAAGAGAAGATGTGAAAGAAGGGAGAATACCTTCACGTAGGTCTATTTTAATATAGTGGCACCAGGCACAATACAAATATCATTATCACAATAATGAAAAGAACTAAAGTGTTTGCACAAAGTGTTAAATATGTATCAGTGACTTCTAACTACAATCTTAGAGTTGCAGTTTGGTCGTGCCCTATAGCGTTCTATATGAACAAAAGCCCAGAAACCCTTCAACCAATTTGGATCATCTACCAACTATGGCTTCCTTAAATTGAATGTTGTTTGTAAGTGATTTACAAGACGTTTTACACCTTTGTGTCCATGTGAGTGAATTTTGGGTTGATCAACTTGCATATATTAACCATGATCCTCGAGAAAAATGAATTTTTTTTTGTCGCGAGAAAAATGACTTTGTACATCTTGGTCCATTCAATAATTCAAGTGAGATGTAAATGTTTCCTATTTTAGTGTTGCTAACTGTTTCAATGCCTCAACTTTGGTGTAATACCTCGACTAGAATCCCACACCATGCAGGCATAGTCACAAATTCGGTATTCGAGATTCGTTTGGTCAAGCTAAAAAATTTAGGATTTGGGAATTATGCGGAAAATTCGGGTAAAAAGCAGTCAACGTACGGTAAAAATACGGTCAAATTTGGGAAAAGGTCGATAAAAGATCGGAGGATCTACATATAACATACACACACACTTATATATATACATACATATCATGTATGATATATAGCTACATATTTATACATCTATTGCATACATGAGACATATATATATATATATATATATATTTATATTTATATATATATATGTGGGTGTGTATTTACATATACAAACACACATATGTATACACTCAAATTAAGTTAGAGTCTCAAATAGTATAAAATGAGAAAGTACATGAAAAAAGTATAAAACATGAAGAAAAAATCAAATTCATGAATAATACTGGAATAAAACATAATGTATTGTGACTATGTTCAAGTTGGGAATTATTCGTCCGTTTGATATGTCTAGGGAAAAAATCGTGTTTTAAACGCGACTTTTTCAAAAAGTCGGAGTATATTGTGACTATGATGCAGGCAGATGACTGACCCATAGGATGTTATTAACTAGCTATTTTATATAGGGTGCTCGTATCAACCGTTCCTCTCTTACTACATTTTTGGCCTTTTCAAAATGCAGAATGAATGCCTTCTGAGTTGAAATATCAAGATCGACCTATAAACAACAAGGGTGTGTTGTTTGTATTAGAAAGTACATATAAAGTTACACAGTGGTAAGAGTCATGAGGAAAATAATGATTAGCACTAACAACACACCTGACGTTAAACTCATTTTACATGAATATTCAAATGCATATTACCTAGGAAGACGATGCATTTGGGGGGAACGAAGTAACTTCATGACCTATTAGACATCTTGATAAGAATGATAGGACAAGAAAAATTATATAAACATCTCTGAATCCAATCTCATTAGGCCACTTCAGTTAGATATACTTCAAATCTCTCAAGGTGTACATGATGTTTCATGTGCCATAGTTGTATCTTTCACAGAAGGGTGAGTTGATAGCATATCTTTTTAGTCATTCCTCATTGGTCATAAACATGCCCTGGTCAAACAATTAAACAATATGTGTTTCTTAGAAGATAGTGGAGAGTTCCATCTTGTCTTTCATCGCCATGTTGTAATGACATATTTATTGTAGAAGCTAACTGGTAATGTTGATTTGATTGTGAAATTTTGACTTATGATCCTATTCCAATTCCAACCATCTACTTCATATTCAGTTTGTTGGTGGTAAGATTGAGGAGATTGCTTCCTTTGTAGTAGTATTACACCGGTCATTGAGGAATACAAGATCACATTTCGTGTCTCCATGAAACTACCTTCCACATCCTTTAGTTTGTAAAGTATGTCATGTAATGTATTCTCTTGTAGAACCATACATTTAGGAAACCATAGATCATTCCATGCGTTGATTGAATTTTCACTCATCACAATTTTGTGTGTTATATTAAACAAGGTCTTTTTGATATATGGTGACTCTCAAGGGCACCCATCTATTGTTTTCCTTGTGGAGGGTGTCTTTGCAGTACTTTGATTCTACTGTCCAACTGCTTTTACTATCGGTGAAATATTTTCAGTTGGCGTTAGGAGGGCTTCATTTAGTTCTGTCATGGAAAGTTTTCCAAGCTGCGAGCGTACTTCGGAACTATATTTTTCTTCCAGGAGACTCAACTTTTGGTAGCTTGGTTAATATCTCCTTGCCATATTAATCTTCTTATGAGATTATTAAGTTCATTTCATAGTGATCGAGGAAGAAGAGCAATTTGCATTGTGTACTGGCAGAGTAGTGAGGGATTTTGCTACTATAACACACCCAACCATGGATAGAGTTTGTGCCCATTTAAACATTTTCTCGTTCATATTTCTTGCAATATCAAAGTAGGTGTTCTTAGTTAGTTTGTTTTGGATGATTGGCATCCATAGGTATTTGTCGAGATATTCAATGTTAGGATATTTTTTCCTTTCTACTGATGCTTCT
This sequence comes from Alisma plantago-aquatica, assembly GCA_963693085.1. Classification (NCBI taxonomy): domain Eukaryota; kingdom Viridiplantae; phylum Streptophyta; class Magnoliopsida; order Alismatales; family Alismataceae; genus Alisma; species Alisma plantago-aquatica. Next base: position 558,889,429 of record OY856409.1, read on the forward strand.
TCTACGCCACCTCTTTCACATTCCTTCAGAAGAAAACCTTTGGTTTTTTTATTTGAGGTAGTTGGGATGATATTTGTTGATGAATGTTTATGACTATTGTTAATGTTAATCTTCACATACCCATTCATTGGATGCACCATTCCTTTTGTTTACTTTATAGAGGAGTTCTATTATGGTTTTTCTGCAAGATCCGGGCTTTCGCTCCCGAAATTTGGTTGATGAATGTTTTATAATAGTAGTTATATATTTATCATCACTGGCTTTGGCTCCCGTAATTTGCAGGAAAACAATAATAGGCTTGGTTGGCTTAAGGTCCTCACAACGGTCTGACAGAACAAGAAAATGGGAACCATTATGAACTGCGTCATCAACAGCTTTGAAAAGTTCCATTAATGGCTTCTATGGAACCATGTAAACCCTTCCTAATATAGAATCACCACCGCACATTGCATGTTTATTTTTAATATCCATACAATTGACAACCCTTCTTTAGGTTTATAAGGGTTGTTGTTTACATAGTTCAACACCTTATATTGTTTTGTGGTTCTAACGAGCAGCAATGACGTGCAGTTGATTCATATTCAGTTATGTCTATTGCATTAGAAAACCCCAGAAGAGCACAGGTGTGCGTCTAGTAGTTGATCTTCTAGTAAATGATGATGATATATCATAGTTCGTTCAATATGAATATTATACAAGCATAGTTTCTCTTAAGATCTTAGACCTAGTTGAGATACCTCTAAATTTTTATGTCATGATACTAATCCAATTAGTATAATGCTTTTTTTTTAATGAGCTGCTTGATTGTAAAGTTTTCTAGTATTAGGTATCCATATCAGTCATGCATTCATTATTAGTGAGTGTGGCATTCACTGTTGGTCACTCACAGGTTAGTAATTTCCTATATTAATATCAAAATTGATCTTTGTTTTTCTTTCAAAAAGTGATAATTGAATTTTTGAAGCTATTAAACATGTATAAACAAATCTTGCATCAGATTTTTGAAGCTATTGATCCCAAATTTAACATTTTCATAAGCTGCATACTCTAATGCCCTGGGTCTTTGCTGGAGTTAGATTCTCTTATGCAATAAAAGGCATGGTGACTTAATGGGAATGCCTTTGATTGTTCTGGACATGCTTCTCTAAAACCAGATGATCTTTGCATGAGTGAAAGAGTTATAGAATGGAAGGTACTAGTTGTGTTTCTCAACACATCTCATGCAAGTATGACATAAAAATTGTCATAGCTTATAAATATAACTCAAAAATCTATAATCCGTGAAACAGTTGCTTCAGGGCAACCGATTAAATTATCTTCCTCAGTCAGTAAGATCAATAATGAGCATGAAAATGATAATACTGCTTTTGAAAATATTGCTGGGTTCACAAACATCTCTGAACTGGAGGTTTGCTCCCTCTTTTAAATACATGTATATGATAATTATTAAAACCAAGGTGAAAACCAATGAATGTTCAAACCTTGAGCATTCTGTTCTTATGAGCCTTAGCTCCTCATTTTACCTTCAAAGTGAGGCTGACATGGAGGTTAAATACATACATCAAGACCATCTCAATAACCCTTCAATATTCATAATAGTAACAAATATATTTGTTTTATTCTATTACCACCATTTAAAGCAACACCTACGTCTAAGTGGGTTAGGGAGATTTATTGTCAAAGGTGACAATGATCTGATTTGGCCAGTGTTTCTTTGGTGGTTGTTCTTATGGAAATCTGTTACTGTTACCAATTATTGTCTAACTCGGATTTTGATTTTTCTTGGTGAGATCCATTAAGTTACTAGGTACTTCATTTACTACAACTTGTGGTTCACAAATTTACATGTTACTATCAACATTGATATCTTGATCACTATGAATCAAGGTAGTGCTTTCACAGTTGGTACATGAGCTCTGATCTATTTGAGGTATTGATGAAGATTGGATAGTCTCAATGGAAGTTTCATAACCATCCAACATATCAATGTTGATCTGGCATGCACTGTCTGTATCCGGATCACAGACCAGCAGCAACCACATAGATTCTACGCAACCAAGGAATGGGTGATCTTCCTTGAATAAAAAAACCATCACTTCTAGTATGTGATTCTCTAAATGGCCCAGACTCAAATGTGGATTATTTCTGAGAAAAATCACTCTCACGGTCTTTATTCTGCAGCAATGTTAGTGCAGAATCCATGATGCTAGATACAGGGTTAGCCTTCAGTACAACTTCCATCACATCCTCGTCAGTGTGCCCCAACACGACTCTTCCAGATGTAGTCATCATTCCTATATGGCTCACTGATTAGCTCCTTCAGAACAAGGGAGCTCAACAGTGTCTCTTCATCTAGTTTTATTCGTCTACTCTAGCTTTTTTCAAACAGGCAACTTCGTTGTGGCTTACAAGAGGATGGGGAAAAAGTCCAAATGACATGGACAAGTATAGATGTTGTCTGGAGACTGGTAGTTCTCCTATGTTTCTTATTGTATTGATGAAAGGAGGAATCTTGTTCTGAAGATTTGTGAAGTTATGATTAGATGTGCATATGGATATTTTGCACTAGGGTAATAATAAATTTAGCTTTTATATGTCCTATGGCTGAGTTTAGTTTGCTAGGATGATATCTTTAGATTGAAGTGTTCATGTATTTGTTATTCTATAGCTAGTTCCTTAAATATGCCCCCAAAGTTTACTAGTACATATGGACAAAATATTGCAAATCTTGATGGACATGAAGGACAATAAAACTTGTACCTTTGACATCTCCTTTGCAGCCACAATGCCAAATAACAAATTTGTTCTTCCAATGTGTATGGCTGGATTTAGTTACAAAGTTCTATGTGTGGCGTTGGATTATATATCTCCATCTTGAGTATGAAATGTGTTACCATACCCATTTCAGATTGACACGACTAGGGATAGATACACTGGAATTGGTGAGTTTGACTTTAGAAGACAAGCCCAGTAAGATGATGTCATGTAATACTTGGGTCTCATCACATGCCTGTCTTGCTGACCCAATTGCTATTTCATCAATGCATCTAATAGGTTATATCCTTTTAGATGGATATTCTTGATTCGGAGATGGTGACTGTGCATCTAAATTAAATTAATGATGATAGTTTTTGGTTGAGATCTGAAACATATTTGATGTCCCTGAAGGGATACTTCCAAGATATACATTATCCTCAGTTTGTACATTAGCACAAAAAGCATTGCATTCAAAATGGTGACATAGATATGATTCTGAATTAGTATGGTACATATATCATTATGGCACTGCTACCTTTAACCTCTTTCCTTCTCACTTATCTATTCTTCATGCTGCATATTATTTTTGTGATTGTGGTACCGTGTACATTATTTATCAGCATTAGATACAGTGTCCAGTTTTTGTTAAAAAAATCAGATGCAGTGCCCAATTGAGGGCGTGTAAACTCTAAACCAAAAATGAATTAAAAATTAGGAATTTTGCAGAAATTTATCCAAGCTTCTACCTTTTATTCAAAAATTTCTAATCAATAAAATGGGACACTCTCAGAAGTAAAAATCTTTGAAAAGATATATTCTTCTCATAAACATCATGAATGTTATATAGTACCAAAACCAACTTCTAATGAGATTATTTTAATCGTCTATGGCACACTGATCCAACAAAAATCCAACATAATTATCTAAAGCTTTTGATTACCATCGTTGAAACTATATAGGTGAAAGCTCCACACCTATTGATGCCTTTGGGTTTAGCCACTTATTTTTTTTCAGTGTACTAACTTGCTCTACTCACACACCTATTTTATTATTGTAGAAGTAACATATACGGATCCCACTTGCAAATAGAATTGATTCAGACCGTTTTGGCCTGTGAAATCCAAATTGGCCTACCCCCATTTCTCCCTCTACCACGGGTGCCACCATCAGGCTAAGGAACCATCACTATGGTCACAGATGACACTCGTTCCTGGAATGGCACCCCCAACACAGGTAGATGATAGGGGGATATTTATTGAGGAGAAGTTTGTGAATGAATGCCAGAAAGACAACAGAGCACCAATCTGGGCTACTACATGATTATGAAACAGAGAAAAGTGCATCAGGTTGGTCATTTCTTATATGAATATCGATATTGATATTTGTTTTTCTTTTAGAAAGTGAAAAGGGCAATTTTGAAGCTATTAAAGATGGATACATAGATTTTGCTGTCTTACTGATTTTTTTTACTGTCATAGATTGTGGTGATCTCCGGTTCACATTTCATATATGTCTGAACACCTTGCTTTTCCAACATCACTGGTTGTTCCACCTATACTCCAATTGGCTCCTTGCACTTCCAACCAAGTTCCACTCAGTTATCCACAACATGAGATCCCTTCTTACAGTCGAAGATGATGCTACCTCTCAAATTCCCATTCATAGTTGGAAAGATAGCATAACAGATGGAAAAGGCCCTAAATACCTACAAGCTTCGTAAATTTAAGTAATTGCAGCATGAGTGGAAAGTCTTCTATTCAGAATTTTGAATACTTACACAATAAGCCACTGCCTGGTTCTGTTATTCAGACATAGGACACTGTGATTCCTAATTACTTTGATGGTAGGCTTTTGGTCCCTAGTGAAAGTTCCCACAGACATGTCACAAGATGCCACAATGTTCAGTTTGAGCCCAACTTCCCTAGATCCCAAGTTCCTAGCATCCTCCCAGGATACTGTCTTTTTCATTTTACTGATCTTCCTGGTCCTAGCATGACGAGTAGTGTAATCACAACAACATTCATGTGATGTGGCGTATTGCAGTTCCTGCTCCAACAATCATGTGATTGTGAAGCAAAATTTGTGCAGGTCCGGTCCCATGGGAGCAGTGATTACAGGGCAGAAAGGCTAGAACAAATATGTATGAGCAGCTCCTCCATCACTTTCTAGTGAAAGTATACATGCATCCCCCTTTCATTTCACTTCTTTTTTTGAAATTTTTGTTCCTTGGATTGTTTACACTGTGTTTGAGCTTTATCTGTGGGAGTGGCTTGTGCAAATGTTGAAGGTTGTACACTTTGTTTTTTATTTTATTAAACCAACAATGCTTCTTACTTTGTTAATAGGATGGTTGTAATATGTATGGCTGGTCTTTTGCTTGTATTGTGCAGGAAGAATTGTGCTCCAGGCTTTGATTCTGACATCAGCAGTTGTCCTAGCTTTAATTATATTTTTCTAGGAGTGCTTACACCAAATTTTGGTTATTTCTTCTATAAGGACTTCTACGTATATTACTTTAAAATAAACCACACTTGAAACACTGTTCTAGCAAGCTTTGTAATAAGCTCCTCTTTATAATTTCTGAATATTAAGTTGAAGTTGGTAACCCTATTACCAAGAAAGCAAGCAGCTTTAGTATTTGCTTTCATGGTGCCAAAAGCCGGAGGGGCCCAACATGTTGTATTACAATAAGAAGGCTTCCGGTTCCAATCAGAAACTTATAGTTCAAGGACTTGTGTTGTTTTGTACAATATTTAAAATCAGCTGCTATCAACAATATTCTGGTTGAATATTGCAGAAACTAGATTCATTTCACGACTTCCAAGCAGCAAGACAGTTTGAATGAGTTCTAAATGAGCAGCCCCCTTGAGTTTAGTTAGAACCCATTACTGTAGAAATGATTGTGGAGTCTCTTGGTATGTCATTGGGTTGTTGCTGCAATAAATCACATACATATTATGGGCTTATGCTTTAAAAGTTTTATACGTGAGAATTGGTCTAGTAATTGGTTGTAAACAATGGATTATTTTGACCAGTACCGAATCATTCGTAACAATAATTCCATTTGCAATGTTATTTAATTACTCTAGTATCTAGTAAACAATCCGTAAGTTTTTACTCTACTTCTCTAACGTCCCTATTGCAGTAGGTAACTCCATGACAAATGGAAGACCTAGTACAATAAAGGTAAAACATTAAGAAGTACGACCCTGTAATCATTGTGTTTTTGTTATTGTGTTCAAAGTAATCTAGAACTTGCTAACTTTTCATGGTATCTCTGCAAATATTATGTCATCGACTCTCAAAACAGCTAGACTATCAATCATTGCAACTTCTTAGCAAGTAAATACTATTGGGCTGAGAATAGGTGCTGAGAATATAAATCACTTGCAGAGATACCACGACCTCTGAACGATCCCTACTTGTTAGTTCTTGTTTCGTCGTTGATCTGAAAATAATTAAATGTTATGCACCAGAATATATTAAGGACGAAGATTAGTAAAATGGTTAAATGCACGGCCTTGTTCTCACTTCTCTTCAGTACGACTTTGAGGCCCCTCTCTTCTGATTCACATAGATAATCAAAATGAAGATGCATATTTTTTTAATGTCACAAAAGGCTTTCATGAGGTGAAAAAGGCAGGCTGCTGGGTAAACTGAAATATCTTTGTATTGTCTGGTATAGGGCCTGACAGGAATCACCTTACATGTTTCTGTTAAAATCTTTGCTCCAAGTCAAGACAATTGTGATCAACTGTCGCGTCTTTTAGGCTCATGTGAGCAGCCAAAACCATGGCAAATGTTGTTTCTACATATTGTGCTTTATACTACTGGTTTTGGAGCTGCTAGAATCAGGCCTTGTGTATCATCATTTGGAGCCAATCAATTTGATGAAAGGAGCAGTGATTTCAAGACGCACATTGATAGATTTTTCAATTTCTTTTATCTTTCTGTCACTGTTGGAGCAATAATAGCCTTCACTCTGGTGGTATACATTCAGATGCATCATGGATGGGGAGCTGCCTTTGGTTCCTTGGCTATAGCCATGGGACTATCAATTTTTTTTTTTCTTTGTCGGTACACCTCTATATCGACATAGGCTTCCTGGTGGAAGACCTCTTACACGAGTTGGTTAAGTTCTAGTTACTGCTTTTAAGAAGAGAAACACATCTTTCTCTAGCAGTAATATGGTTGGCCTTTATGTGCTTCCTGTGAGACGGTCTGCATCAAGGGAAGTGAGAAAATTGAACACACAGACGATTTTCGGTATGAAATTATATTTCTGTCTCTCCCACTTGGATTTCCACTATAATTCCTTTTACTTTCGTGTTTGTAGATATTGAAATTCATGGCCGAATTTTCAGCTTCTAATTGCTAACAGTTCTGCTATTGTGATTTTTGTTTCTTCAGATTTTTAGACAAAGCTGCTTTGCATTTGAAAGAAGATGGGCCTGATCCTTGGAGGCTCCGTACTGTGATGTGCTCCCCTTTGCTAACTTTTCATGGTATCTCTGCAAGTGATTTATATTCTCAGCACCTATTCTTTAAAATTTCTGATCATGGTATCTCTACAAATATGTGTCATTGAGAATATTTATATTCCGTCTTGAAACACACATTTGCTAGAAGTCTTAGCTAAATCATTGAGAAGTTGCAATGATTGATAGTCTAGGTGTTTTGAGAAGTTAGCAAGGCAACTTGATCATTCACTATGACCTTTTTTGTAGGTCAGGTTATTTGATGCCAAGAATGATTGTTGAGAAGGCCTTCGTATCACATCTTCATCCTAGACAAAATAACCCATTGCATGACCTTGATTGGAGTATCATAAATTGTTGTTCATGTACATGTGAAAGGTACACTATGCAATAATTTCATTGGTTTGTTCCAGTACACGTCATTTTCTCAAAATTAGTGTCATACTCTCTTACTTTCACCCACATAACACAAATTATGTTACTGCAGATTAAGTTATAGTTGGCTGCCATATCTCTTGTACGGGAACAACTACCACAACAAAAAGAAGAGAGGACAAAGGAATTATCCAATATATAGTCTCAGGTTCACAAAATATGAGATGAGATATATGGAAACCTCAAACTTGGGGACCGGGTGGAACTGTCAATTGTTGATGAGAATGATTTGCCTTTCAAGAGTCTCCATGAATATCAGTATCAACTACATGAGCTTCCTATGGCCAATCAGAAGCAGAGCAGGGAAAAGTTCTTTATTTTCAATCAAGAAGAACAATACCTTAGCAGTCTTTCTCTTCTTATGAGTTTATCAATGTTATCATATTCTTTGACGATACAAGTGGCAAATTAATACAAAAGAAAAATTAAGATAGAAGAAGATGCACATGATCATGTGGCATATAGGTCTGCAGTGGATAGAGAGAGTCAGAAGAAGATATTGTATACATGTATCTTTTTTCCATACATATTGTAAAACAGGGGCCAGGTTAATATCCTCCCCATGTGTACTCAATGTTCAAATATAAATAAAAGTATCATTGTTGACATTGTAAGCACAACTCGATCTTTATTAACATTCATCTTTTTTCTTTTTGAAAACCCCTCTATTGGTAAGAGATTGACTGGATACATAATGTCTCTTACTACATATGTATGTGAAGTGCATGGTGTCTTTCACTACACACCAACTATAATTACATGTGTAGCAAGTGCTAATTTTTGCTATACATGAACTACATATACAAATTGTAACCAATGTCATCTCTCCCTACATATCATAGCTACAAATTGAATTGTAGTCATATATTTAGCTACAATGGAAACTACATTTTTATGTGTAAGGGCATTTTTTACCTACAATTAGGGTTACATATGAATTTGTAGCCAGAGGAATAACTAACTACAATTTTGAAAAATGTAGCCTAAACAATTAGCTACACGAGTATTAGCTATATATTATAAATGTAAGGATAAATGTAGCCAAAGCTTTTAGCTACAAATTTGGGATTTTCGCTACAATTTCTTTTTGTAGCTAAAGACCATATTTTTCGTAGTGTTGACTCGCCTTTGCTTGCCTAAAAGTGCAATGCTTAGTTTCACTTATTTTTTGGCATTTCTCGAAATTCTTGTTTTTATCGCAAAATAGTACTCAATGATGAGTGATATGTGCCTAAGTATGTTCAATATACATAATAGACTCAAAAAATGAATTTAATTAGCATTCATATGGCTAAAAATTAAGTTTGATGATTTTAGGTCAGGTTGACCATCGGTCGAGTTTATCTTAGGGAAAACTTGACCGATCTGTGGCCTAGAGTTGTTCTAAAATGGACCAATCGGTCGAGCTTCCGACTCTCAAAATTCGACCGATCAGCGGCCTGAAGCCAGATTAAGTTCGGTTCGGCCGACTATTCTCCCTCTCAACTAGAGAATAGCCGACTGATTCCCCTTCTTCTAGCCCTAAGCTCTCTGCCCAAACCCTTACCTTCCCTATCCTAGCCCTTTCTCGACCTAGATAGGCGGCCCTAGACCTCCCCTTTTGCTCTTTGGTGGTGTTTGGACGTTTTTGGCGGCTTGTTTTGTGTGTTTGACCTCTTCTCCTCCTCCTTTCGCCTCTATGGCTTCCCATAGGAGAAAGAGACCCGCCCCTAGCAATGCTCCATCGTCTTCCTCGTCTAACCGCTTGATTCCCTTTGATGACACCTCATTTGTCTCAATAGAAGCTGTAAATAGGTATAAGGACCTTCTTCCTAGGAGTCATTTCCCTTTTAGAGCTTTGTTTGAGCCTAGCCCTAGGCGTCAAGCGGTTATAGACCAAGTAGCTAAGTTGGTAGCCATCCATCACCTCTCTGCCTTGGCTGTCGAGCGTGACTGCTTTCATAACTCAATGACAAGCACAAAAGCAGTTCACGAATTCTACGCTAATTTGCGTTGGAATTACGACACCCTTGTACCCCGCCAAATACTCAAGTAATCCTAACTTCCATGATCGCTGGGAAGCGTTTTCAAATCTTCGATTATATTTTAAATGTCTTCTTTTTCAGAGATAATGAGAATGACTCTTGGCGTAAGGATTACGTCGGGTATTTCGATCTTTTGGATCCTGAAGGTTTCTACAACCAAAATGAGCTTACTCTCACTGACATTCATCGCTACTTGAAGAAACCCGATGTTCCATATAAGAAGAAGAGCACCCTACCCTCCTCCCTCGATCTTAGGAAGCGTATACTAGCCTTATTGGTCAACTGCAACATCCATCCGAAGAAAAATCAAACGGATATTGCAGAGAACACTGTGGTTATAATGTATTGCCTTCTTGAGAATATCAGAGTCAAATGGTCAAGATACATTGTTCACCACATGACCTGTTTTGATTCCAGTAAGAACACTCGAGGCACTCATCCACCCTATCATGCCCTGATTTGTGGTTTGTTTCAGTTTGCTACTGAGAAATCACTCTTCTCTGACTATCATTACAAGCTAGCCAGAAAGGGTGTGTGTATCAGTGAAACCACGATTCAAAAGTCTGTGCCTATTTTTGTCTCTACCACTCTTGGTGCTTCACCCTCAGCCTCTGCCTCTGCAGCCCCTGCCTCCTCTACTCGAGCTCCACCTCCTCAACCACCTCGACCTAGTCGTGCTTCGTTTCGTGTATCTAATGAAACCCTTATGGGCTGCATGATGCACCAATAGGCATACAACCAACAGGTCCAGGAGCACCTGCATCAGGATCTATGTTCAATCATGTCAAACATGAACATATCATGTGCACACCCCTACCCCACCTACCATTCTTTCTCCAATAGTGATTATGCTTCTTATGCATACAATCGTCACTACCCTACCCCCGAGCCTTCCACTACTGCTCCTCCTCCACCCTTTGTTGCTGGTGATTTTACTCCCATGTATCTGTCGTTGCCTGTTGGCCCCTTGGCCACTCTGCTCGTCAGTCTTGACGATTCTGCGCCTTCCTTCCCTCAGATCAATGAGCTCAATGCTCTTGGTATGACTTGGGATGAGCAGAATGCTCGTTGACTCGGTCGTGGTTTTGGTCCTCCAGCGGATGATAAGATGTCTGACCAGGCTGATGCTAAGGCTGCTGATAACGACAATGGCGATGGTGAGGATGCTTCAGATGATGGTGATGGTTCTGGTGTTGATTCTGGTGATGAAGGCACTACAACTGCACCTTCAGATGGAGACGAGGACTACGAGCCTGGAGTTGATGATGATGATGTTGTAGACATAGATGTCTAGATTGTTTCTTAGTTTTTAGTCTAGTATGTTGATCATATATATCTTTCTAGGCTATTTTGTATTAGAAACATCTGGGCACATTATCTGAGATGTATTATTTTCTCTTCAGCTTTCATCGCTTCTAGCTTGTAGTTGCTTTTATGAGAACATGCTTCTGAGTTGTAATCTATACTATGTGCATTCTAGCTCTTTGCTCTGATATATCTTATGAGTTGGTGCCACATTTTCACCATATTTTGATTATGACTGAGATTGTGTGTTTCCTTTGTCTCTGGCTGATATATGATATGAGATTGCATGTATGATCATCTGTTTGATTGTGTTTGGAGAATACCTGATTATTTGCTCTTCTACCCCCCCCCCTACTTTTTGATAATGTCAAAAGGGGGAGAGAACTTCAATGTCTTGAAACTCAATCACATTGCTATTCTTTGTCATACTATTGTTTATTACTTATGAGATCCTTTGCTTGTTCATTTAATGTTTCATCATGCGACTTACAAATGACCATATAGTAGTTGTATGTTATAATTGCTTTGCGTAGATAGACTAACTATGCAGGTTAAAGTAAGCATAGATTGAGGAGGAGCAATTCACATTGTTCAAATCTTGAATCCACCTAATTCACAAGGCAAAGGTATAATTTCTATATCATTTTTCAATATGCTTGAGGAATGGTTTGTCATTGTCAAAAAGGGAGAGAATGTTGACCTAGAGGTTATACATTGTCCATATTTTGATAATGACTTAACCATTCCATTCATATGTATCGAATATGTGTATTCAAGATTGATTTCAGGTGTTAGGTACATGAAAAGGATCAAATTGCTCAAGCCCTAATTTTCTCAAGTTCAAATCAAAAGCTATACAAGTGTACTTTTTAGGAAATCCATGTAAATGACCTTAGAATATTTTTGTAATCACTTGTATTGATGATATGGCTTGTAACTAAGATGAGAAAATTGATTGGGACACTTAACACCAAGTTTTAATCACATTTGACGCACTTTAGAAAATTGATCACAGGTAGTCAATCGGTCGAGTTACAATCTCGACCGATTCACTGGATCAATTCTCTGAAGAGTGCATCGGTCGAGTTGTGCATTCACAGAACTCGACCGTTGGGGTTACTGACCAAACACAACTTTCATTGGTCGGTCGAGTTTCCTCAGGACAAACTCGACCGATGGTTTGAAAATTGGGTTTGTCTTTTACCCAATTGGTCAAGTTACCTTTATTGAAACTCGATCGAATGCACTGTACGAAAATTGCAGAAAAAGTGATTGTGACCGTTTGTGACTTATTTGGACGAAAATAGATATGTTGTCTTGGGCAAAAACGGCTATAATTCGACCCTAAGTGTTCCCCAACTCAAAGGGGCACCCTCAGCTATAAATAGGACCTCTTGGAGTTCATTCCAAGGTTGCTCATTCCATATATGCCTCGTTCTTGCTTAGTTGAGAGTGTTGCACACCTTTGAGCCCCTTTCTCTCTCTACCTTCAAGTCAAATCCGTGAGTATGAGTGAGTTAGGATCTATTGTACCCTTGTATTCATGTAAAGCTCTCCACCTCCATCTTCCTACCCCCTTTCCTATTGAAGAAAAGGCTGAAGATCTTCTCCGAGTGAAGGAGAAGGGAGTTGTTGTTCTTCAATGTTGAAAAAATAATAGTGTTCCAGATCTCCAAGTGAAGGAGATAGGCAAGGCGGACGTTCAAGAAGGATAGGTAATTCCTTAAAGGCCAAAGACTTGAAGGAGTGGGTAAGTCCTTGTTGAAGGCTGAAGACTGCATGGTTCAAGTGGGTAAGTTCCATCGATAGGTTGAAGATCCTTGTTTGAGGTATTAAGTTGTTGGATGAATGTGGTTGTTGTCTTGTAATCTTATGAATGAATATAAGAGCAACAAGATTGCAAAGTCCTAGAGCCTAACCACCTCTAGTGGACTGACTCACTTCTAGTTTGAAGTGTGGAACCACTCTAAACCACTTTGTCCAAGTGTATGTCCTTCCTTGTCTCTCACCCTTGCTATGCATGTTAGTTAGGATCTTAAATTGACTGTATGTTTAAGTTTCTGCAATTAATATAATTTGGTGGTCTAATTCGTTTTGTGAGATTTGTGAAGCTCTATTCACCCCCTCTAAAGCCCTTGATCCAACATAATTTAGGCCAAATCTGTTCAAATTTTGGCAAATTAGGTCTGATCTAGGGTAAAACAGGTCTAATTTGGGGAAAGTAGGTCTGATTTGGGCCAAATTGGTAAGTTGTCATATTGTGGTTCATTAAAAAGCTTCACTTCCTCATGTCTATTGTACTTGCTTCTTTTTCTTTTCTTTTTATATCCTTTCTCCAGCATTTTATTCCTAAATCCTACTTCTGTTGCATTTTTTTCTGTTAGTTATTCCTCCTATATCCCATCCTACTACTATGTGAGTATGTGCATATTTCTTATTTCAGATTTGTCCTATATCTCCTGCTACCAAATCTACTACTACTAATTGCATGTATGTGCTCTTCTTAGTCTGATTTCTTCCTCCTAAATCTCCTCACAGCTACTGTTGTTTGCATGTTTCCATGTATTCTCACTGTCCTATTCTTCCTTCCACTATATTTTCTATTTCAACACCTGCTGCTGTTGTTTATTATTTTGTTTTATTGAATTATTTCTCCTCTTTCAATCTCCTTCTACTGCCTTGTGTTTGTCTTATTCTAATTTCTTCCTGCACAACTCCTACCATTTGCATGTTTCTTTCTATCTCGTTTTCTCTCTCCAGTTCCTATTTATGTTCCTCTTAGTGTTGTTTCTTTTTCTTCTTGTTAATTTTCTTGCCCCTGATTCTTCAATAGCTATCAATTCAACTTAGACTTATAACATTTAATGAATAAAAGTTACATTACCACATGTAGTATTGTGTGTACAAACATTTAAATATGTAACTCAAAAAAGGTTTAAAAAAAATGCCCAAAAAAGTCTAGGCGCCCGCCTAGGTGGGTTAGGAGCCGCTTAGGGCACGTTTGGTTCGCCGCATCTTCTTGGATTCGATCGAATGCAATATTATTAGTCCCGGTAAAACTAATTTCAGGTTTTACGAAAATCTGCAGAATGCAGCTTTAAGTTTGGTTTAGGGGCATGGCTTTCATCGGAAGCGGGATGCATGCCGCTATTTCGTTCGATGCGCAAAGTAAAGTGAAGAGCACCCAGCTGGATCTCGGCACCCGACACTTTGAGATGGATGGCCGCATCCAGCGTTTTTGTGATGTCCAAAAATACAGGAGGATGCCTTTTTGTCTAATCTGCTGAATCAAAACATAACTTTCTTGCAGCTGCATCACCGAATACAACCCAATCCGTCCAAATACAGGTAAGCAAACATACCCTTAGCTAAAACCCACCGCCTAAACACCACGACAAGTATGATGCAAATGGAGCCATCCACTAAAGCTCTTTGGCTTACACCCCATGATAGAATATAGTTTTAGAGCTCCTTATTGTTGCCAAAATATAAATAATTTCAATTTACATGTTCATATATTTTTTTAAGTATTCTTCGTGCTAGTAATCTTATCAGCGGGACGCCTTCTAGAATCCTTCAAATCGAGTATCCAGATAAACATTTTTCTATACCTCCTAGAATCTTTCAAAGCACCTACTTTGTTATAATCGTCATTCCAATATAAGCTATTTCCTAGAGCCACTAAATGTGCCTTCTTGGGTATTCTAATACTATGTAAAGCATATAAATCTTTGATCATGACAACAAAAGGGTGTTTACATGTGCATGTGATTTTCTTTGAAGATACACCTTATATTTCTATTATTAGGTTAACTCTTACATCCGAGTCATTGCATCTAGACCCTCTTCAACCTTTTCTTCAATCTCAATTACCTATTATTCTGTTAAGCTCAATGATCAAAGCATTTATAAGCTCATCTCCGGCTGAAGACGTTGATAGTAGTTGTAAAGTTGTCTCTGATGCAGTGTTGTCAAGGCGCCCGCCTAGGCGTCCTAGGCGCTAGGCAAGGCTGCTCAAACTAGGCGCCCAGCCTAGTATGTGCATTAAATGGGTGTCTAAGGCCTTTTAAGCCTAAATTAAGTCATTTAAAGGATAAATTAGCATGAATCAAGTCTGGATTTGGTCGAATTAGATTAGCTTGAGTCAATTTATGGCTGTTAAATCAGGCCAAATTTTGGAAAATTAGGGAAAACATGTTTGATTTGGGCCAAATTGGAAGTCATAAAATCACTTCCTCATATGTTTGTTGTTCTTGCTTCTTTTTCTTTTCTTTTTTTATCCTTTCTCCTGCATTTTAGTCCTTAATCCTACAGCAGCTGCGTTTTTTTTTTAGTTATTCCTCCTATATCCCCTCCTACTCCGAAATCCTACTACTGCTGTGTTTTTTTTATTTTGTTTTCTTCAAATCCTCTTTTACATCACCTATGCTTCGTAATGTTGATGATGTTGTACTTTCTACTTTCCTCTTTTACATCACCTATTCCTCGTGATGTTGTTGCTGTTGTTTATATTTCTTTTGTTTTGTTTCCCATCCTCCATTTCCTCTCTATTGAGTTACAACCTCATCCCGCCCTTTTTTCCCTGTTTTCTTTTATTCTTTTCTACATCTCTTGCTCCAATTGTTGTTGCAGGCTTGTTGATATTACTTCCCTTTTTCCTTCCTATTCCCATCTCCTGCTACTTCTGTCATAGCCTCATTCTGCCACCCTTTTTCCCTGCTTTCTTTTCTAAGTCTCCTGCTCCAATTGTTGTTGCAGGCTTGTTGATATTACTTCCCCTTTTTCTTCCTATTCCCATCTCCTGCTACTGCTGTCATAACCTCATTCTACCCTCTTTTTATGTTTCCTATATGGTATTATATGTAGTATATATGTATAATAAGAATCAAATTAACATACTGAAAAAGATACAAAATATAAAAACGCCCAGAACAGCCTAGGCGCCCCTTGGGAAATGCTGACCGCCTAGCCGCCTTGACAACCTTGCTCTGATGTGCATCTTAATCATTGAGAAAAATTCTCTCACACTTCTCGAGTTCTCATTCTATAGTTCACATTCCCTCCATCCCTCCTGTGATGGTTTTACCGAGGACAATGAAGTTAAAGAGCGAATGAAACAAAGGAGACTAATTTTTCCGTGGATGGAGATTTGAAGACTAGTAGCTACTAATACTAATCAAGAAAAAAGCACCATGGTATGTAAGGTAGATGCATTTCCATGGCGAACCTTCATTCATTGGATAACTCTTCCCAATGTAAGCATCAAAGTCAGCTATTTTATGGAGTATGAAGATGAGATAAGTTATAGCCAAGTAAAACTACCAAAAACAGCAGTGCTTGACCTGTTAGATAAGCAAAGTGTCCAAAAATTCAGTTTTCTGAAAGCAATTTAATAATTATATTTGTCTTAGAAATTCCTGTTAAATAAAGCCATTGACGTCAATAATTTTATTGATAGCATCAGGTAATCTCATTCGATACTACCACCAAAGCAAAATCCAAACAAGCAATGGCCTTGAACGGCCCAAATTAAAAGATATCGGTGGCATTTAGTAAACATCGTTGAAAAGAGATTATTCTCAAAACCCGATTCGTAACTACATAAGCTAGAAAAACAGTAAAACTGTTCTTTCTGACGCACTTAAGCAGCAGTAGGCGAGGGCCTTTTCTCCACAGTGTACGCGGAGTACTCCTTGCCATTGTCGATCCTCGTGGTCTGACCACCAGCATCAACGAATGCCGAGGTGAAAGCGAGCGCGGATCCAGCCATGAGGGCTGTGGGGATGCTCTTACCTCTGTATCCGAGGACAGTAGCTCCCGCGACAAAGGCCCCGACTGAGCCGTTGACGAAGTCCCTCTTCATCCGGTACTTCTCCAGGACCTGCTCGACGCCGATATAGATGCCGCCAATGGCCCCGAAGGTGAGGCCATAGTTGCCCATCATCTTGAATGTCCGGATCAGCCCTGGGAGCGCGACATTCCGCTCGACCCGAGGAACGTCGTGCCAGGTGGCCACGATGGTGCCCCAGATCGTGCCGGCCGCTAGGCCCGTCGCGGCGCCCTTGATAGTCTTCTTACCTGGGGTGTCATCGTCCTCCAGGTACCTTCTCTCAGCTGGATCCATAGTGATCTTCTCGGCCTTCCCCTCTTCAGCTGTTGTGACCTAACTGGCGATTTTTTTTTTTTCACAAAGGCACCAAACCACCACGGCCTCTACCCTGGTGGCGATTGTTCATTATTCCAATCATCCGCCTCTTGCGTTTCGGATCTCCTGGGGTGGACAGTCGCCGGCGCGTTTGGTTGATCCGACTTACCAACGGAATTTTTTTTATTTAAAAATAGAAAGCTTCATCTCTTTAAAAAAATTCCACATATACATGGGGCATGTGCTAATTATAACAATATCTTAACAGAAGTATGATAACAAATTGTGTTGTCAGTCCAGTAAAATTTATATGTCTAAAATTAAAATTATTTAATGTGTAATTTACTATATGTTACTTGTTAAAGGCGTCAAAGAAGAAGAACTACATTATCCATCAACGCCTTGAAAGTATCAAAGGCAAAATGTAAAAAACTAATGATGATTTGCCTCACAAGATAATTATGTTTATGGACCCTTGTGCCGAGGTGACGAAGATTGTCTAAGTCTGTTTTAAAGTTAATTGGAATGACACAATAGAGGAGAAACTCATATGAGATCAAAACATATGTGCATTCTATCTGTCCAACCAAATAACAAGATATCAAGAAATCTTTGTGAGTGAAGATTAGAGACTACTTGTAAAAGAAGGAAAATAGGTTTCCTAAAGGGTCTTTGATCTAGCACATAAGACAATGTCAAAAGGAGCATGATGAATGACATCATAACAAAACTTATAACCAGATTGTATACAGCAATGCACAACATGATCACTAAAGATGTCAAGGTTTGCAATGTTACATGCCGACAATTTTCATCATTGGTGTACAAGAGTATCATAAGCCTATATTGAACTCGATACTCCACATATGACATGGACAAGCCCAAGCCTTCAATGGGGACGACACGCAGGAAGTCATGTGCATGGTCTGCTTGTAAAGAAGCAGGAATAGCTTGTTGTGGGGACGTGCCACTTGGAGTAAATTGATGTATTCCATGTTAAGCGTATGCCAAGTAAACTAGATCTCTGGGTGACCAAATGTGTGTAACAACATTCATTAGCATAAAGATGGCAATATTATACGGATATAGCATGTCTAAAGTCCAAAGTGGATCTAACAGGCACAAAGCCGACCTTGTTGGATATGATATTAGACTTCCTGGAGTGGATCAAAAAGGAAACAAAGGCAAAGTTGCATACGTCATGGGAAGCATTGATGCCCAAAACTCCAAGACATATAGAACTGTGGTCAACCGCCATTATAGATCACCAAACCATTATTTGTCACCAACCATGATGCATGACAAACACTGACAAAGCACATTATCAAAATTATCCAGTGTAGAGGTGATAGTAGTTGGAGGTGTCGTTCAAAGAGAAAATTATGTCATAGGCATCGCAACACACAAATGGAGAAGAAGAACCTCACATTTTGGGTTTAGAAGTAAAGCCAAGCAATCCATCATGGTCAGCATTTTTTCACACGCTATATGAGAAGCTCCATAGAAAAGGAAGGGTTTGTGGAAACAAGATCACCTATTATATAAATAAGATCACTAGAGGTGTTCAAGAGTATGCATACTCATGAGGTTGGGTGCCTCATTAAACAACCCACGAGGCAGGGGAGGGCACCTAAAATGGTAGTTGGCTTCTTCAAAAAATCATAAGTTTAAGATTTGAGGGTGGGCTCCTGGTATCCACAACAAAGGAATAGGCACCCAAATAGGGAGCACCTATCATGGGGTCAAAAAAAAGTAATAGCATGTTTAGTACCAACTTCAAGATTTATTAGGCCCAGATGAGTTGACCCATACTTGTATTGCAAGATAAAGAAAGACCAAGGAGCGTCTTCACTTTTTGGTCATAGAGGATGCATCAACTAAGAGAAAAATTCAATCCAAGCAAAAAAGGAATTATAAATATCAATTGCAATTTTATCTTTTACTATATTTATATTCCAAAGCACCACATATATTCTCCACCAGATATGTCAGAACATATAAGCAGCTAAATTGTTTGGGTTCTCATATATAACATCCTCAAGACATGCTTCTTTATAAGATAAAGCATTCATATAATTTGTCATTCACTAAGACCTCAATAAATAAGTGTTTCCAAATATATTTTAAGAATGAGAACTAAAAAATGAGGTGTATCAATTCTAAAGATTTTCTACATAGGAGGTAAACATAAGGCCCGTGGAAATCTCTTCAAGGCATTTTTAATCAAGGAATATCTTATTGTACCCGATCAAGAAAAGAAGAATGAGGTCTTTGTATGGGAACTTCATGCATGTAATGACCCAGTTTCATCTTAGCATCTAATTAGGGTTTACATGGTAATTGCATACTTAGCTGGAGAGATCATTATTTAAGCTTGATTAATAACGAGATGTCTAACTACAATTTTTAAGCCTAATGAGGAACTCTAACCATGCTTTTATTTTGAATAACTAGGTTTTGAAAAGTGTAAGCCCTAGTCAGCCAAATTTATGGTTTTGATAGTATATGAATACAATAGTGTAGTAAAGTTTTAGATAACTTGGATTTTAAAATTTTGAATATAATTTGGATAACTAAAATATGAGTGTTAATGCAAAGTTCAAGAATTTTGTGATGTTCTTTGAATATTTTATCCATCGAGTTATAATTTGATCAACCATGATACTGACTGCAATATAGGAGTATAGTTTTTGAGTTTTTGTTATTTATTGGTATATCTAAATGAGCTGAATATAAAACTTTGATTCAGATGATGCACTAATTTTCACAATTTTTGAAGCATTTTGACTGATTCAGATAAAGTTTTTTGCAAAAGTTTTATAATAGAAAATTATGTTGAAATAAAAGAAAATGTAAGATGTGGCTAATTTACAATTGTCCCAAACACCTTAATTGCTTTATATGAGTAACCTAACACACTAGTAGCTCCTGTATTTTGTGATTCCTAGAGAGAGACATATAATTGGGATTTGAGTGAGGAAGGAGGTAGTGATGTCGATCTAGGGTTTTATCTTCTAAGTGTCATTGAAAGCAAGTAAGTTTACCTTCTTTAGATAGATTTTAATGATGAATATTCTCTTTTATGTCTAGATTCCATTACTCCTCTGATTCGGTTCAAGGAGGTATCAAATCACGCTCTTTTCTCAATTTTCTCTAAAATTCTCTATTCCTAGGAGTTCTAAGTTGGACAGAATAAGAAAATGATGGATTGCTTAAATTTTGATATGGATCCAATGAGATCAGTTCTTAGACTATGTTTTTAATATGCTTTACACCTTAGGTGAGTGGGTACTTTCATTTAATAATAGAATGCACTAATATGGATTAAACCCACTAAATCTTCAGTTCTTTTTGTATGCGATAATAAGCCTTAAATTTGCCTTTCTATTATATCTTTTATAAGAAAATTTAGAAATGGATTATTTCATGAGGTGATGAATTTCATATGATTAACTCATATTATAAATGGATACAAATAATCTACAATAGAATTCTAGAGCTATTGTAGAAGTTATAAGAACATACAAAACATGGGGTTTCCAGTTATATCTGAATTTGTAGTATATATCTAAGTAAAGAACATTGCAAATTTGAATCTTGTAATATATTATTCGATTGTTTTATATGAATGTTTAATACATATACATCAAATATTATGTAGGGATATAACTAAAGTTATTAATGTTTGCTTGATATCTCAGTATAGAGGGTGAAACCCTAAACGGGTGAAAAATTAGAAGTTTTTTTAATAGACAGAGTGAAAGTCAGTAACAAAATTAAACTATAGATTCTATATTTATTTAATTAATTTATTTTTAATGTATGATATTTCAGTGAATGGAGTGGATATCCTAGTTCAGTTTCATACCAAGATTTCATATCACTACTACAGAAACAGTGTTCAACGTCGCTTTTCGAGGCGTCGGTTTTTTAGTAAAACCGACGTTGTTAACATTAAATGTCGGTTAATAAGGACATCCGACGTCTATATTTGAAGAACAGCCAGACATGGGTATCTCTTTTCATTCAGTGTCGGTTGAAGAAAAGAAACCGACGCCTAAAGTAGCCCGCAAAATCCAATTTTTTCGAGCAAAAAAAAATTGCGCCAAAGTATCAGATACAACGTCAGTGTTTTACCTAATAACCAACGCTGAATGAAGATAAAATTTGTGCCAAAAGTTCCAATATAGGCATCGATTGTCTTAGCATAACCGACGTGATAAGGGTGCGCGCGCCGTCCCCGCCAAAAAAATTAGGGTAAAGGAATGTCCAATTGGACGTCGGTTTGTTACTATCAACTGACACTTAAGATGTTAGGTGTCGGTTTTGTAGATAATCGATGCCTTTTACAAACTTAATAGACCCGCGATCACCCGAGTCTTCCCCTTTCTTCTATTTCATCGCGAGAATTCTCCTCTCTTGCTGCTCGCCTAAAATCGCCCGACGACGCCCCGCCCGCTCGCATTCAACCTGCTGCTCGCCGCCGCTGTTGCTGGTGCGTCTCTGCTCGCCGCATCCTCCTTCTCCTGTTGCCATTCTGCTCACCGCAGTCAACCTCCACCGCCGCCACCTGCTCTGCTCGCCGCAGTCAACCTCCACCGCCACCGCCTGCTCTGCTCGCCGCCTCCTTCTCTGCTCACCATTGTTGCTCTCACACCACCGCCGCCGCTCTTCTCCACGCTACTAGATAGCCCTCTTCTTCTTCCTCCCCTTCAGGCCCCTATTCTTCTTCCTCCTACTCCCTCTCCTTACCAAATGGATTAAAGCAAGGCCACGACTGTGTGGGTTGGCCACGACTGTGGCTGTGTTGGCTGGCCACGGTCGTGCTGGGCCAACACAGCCATGGCCGTGGCCAGCCCACACGGTCGTGGCCTTGCTTTTATCCATTTGGTAAGGAGGGAGCAGGAAGAAGAAGATACATTTGCAATTGAATACTAGTGCTTGACCTAATTCTGTAAATTTTGATACATATTGAATTAAGATATTAAAACCCTAATACACATTTCACCATAATCTTGAATTAACTATATTGTTGAAATCTTGTGATCAATCTATGTAAGATATTAAAACCCTAATGTTAAATCTCTGATTTTGTAGTGATGTGTCACCCTAACATCTACATGAATCCCTATTGTATGATGTTGATTGATGATAATGCATGAGCTAGTTTGAAATTTTAAAACCAATTATGAATCTCTCCATCCCTAGGTCATACTAATTTATGTGTAATCTTTATCTTGATGATGAACATGCATGGACACTCGAAATGTTGAAATCAATGTTATAGAATGACAGCACATGTATTTGTTGGCCTAGAAACCCGTCCAAGATTTACTCATTAGGAGTAAATCTTGGATAGTCCCTGGTTTGGGACTGTTCTTGAACACCTAATCTCACTTAGGATGTAAGTGTATAATGTGTATTTGGTTTTCAAGAAAATTCCGGTAGCATTTCCCCATTTGTTCTCTAAGTACATCTGTACTTGGAGAACAGCGGGGAAATGTTGGCGAAATTTTCTTGAAAACCCAATACACATTATACACTTACTAGTGAGATTAAGTGTTCAAGAATGGGATAGGTGGTACACATTTATTATATATAAGAATGACAGCACATGTATTTGTTGGCCTAGCAACCCGTCCAAGATTTACTCATTAGGAGTAAATCTTGTATAGTCCCCGGTTTGGGACTGTTCTTGAACACCTAATATCACTTAGGATGTAAGCGTATAATGTGTATTTGGTTTTCAAGAAAATTTCAGCAGCATTTCCCCGTTTGTTCTCTAAGTACATATGTACTTAGAGAACAGTGGAGAAATGCTGCCGAAATTTTCTTGAAAACCCAATACACATTATACACTTACTAGTGAGATTAGGTGTTCAAGAATGGGATAGGTGGTACACATTTATTATATATAAGAATGACAACACATGTATTTGTTGGCCTAAAATTTTAACCATGCAAAAACTCTAATCCTAGACCCTAATCTTGTTGTAATATATACTTGTTTTCTCTTTGATCATAGAATGGATAGATCATGGATGTCCATTCGCAATCGCTGCACCCTAGAGTTTATTTCTGGTCTTAACCAGTTTATTAGATTTGCCGAGGAACATAGGAAACAACCTGGAGATAGGTTCTACTGTCCATGTAGGCATTGCAGTAACAACTTGAAAGTTAGCACTGGTGACGAAATCAAAAGTCATGTCATGTGCAACGGAATTATACAAGGCTATACAGAATGGCACTGGCATGGAGAGATTTCAAACCTGAAACTAGTGGATGTCGATAGCAGTGCTTCTGTGGAAGAAGAAATTGCCTTCGATGACGTAGATGTGAATGAACCAGTTCCAGTAGACATCATTGATGCGATGATGGATAGTTATGGGGTAGAGCACACTGATCCACCTCTCATTTTTAGAAACATTGTGCATGATGCTGAGATATCATTATACATAGGTTGTACTAAGTTTATGAAGCTTAGCGCTGTGTTGAGATTGTTTAAGCTGAAAGCTAACAATAGATGGAGTGACAAATGCTTCATGTCATTGTTGTCTTTGTTGAAAGAAATACTTCCTGAAGGAAACGAGCTGCCAATCTCAACATACCAGGTAAAGAAATTGTTGTGCCCAATGGGAATGGATGCCAAGAAGATACATGCATGCCCGAATGATTGTGTATTATTTCAAAAGGACTATGTGGATTTGAAAGATTGTCCAAAATGTGGTGTGTCACGGTATAAATTGACAACTTCGGGGGAGTCTAAAACTGGTTATCCTGCCAAGGTGATGTGGTATCTACCTATAATATCACAGTTTCAACACTTTTTTTGTCAATTTGATAGATGCGAAGAATTTGAGGTGGCATGTAGATGTTAAGAAAAATAATGATGGGATCCTACGACATGTGTCTGATTCCCCATAGTGGAAGAAGATTGATCTATTTTACCCTGAATTTGGTGAAGAAGTCAGGAATCTAAGACTTGGGCTTTGTACAGATGGGATGAATCCATACAGGACATTGAGCAGCCAACATAGCACTTGGCCAGTTATGCTTGTTATATACAATCTTCCTCCCTGGCTGTGTATGAAAAATAAGTACGTAATGTTGTCATTGTTGATATCGGGCCCTAAACAACCTGGAAATGATATCAATGTTTATCTTGAACCTCTGATTGATGACTTAAAGAAACTCTGGGGTGAAGGTGTGATGACCTATGATGCTTCACGAAGAGAGACATTTTGTTTGCATGCTATGTTGTTTTGCACTATTAATGACTTTCCAGCATATGGGAATTTGTCTGGATATAGTGTCAAAGGAGCTAAAGTGTGCCCTATATGTGAAGAGAACACTGATTCAACAAGACTAAAACATGGTGGTAAGACTGTATATCTCGATCATCGAAGGTTTCTTACAAAATTCCATCTGTATCGTAGGAAGCGCAAAGCATTCAATGGGTTGAATGAGGAACAGAGTGCACCTAAACCTATACCAGGGGAGGTTGTTTATGAAAGAGTAAAAGACTTTGTCAATGAATTTGGTAAGAGATTACAATGTACTATGGCCACACTGAGTGATAAATCTTTATTCAAGAAGAAGTCAATATTTTGGGATCTTCATTATTGGAGTTCTTTGACAGTCAGGCATTGTATCGATGTCATGCACATTGAGAAAAATGTATGTGATAGTGTCATTGGTACTTTGTTGAATATACCAGGTAAGACTAAAGATGGGATAAAATCCAGACTGGACCTACGTGAAATGGGAATAAGGTCAGAATTAATAGAATTATGTGAAATGGGAAATCAGAGAACATACTTACCTCCCGCTTGTTACACATTATCTAGAAAGGAGAAGAAAGCTTTTTGTGAATGTTTGGTAAATGTTAAGGTGCCACATGGTTACTCATCCAACATCCGTAGATTGGTATCAATGAAAGATCTGAAGTTGATAGGTCTTAAATCTCATGATTGTCACACTCTAATGCAACAAATATTACCTGTGGCAATTCGATCTATATTGCTGAAGCATGTAAGGTTTACAATCACCAGACTTTATTTCTTTTTCAACAGACTGTGCAACAAAGTTATTGACCCTGATACTCTCGATAATTTGCAAAGAGAAGTGGTTGTTACCCTATGTCAGCTTTAGATGTATTTTCCTCCGTCGTTCTTTGATATCATGCATGGTACATCTTGTTGTCCAGTTGACTACGGAAGTGAAAATGTTAGGACCAGTTTTCTTGCATTGGATGTATCCCTTTGAACGATACATGAGTGTTTTTAAAAGTGATGTTCGAAACCGTTATCGACCTGAAGGGAGTATTATTGAGGGTTATGTGGCGAGAGAGGTTATGGATTTTTGCAATGACTTTCTCAGTGGTAATGACACTCCTGGTGATGACAAGAATATTGAGGAGCAATTTGGCAAAGGAATTTTGGGATCACAGGTGAAAGTAATCAGCCGTGAGCAGTTGGAACAAGGTCACTTGTATATTTTACACAACATGGATGAAGTGAGTGTTTATATCGAGGAACATACCAATTTCATCAAGAGGTAATATCCTCGAGCCAATACAATGTGGCTTGCTAGAGAGCATAACAAGACATTTATTAAGTGGTTTGAAGATAAAGTCTTACATCAACTATCTCATACTCCATATCATTTTACTAAAACTATCAAATGCCTCGCCTTTAAACCAAAATTGAATGTTATGTCTTATGAAGGGTATGACATTAATGGATTCACATATTACATAAAGTGCCAAGATGATAAGAGTGTCATCCAAAATAGCGGGGTCACCCTTCAAGCGTCGACTATGTTTTTTGTAAGTGCAAAGGATAAGAGTCCACGTGAAGCTAAAATGTCATATTACGGGGTCATTGAAGACATATGGAGTTTGACTACATAGATTTCAAAATTCCGCTCTTCAAATGTAATTGGGTTGATAACACCAAAGGAGTTATAGTGGATGAATTGGGTTTCACTTTAGTGAACTTTGAAAAGATTGGCGAGAAGGGTGAACCATTCATATTGGCATAACAGGTGAAACAAGTATTTTATATCGATGATCCTGCAAATGATAAATGGTCAGTTGTTCTTCATGGTAAAAGATAGTTCATTGAAGATCCCATAGATAAAGAAGAGTACTATGATAAGTATGACGACTCCAGTCCATTCTCAGTTGGGTTTCCAACACTAGCAAATATTGAAGCTAATGATGACTTGTATGTGTGCGGAGATCACAATGAAGGATTGTTAATTGATAAAAATTCACAATATTAGAGGCATGTTTATATTTTTTTATATGTTTTATTTTTTTGAATGTGAACTTTACAATGTGAATTACTTTACAATGTGAATGTGAACTTTACAATGTGAATTACTTTGCAATGTGAACTTTACAATGTGAATTACTTTACAATGTGAGCTTTACAATGTGAATTTCTTTACAATGTGAACTTTACAATGTGAATTACTTTACAATGTGAGCTTTACAATGTGAATTACTTTACAATGTGAACTTTACAATGTGAATGTGAACTTTCAGATGGCTGATCATTCTCTTGATGACCGTACTGATGATTACCGTGAGGGTGAGGACATCAATGCGCCGCCTCACAATGTAAGTTTTAAAAATATATCATATATTTTTATCTACATGTCCATTTATAGTTATATCATGTAAGTGTGTTTATTTTGTCAAATTTTAGGTTGATGATGCACATGTACCCTCTGAAGCACTTGAGGCACTTCATGAGCAACACCAAAAAGTTGACAAGAGAAGGGGCATCACTATGATGAAGAAGTTAATAGCACAACGGGGCAATGGACCCAAACTTGTTGTGGATTTTGATAATGCAGGAAATATAATTGGAGTGAATCACAATTCGCTTGTTTCATATCTTGGGTATGTTACTCATATCCATTGTGGTTGCAAGATAGATTCTTGGCATAAAGTTCCTAAGGGGAAGAAAAACGTAATATGGAAGGATTTATACGTGAGTTATTATTAATTTACAATTCTATTTTGTAGATTACTAATTTTTTGGATACTAGTTAATAGCAATTCTAACCAGAAGCTAACATTTCTTTTATCCATGTATAGGTAGATAAGATAGTTGATAGGAAACTCGAAGAAGCAATGAGCAAGTGGCAGGCATCTCTGACTGCTACTCAGTAGACAGTACCTATGGCGTCCCACTCTACTCCTACTGTAGAGGTTGAGAGTAATCCTGTAGACCCACCACCTAGCACATCAGCTGTAAGTATTTTTATGACATAGTAACTAGTCTTTTCAAGATGATATGTATATATGTATATAACATTCTTTACACACAAAAAATGTAGGGGTTGAAGCCATGCCATTTATAAAGTAAAGAATTTGTCGTTGTAGAGGCGTAGGCTTACCCATCCCTACCAGGGGAAATGTTGCATGGGTCTCCATTACCAGTTGGTTGGGTTCGTGTGAGCCAGGTACGTATATTCCCCAATTTTATGGATCTTCCATTGCCATATGCCCACCCAGATTGTGAAACGCTTGGTGAGGCAGAAGGCGGAGTGATATTGTGGCCAAAAGCGGATGTACTCTATACTGAAATTGTATGGTAAATTTACATTACGTTAAATTGTTAGTGTGTGTATATGATGTCAATTGATATGAAATTATATATATATACAGGTTAAAAAGAAGACACCCAGAGCATCTAGGCCTCCACCTCCACCTCCGACATTACCAAGTTGGGTTCCACAGCACCTACCTGTCCCGTTAGGTCCTAATTGTAGGGGTATGGCAATATGGTTAGGCGAACATGATATAAATTGCCCTATAACTGTTTCTATAGATGCAGATGTTGCAGGTCAATCATACGAAAGCAAACTATTTATACAAGATATTTTGGAGTTGTTTCAATATGATTGGTTGAATACATCTGTGATAGAGCTATGGATAAGGTGAGATCGTCTTTATACATCCATATACCTTGTGTAGGATCTGGTGATCTGGTTTCTTATTTATTAATGCATACGTAATACATGTTTTGCAGCTACTTAGATAAGATATGTGCAGATTTTTCATTTGAACATGTAGGATTTTTGATTCCATCTTTGATTAGTCTAGTAGCTAAAGACCCTCCGTTAGTTCAACAATACTGTTGTGATGCTTTTACAAATTTTGGTCAAAATAAGAAGACGGTGATAATAGCTCCATTCAATGTGGAGTAAGTTTACTTTGCTTATAATTTGGACTTAAGAAAATTACATTTTTATTGTGGATTTTGAGTTATTAATTTTTAACTTTTTTACCTCTAGTGGTATGCATTGGGAGTTACTAGTTATTGTCCCTGAGATGTTCACTGTCTATTATCTAGATCCTAAGGGGACTAAATTGAATTCAAAATATGGACACAAAATGAAAATGGCATTATTCTGGTGAGAAATATTTCATTTTCATATCTGTTAACATATGTTATTATATTACTATTTAATTATGCAATGTACTGTGTTACATTAACATGTAGGGGTTTAGATGAGTTCAAAAATGCTGGAGGAAAGGTCCCCAGGAAAAAGAACCAACCAATAATTTGGAAGAACATGGAAGTAAGTTCCTGACTGCAATGTATATATTATTTATGTGAACAATGCTTAATTAGTTGTATTTTTTAATATTTTGTATGTTTCAATTTATAGTGTGCTACACAGGACAACGGATGGGCATGTGCATACTATGTGATGTGATTTATGCACATGCTTATCAAATATGCTGCAGTGGACATCGATACCGTAGCATCCAACTCACAAAAACATGATTAACTAATGCGGAAGCAATCACTAAGTAGCAGATTACCAAAAATCACTAAAAATTAAAACCATTTTATAGAAAGATCCACACAAAGTAAAACTTTCTCACATAGAACCAAATTAACATAATTACATTCTTGTTCAAAGGTACATATCATGTATCATCTCTTTCTGAGAATTTCAAGCATTAACTACCCTGTTAAGCTAAACACATGCAATATAAAATCTTGAGGCACTGGGCCAAAATCTCAAAAGCACTAACTACTACTCTGAGGACCTGAGAGTACAAAGACGACACATAGGACTCTATGAACATCTAGACAAAACATATCAGCCAATGTCTCCACCTGAGACTTCACTGTTGTCCCTGCTGCTGCTGTTGTTGTCCTTCACCTACTGAAGGATTCATGCCTCCTCGTATGCGTCCACCTAAAAATGTGGTTCCTATGGGGTGAGACAATTGTAAATTGCCCCAACGAGAGATATAACTCTCTGCCAGAAATATTATTATTGCAATTTAATAAGATAAATCTAAACAGAGGAATCATAATTATTTGACAGTAGTTAATTCATTGTCTAACAGATTAGAACATTGTTCTTATCTAAAGCATTGTAGCTATAACTTGATAGAGCAGCATGTCACTTATCCATTAAGGAATATGAAGAACATGTATAACATTTATTCATTATAGAGTTATAACTGCAGCACATACTCTTTTCAGGCTTAGATCACATAGCTAATGCCTGGCATTGTCTTTGTAGAGTCATGGCATGTAGCCATACTCTTTAACAAAGTATTGGGATCTTAATCCCTTATCTCATCAAATACATTTCCATTTCTTAACAAGTTCATCATCATAATTATAGAATGTGGGTACTCAAACCCTTAATTCATCATAGAATACTTGTTACCACTTATTAGGTAACTTAATACTTTCAGGTCAACTGACCTAGGACATTATGATTCTTACTACACAAAGTATTCCACATAGTTTACAAGGCTCATATCACCTCTTATTTCCCCTTAATAAGAAACAAGGCATATTGTGGCTTATGAGGCCCATAAAGCATTTTCAATATACAGAGCATCATAGCCCATACCTAGCTATGCTCATCATCTCAACATAACTGCATGATTAATACTCATGATAACAATTATATATCAGTACCATGCAATACAAGGGTTTTCTTGTTACATTCATAACTCATCAATCTATATTTGAGCTTCACATAGGATTATTTTGTGTTAGGACTTCACATAGAATCACCCTGTAATAGGGTTTCACATAGCATTACCCTGTATTAGGGTTTCACATACCCTATTACCCAATTTAGGGTTAGGATGCACTATTCACATCAGATTAGGGTTCATCATGTCCTTTTGCCCAATTTAGGGTTTACTATAACATTACATAACATCACCCTAGATTAGGGTTTTGTATCACATTCATCATCCTATATTAGGGATTTATACATCATTGCCCTGGATTAGGGTCTTCCATAAATAACATATAGGTTCTCAAGATCATATATTAATGATCAAGTCCTATTCCATTGCTTCACACAGTTAGGAATCAACATGGATAACATAAGTATTCAATCATACTTATTTATTCTCATCATTCATCATTAAATGAATTATCATCACAAAGTATAAGCTTCTGTCTCATCTTTACCAGAATATAATTACATCATAATTTATTGGTTTGGATTAACCTTTTCATAAGGCATGTTAGCCTACACTCATAAAAGTGCATTGCATCCGAATGTAACAACTGACATGACACAATTCATTTGTCACTCATCTCAAATATATTGGATTTAAATACATTAAGGCATAACATACTTGAGTTGTTGGATGTGATATCCATCATACTTTGATGTATCACTTACCTCATCACCATTACCTTACTTGAGTTCATCCACTTAGCTTGTATTAGGGTATTTCCCATCTTAATACTTTGTATACCAGTTCATCACATTTATCATGTAATGTATTAGTCATAAGTCACTGTATTTAGAAATTACAACCATTGCTAATGATATGCACTCATCCATAAGTTAGGAACTATTGATATAAGGATATCCATTATCAACCTCTCTAGGTGTTATATTTGTCAATACATTAATCACTATTCCATTATTAGGAATAGGATTTTCCATATTTACAAATTAAGATTCACATAGCATCTCACATACATATGTATTTCACCTAGTATCACTCTTCATTAGAGTTTCACATAACATTCTTCTATATCAGGGTTTCACTTAGTATTACCTGAAATTAGGATTCCACTTGACATCTCCCTCAATTAGGGTTTCATCTAGCTTTGCCTTAAATTAGAGTTTCACACATAGCTTTGCCCTAAATTAGGGTTTCACACATAGCTTTGCCCTAAATTAGGGTTTCACCTAGATTTCACCCCAGAATAGGGTCTACATTCAATAACCCACAATTAGGGTTTACTAATCATCCAAATTAGGATTTCACATTCAATTACCCATAATTAGGGTTTACTATTCATCATGATTAGGGTCTCACTTAGAATTACCCTGAATTAGAGTTAGGGTTCAATAACCTTGTCAATTAGGGTTTATGCTCATGATTAGGGTTTCATGATCTCTTTGCTAAGGATCATACCCTTAATCACCACATGAATCATACTCATGTATGAATTTCCATTATATCATCTTCTCAACTTGATTAGGTTATATCAACCCTTCAATCAAGTACATACAACTATGATTGGCATAGTGTACTAGGTTATTATTCTTATACGCAATTAGGGTTTATCCCTTTAATGGTACTAATCATTTAGGTACTTTTAGGATTTCAACCTTTGTACCTTCATTGATTACCATCACTATCAATCATTGGATCATTGGAACAATCATCACCTTCAATTTCCAAATGATTGAGTCACAATTGACCTTCATTCGGTTTTGAGGTTTCATCACCAAACAATTTTGAAATCGTTTGGTCTCCAAATAGTTTTGAAACTGTTTGACCCCAAACGGTTTCAAGACCATTTGGAATCAAACAGTCTCAAGACTGTTTGGGCCAAATCAGTCTCAAAACCGCATAGCCACTTAGGGCAATCTCCAAGTCAAATTGAATGTAATTTGCACCATTGAATTGGCCATCAATTAGACAATTGAAGGATTCATCAATCAGCATCATTAGATCTCTATCCATCCATCAAGAATCAACCAATAACCCTCAAAATGGTCTCAAGACCGTTTGACCCAATTTGTCATGAAAATGTTTGGATTAATTATGGATTCTTTCAATCAAATCGATTAGGGTTTCTCATTGGAGGATTGTCCATACATTGGATCAATCAATTGGATCCATTGGATCATCATTCAACATGAGCTAGGGTCCTGACCTCAAATGGTCAACTCACTCAAATGGTCAACCCTCTCTTACGGTTTGGAGTCCAAGTCACCAAACGATTTGGTGAAACCGTTTGGACCAAATGTTGAAACCATTTGCAAAAGTTATTTGGGGAGGTGTGTGCTTATGATGATGTCATCATCATCAAGCTCTAAACCCACGAAACTTGCTGTGATTTTCATGGTGTTTGCATCAAATCAACCAAAGGAATTGCACAAAGATCAATTGAACATAAAGGGTTGAGAAATTGAATTCAGTAATAATGAATAAGGGTTCAAGTTATATAACCCACCTTCAATTGAGCTCCAAAGCTCCAAGCTCACGTCAACAATGGTGTATGCAACTCTTTTCACTATCCCAAGGCTTGTCCTTAAGCTTTGAGTGAAAAGGAAAGGCTAGAATTGAAGATGGAGTGGAGATAAGAAGAAATCATGCATTGATTTTCAATTTCCACTATAGAATCAAGGTGAAAAGAGGTCAAGAAGATTATCAACATGTTGGGGGGTCGTCCTCCTATTGTTCCAAGCTCCCTTGGTCGGCCAAAGCAAGGTGAGAAAGAAAAGAATCGGGAAAGCCTTTCATTTGGCTTAGAAAGGGTGCTTTTATAAGAAATTCAATGAGAGAGAAAATGCCATATAAAAATCATTTAATTCCAAAACTAGTGCTGCTTCTTCCTCCTTCAATTCCTTGGATACAAGGCTATCCTTCTTGCCTCTTATTCCTCTCAATTATCCATGATTTAAAGGAAAGCAAACTAAGCACCTTAAATCATATTATAGTAATATCCATAAGTGAGTGGATATTTCTTTTTCTTATAATATTGTGAGTGAGTTATCCACTTCCTTTGGATATTTTTGTGGCCTAGCAAAAAAAAAAAGGTGTTCAAACTTGAGAAAATTCAACCATCTCATTTTTGGTTGAAGGCCCTTCAATTATTTTATTTATTTTTGCATTAAATGGAAGTAAAGTTCTAATTATGCTTAAATCTTGATTATTTTAATATCAAGATTCTCTCTCCTCCAAAGAGGTACAAATGAGACTCCCCTCTCATTTTATTTGCTCTAAATGATT
Organism: Alisma plantago-aquatica; assembly: GCA_963693085.1. Classification (NCBI taxonomy): domain Eukaryota; kingdom Viridiplantae; phylum Streptophyta; class Magnoliopsida; order Alismatales; family Alismataceae; genus Alisma; species Alisma plantago-aquatica. The sequence continues at coordinate 558,922,840 of OY856409.1, forward strand.
CAAAGAAATAGTAGGGACCATTTTGAAGTGGTAATTTGCATATTGAACCCTAGGTTTTGGGTAAATTGCACATTACACCAAAACTAGGTTTTAATGCACAAACATTGCTTTATCAACTCTTTCTTGGTATTCAGGCTATCACAAGCTATACCTCTACATCATATTTACTCTCATGATGCTTTAACACACGAGGAACATATTATAATGCACAATTTGCAATTTAACCCCTCAACTTGGGTAATTTGCACTTTAGTCCAAATCAAGTAAAACATTATTTCAATATTATTCAAAAAGGACTAAAATTGAAATATAAGTTCCTTTTGAGCCTTAATTACTTTTCAAGAGATAAGAGCAAGCATATAATCAACTTTATTAAGTAAAACATCTAGGGTTAAGCATAACCTAGGTCAGGGATATTACAGATACCATTCCTGAGGTATTATATATAGTCTCATTAGATAATATGAAATATATCAATCTTATTTATATATTATTAATTATATATATATACATCATTCTCTTTGCAGGTGTTTAAAACTGACCACACTACAAGAAAGGCCTTACCAGATGTACATTCTCTCTATACGATGGAAGAATTAAATGATGTAAGAGAAGAATGGGCAACACCCATACAAGTAGTGGGGGTTTTAACATATAATTGGGATGTTGATAGCGAATAGTGACTAAAGAATGATATTTTGTAAAGGAATTTATGAAGTATAATATGTGTGAATGTTTCTACATGTGTCTCAATGTTTATACATGTGTGAATGTGAAAATGAATGAAACTGCTGGCTACTATATGAATGTTTCTACATGTGTGAATGTGAAAATGAATGGAACTACAAATTGCTACATGAATGTTTCTACATGTGTGAAAATCGAATGGAACTACAGGTTGCTAAATGTGTGAAAATTAATGTTGTTAATTTTGCAGGTTTGTGGCCTGTTGTTGGCTGATATCAATGGATGTCGTAAAACCTACAGTTCATAACTGAACTGCAAGTTTCTCATCCCGTGACCAGCCACAGCAGGCCTGCAGACTGATAAGAAGAAAAAAAACATGAAATAGGCGTCGGTTATTTGTTTAAAATCGACAAAAAATGATTACAACATCAGATAAATAATTATAACTGACACCTAATGCATGTGATGTGGCGTCGGTTATCAATAATAAACTGACACTGATGGTTCTGGTATCAGTTTCCCTACTAGTTACCGACATCGATTTCCCGAATGAGGCTAGACACCACGGTCGTGCTGGCCAGCACGGTTGTGGCAGTGGGCCATACACCACGGTCGTGTTGGCCACCTCAGTCGTGGTAGCAGACCAGACACCACAGCCATGCTGGCCAGCACGGCCGTGGCAGTGGGCCAGACAACACGGTCGTGCTGGCCAGCACGACCGTGGCAGCGGGTGAGATGGCGTCGGTTATCACTAATAAACTGACACTGATAATGCCCCAGATGGTGCCTTTTCTGTGGCGTGAAGGTTTATGGAGTCAGTTTCAAAGCTAATAATCGACGCCTATACCCCCCTGCTGGCGTGTTTTCGGTGGCGTGTGAAGGGTTGTGGCGTCGGTTTGAGAACTGACGTCTAACGGTTGTCCTTTTAGCGGCGCCCACATAGGTTTCGCACTAAAACCGACACTAAAGGCCTTAAATAACCAACACTAAAGTCCGGTTATGTACTAGTGTATACATGTTTAGCTATATGTGAAATAGTAGATATAGTCTTTTTATTAGTTAAAGTTTATGTTGTAGTAAATTTATATCGATCATGTTATATGTGAATGAGGTAAATGAAACCCTAAGAATAGGGTATTTAGTGAATCAAGTATTTTTCATTCTATTATTTATCATTATAATAAGTGAAGAAGCTCAATAGCTCAGTTTAAAAGACAGATGATAGAAAAGATATGAAAAGAACTTAATACAAGGTTAAGCTAAGAAATGTTGATTAGGTGATTGTACATTGAAATTAAAGGGCGAATTAGACAATATATATGACCTAAACATTGTAGATACCATGTGGAGGTTTGTACTGTAATGGAGGAGAGAACTTACCCACTGGTATTATCTAGTAGAGGAAGTCAGAGCGTGCTAATGGGGAATGAGGGTTTAAGCCTGGTTTGGACGACCTCTTGATTGATAATAGGGGTATCCAAATTTAACCAGAGATTCTGGTGATACCCAATGGTACCTAACATTAACTAGAGATCTCGGTGGTACCAAGTTCAATACAGTTTTAGTTAGGTATCCTACATTTACCGGAGATCTCAAAGGTGCCTAATTCATTTCCAGTGAGTCAACCTTGTAGAACCACTAGAGTACATAGTTTTAGCCTGAGTGCTTTTGACTCTCTGCTTGAGTGCCCAGGTTTAGAGGATTCTAGTTTTATCGGCCACTTATTTAGCCGCCAAGGACAGATGTGGAAAGGCTTATTGTAGTCTGAGTAGCTAGTTACCAGTTATTTAGTCAGCAAGGCCATACACGACAAGGCTTATTGTAGACTGAGTAGCTAGTTAGAAGACTTACAGTCCCACGTCTACTCTAAGTCTTATATGGTGAGATCATAGCTTATGATATTGCTTTCACTTGTCGTGGTATATTTCATGAGGGTTTACTATATAGTAAGAAAAACAATATATTAATTAAGTATATTTACTTATTATATTATTGTTTGCAGTCATCTGAAGCAACCCACAATTTATATGTTTATGAATGATGAGTTCCCTTGAGAGTAATCAAGTGTGTTTAGATATTGATTTACTCTTTGTAGATATCTAGAGTAACCTGATAATTATATGTTGTGAGTGACTAGTTCCTTTATAGTTCTTTATTGTTCTACTTTAAATCTAAATGCTCAAGAATATATCTTTTGACTATTTCAGTATTGTGAATTGTTTCTTAATAATAATCATTCACTAGGCAATTAGCTCACCACTCTTATCACAAAATTTTTAGGTACATTATGAGCATATGAAGATCTAAATGTATACCAGAATTCATACGACGGGTTAGATGTTAAATATGTTTAAATAGTCAACCCATATCTCTAGGCCCTTGTTTACAAGTACAAAGAGTTGCATATGAATGAAGTTGTAATAATGGTGTTTAGTTTACCTGAACTTAGGTTATGTCCTAATTTTATGATCTATCAGTGGTTGTAGAATTTGGCTGTGATATCTTGGTGTCAGAGCTTAGGCTGAGTCATCGAGAACCAATAAGTTAGGTAATCAGAGTCTGAGTGTGGCAGTTGGGAGGTGATGTGGTTATAACTCTGGGAAGTATGAGCATTGAGATACCCTATCCCAATATCTGAATACTTAGGTTGACTAGTATTAAGCTACTTTGTTTATACTTCCCTGTATACCATGTCTAGGTATGCTAAGAAAGGATGGGATAGAGTGAAAACCCTATAATTATTAGGGTTAGAAGATAAGAAAGTAGGAAAAGGATAAGATCTTGAAAGGCTTTGTTTCAACTTTCCTTAATGAGAGTAACGTGGGGATGAAGTGATAGGAAAATAAAATTCAAATGATGCATAACCACCATGATAGATACATGTATTGAATGTAACAATTGAATAATGAAGCCGCAATAGAGTAAATAAAAAAGTTAACTTACCAAAAATGTCCAATAAGAGAAATGAAATTCAAGAAATAAAAGATAAGGAAGATTTTAGTAAACTTCACGAGAGCTATAGTTTTTTCAATTACATAGGAGGTAAAAATTATGTTTCTATGAGGTTATTTTGTGAATAAGATCACACGTTTGAATGTTCGGGGTTTTAGTCATTCAAGGAATTCCACTAGTGATTTGACCTTGATTATTGATAATATTATCAAATAAGATCATGAAATTAATAACATGAGAAGTAAATTAGTATTTATAGTAATCTAGGAAGGATAGAAAATGAGGAACATAAATAAATAACATGGAAATGACTGAGAACAAAGGATAAGAAATGAACTTGAAATGTAGGAACTATGATTTGAACAAAAGGATATATGCGATATGAGCAAAGTGTGATTTGAAATAAATTCTTGCAGTGATATCAAGGAGAATGGATACCTCATCCGCACCTCATATATTTTAATATGAGAGACATCAATTTTGTAATATCAAAATGAGAAGGATAAATAAGAAGAAATAAGTAATAACACATAAGGGGAAAAAGTAAAAGAAAATGAGTGATACCTTGTAATATATGATTTTTAGAAAAATAAATCACGAAAGGCATATTAAAGGAGGTGAATACATTTTACTTATGATTTTAGTTGAACATATGCAAGAAATATAAAAGAAATTAAAGGGTAGTTATTATTTTAGTCATTCATACCAATAATCCAGCTCAATATTATGCAGTTCTTGTTAGTCATAGTCTTGCATATTATGAGTGCTTTGATATTAAAGTAGCACTATAGTAAACTTCAAAACAACATAGTTAACTCTCTTTAGTAAAAAAGATGTGATACAAAATAATAGTACATATTGAACTGTATAGATTGATGTAGTCAGATTGGATTACCAGTACTATGGTAACACTTCAAGAGAGTATGGCAAGTAAAAAAATGGTTCATTTTCATATCTCCTTCTTAGTAACTTATTGGGATATAGTAATATCTTTCTCTATCATTGAAAGGCTTTGTTTCAAATTTGTTGTGATTAGAAGAGAAACAAAGGACTCTATAATTGAAGTCAATATTCAAATAAGAAATACAATAAAAAGTGAAATACAGAATTTCAAAATTTCAAAAAGAAACTGTGAATGTACTTTTCTAGAACATTTATGTTTTTATGATGAAACTTTTTCCGAAGGAGAGATTGTAATTACTTGGTCTCATCTTACCATCTAATTAGGCTTTCTATGGATAATAACAAGCTTAACCAGAGTAATCATTATTTAAATTTGATTAATAATGAGATGTCTAATTACAATGTTCAAAACCTAATGAGGAACTCTAAACATGCTTTCACTTTGAATAATTAGGGTTTGAGAAGTGTAAACCCTAGTTGGCAAAATTTTGGGTTTTGATAGTAATGAATACATAATTTGCTAAATACATTTGTAGTAAATTATTTTTATTATTTTATAGGTATCTTGTGTTTATTTAAAATTTGGATATAATTTGGATAACTTAATTCTTAGTATTATTGCAAATTTTTATTCATCTTTATGTTCTTTGAATATGTTGGTTGGTCAAATTTCATTTCGAGTGATGATGTTGTACAATACAGTATAACAATGTAGTGTTTGATTTTTAGTTCTTTATAGGTAACTCTAAACAAATTTAATTTTTTTCTTAAGATTTGAAACTTTGTCTTAGATGATCTAATATTTTTTTTCATAATTGTTACAGGAGTTTTGACTGATTCAGATCACATTTTAGTAAAATTTTTGTGACAAAATTTTTTTGCTGAAACAAAAGAAAATGTAAGGTAGGACCACTTTACAATTATTCCAAGCACCTTAGTTGCTCTATATGAGCTACATAACATACTAATTACTCCCATACTTCATGATTTGTTCAATAGAAACAAAATACTAGAGAGATGGAGGATTAGGGTTTGAGTGAGGAAGGATGTGGAGATGTTGATCTAGGGTTTTATTATCTGAGTAGTGCTTAAAGCAAGTAAGTTTACCTTCTTTAGATATGTTCTAATGGTGAACCTACTTTTTCATGTCTAGATTATGCCCATCCTCTGATTTTTTTGGTTTAATCATTGACAGTTCATTCATCTAGTTGACAGGGTGTGTCGAACTTGTGACCCATCGGTCATACAACATCAACTTTACCATTTGGGTGCCATTACATTGGCGCTCGTCCTCTTATTTGATATAAAATGGTATCAAATCACCCTTTTTTCTCATTCTTTATCTACAATTCTCTACTAATGGGTATTTGAGTTGGAAGGAAGAATAAAATAATAGTTTACTTAAAGTTTGATATGGATTTAATAAGATCATATCATGGGCTATGTTTAAAAGGAGTTTCACACCTTAGGTTAGTGAGTACTTCCATGTAATAGTATATTGCTCTAAAATGGATTAAAGCCACTAAAATTTGTAGTTATTTCTATATGAAATAATAAACTATAAATATACCTCTCAGTTATAGCTTTTATAGGACGATTTAGAAATTGACTATTTTGATGAACTGATGGATTTTGGATGATGAAATCATATTAGAAATGGATACACATAATCTACAATAGAATTTTTAAAGTTATTGCAAAAGTTATAAGAGCCTACAGAAACCTAGGGTTTCCACTTATATCTGGATTTGCAGTAGATAACTAAGTAAAGAACATTGCCAATCAGAATCTTGTTATATGTTATTTGATCATTTTATATGAATGTTTAGCACAAGTATGTCAGATATTATCTAAGGATTTAATTGAAGTTAAGTTATCATTGTTTGCTTCATACCTCAGGAAAGAGGGTGAAATATGAGACGAGTGAAAAAATGGGATTTTTATGAATAGAAAAAATTGAAGTCAGTAAAAATGATTCATTTGAAGATTTAGATTTATTTAATCAATTTATTCTTTATGTATGATATTTTAGTGAATGGTGTGGAAACCTTAGTTCACTTTCATACCATGGTTTCATATACATGTTTAGTTGTATGTGAGCTGGTAGAAATAGTCTTTTTACCAGTTAAACTTTTGATGCTCTAAATTCATATATGCGATCATGTTATATGTTAATGAGGCAAATGAACTCTAATAATAGGGTATTAAATAAAATAAGTATGTTCATTCTAGTATTTCTCAATATAATAAGTGAAGTAGTACAATAGCTCAGTTTATAGTACAAATCACATAAAAGCTATGAAAAGAACTTAATACAAGGTAAACTAAGAAATGTTGATTAGATGATTGTATAGTGAAATTAAAGAGTGAATTGGACATTAGATACCACGAACACCATAGATTACCTATGAATGTCTAAACTAGAGTGGAGGTATAACATCCTAAAATTTAAGAAAAGGATTCAATTTAGAATAAGGTTAAAGTTGTACTTAAATGTAAATATATAAAACTCGAGTGTCTCTTTTGCAAATTTTCCTAAGAAATTAATTGGTCTTATTACTATGACATGTTAGTGTCTCGGTTCCCAAGGCATATGAATATAGTTACACTTATTTCAAAGAGGGATGATTTGTAATAATGGGGATATTAAATCAAGTGAGGTTTTAATTATATATCGATATATGGAAGTTTGATAGATTTAAAATTTGAAAGGATTAAACAAAGTAAGGATTTAGATTAAGGTACCAAATTTGATCAACAAATGAGATTAATATGATTTAGTAAGAATTATTAGAACTTAAATGATATGAATTCATTTAGGACTTTTGAGTGCTCATTATAAGAATCCAGTGACACGATGATTATTTAGACGCAATAGTAAGTCTGTGGCATAATTTTGGTCAAGTTTGAATAATATGTTGGGTTTTGTGGAGAAAACATGTACGACGGAAGTAACAAAAATTCCACTCAACCCGAAACAGGATCTCATCGACAACAACGTATTTGGAAGGAGTGTTTGTGGGGTATACTTTATCACGGAGCAAGTCCGGCGATGTCCCACTGCACAATAGTGTGCAACGACACTGGCCTATACGGACAGAACTTCTCTCCCGTTCGCTATCACAGGAAGATCCGACGGAACTCCTTTCGTGCGGTGATGTACGCTACTCGTAATGTGCATGGATGGTCGTTGATGTCCTCCGAACACAGGCGTCTCAGTGTCTGCGTCTCTACTTTATCCACACGGATGGACTGGAACTCCACATCATGCTTCCTAAGCTGGCGGGAAGGAGTCATGTCTGTGCGGCAGCGTGCTAGCGGTGTGTTGCTCTCCTTTCTCTCCTAAGGATGGTGATGTCTAGGATTTACATATGTGAGAATAAACTGAAAAGCCTCTCTTGATATCTTATATAGATATCGGCCATCAAGCTCCTTTAAATAAGAGACGAAGGGAAGTAGGATTTCCTAAACCCATCGGTAAACAAAAACACTGCATTAATTAAAATGCTCGTGGATTAATTAGAATATTCTAGAATTTATTAATTAACCAAATAATCACATTAATTGATTAATTAATATCTGACACCATACAATTGCTTGGGATGGCTCTAGGGGCATATATGCCAACAGAATCCCACTTGCACTTAGAGCCAGTCACTCCATAGTATTGAGGTAGAGCCTCTTGTGATGATTTCCATTATCAGGTTAATCAGAAGAATAGGAAGGCCAACTTTAACAAGTGTGTCTCTTATGAAGGGTCGATGCATTCCGTCAAATGCTTTAGATAGATCAATTTTAGCACAGATCCATGCCTTCTTTGAGACCTTGCTCCACATTGAATGGATGATTTCTTGAGGATATAGAAGCTTGGCTAATAACTTGTTGATGCACAATAGCTTCAATTTGAGCCTTGAATGCACTTTCCTTCATCTTTCACTTCAATTTGAGCCTTGAATGCACTTCCTTCATCTTTCATATATTCTTTCTCTTTTAGTTTTCACCTTCTTCTTGCTTGTCAAGTTTCACTTCATAAGCTTGTAGATTTCCTATGAGCTCTCTCTCCAATAGGAATTTCATCAAGAGACTTTGTTTCTTCAATGGGGGTAACCTTTTTTTTCACCTTTTGGAAAGAGATCTAAGGATCTTAAATTTGATCTTGCCTTGATCCATAGGATGGCCCAAAGTCACAATCCCATTCACAATGGTGTCGAGTCTAGCATACATTTCAACAACTCTTTCCTTTTTTCCCATCTTAAAGTTTTCAAGAAGACCATTGAGCATTTATCCCTTGGATTCTTTGACTTTCTTGATGCCTTCATAAGTGATGCAATACTTGTTCTAAATCTCATAGAGTATCCCAAGAAGAATTTGGTTGAATTCGATTGGAGTGAGGCAGAGTAGATGATGCCAATGGCTTTAACTTTTAGTTGAGCTTTCTTCAAGGTAGCCTCATCCCAAGTAGGAACTTCTCCCTCCTGCTCTTTGTATGGAAATCCAACAACCTTACACATATCATAGATCATGCCTTTCATATAGAATTGCATTCTCCTCTTCCAATATAGGAATTTTGTTTCATCAAAGATAAGTGGATGCATGGAGAAGCCACCCTCAATGTTGAGAGATCCATCAGATTTCCTCCCATCTTCTCGACTCGTTGGAGTACTTAGTTGGAGAAGACCAAGCTATGATATCAATTTTTGGATCTATGGGCTCCGGAGTGGGTGAATAAAGCTAAAAGCACTTAAAACAAAACACATTATACCTTTAAGATATTTTTAAAAGGTATTTCTATATTAAAAGCAAGGGAGAGAAAGGTTGAGCAAACACCAAGTGAAAACTAAGATGTATACTGGTTCCAACCTCCAAACTAGGAGATGTACATCCACTATCTAGAGGGGTCAATTCTAGGATTTTCAACCATGTCACACTTCTTATATTCCATTATAAGAGTTACAACATATAGACTACCCTTTTCGAGCACAAGGGCTAAACTAGCATTCCTTTTAGGGTCAACGAACCAATAACCATTTAAAAGGTCTTACCTATCTACCTACCAAAAATCTTCAACTTTCACCAATGTCTTACCCATTCTTGTAGAAGATCCACCTCCTTCTTCAAGGATATCACCTTCAAGTCACCACTTTGCTAGAGAGTGGTTGGGAAAGATAGTGGAGAGATTCATAAAATGTACAATGGAGCATCTCTCTTACAAGTATCCCAACTCACTCAAATTGGATGTTGATTAGTAAACAAGGTTGAGGGGGATTGGGGGCTCTTGGAGGTAAAATCATCAACTATAGCAAGGGAGCATAGAAGGCAAACTTGGATTGAGTCCCAAGGGTAGTTGAGGTTGCCCACTAGCCAATAGGGACACTTGAGATAGAATTCTAGTCATTTTGGGTGTTCCAACGAATATATTTTTGAGTTTTACATCACTCTGTTCATTAGAAATACTTTTCTGCAGTTTACCGTACATTATTTTCGATTGAGTTATCTTTTACAAAACTTGTCCGCCAACACTATATGACAAAACAATGTTAAGTTTTTAGTCAAGTTTATCTGGGATGAAACTCAGTCGACACCTTTGATTTGTTTTGCTAGTGTAGGGTGTCGATGGAGTTACTATGAGGATAAACTCGACTAACCTTGGGTATTCCTAAGAGCCATATTGGTTGTCAGCTGAGTTGCCACCAAGACAAACTTGCCCAATAGGCCATCCTTTAATTACTTTTGATAAATGCCAAAAAGTTCTTAAATGTTCAAATGAAGTGCTCTAAAATTTCTACTAAACTTAATTACAAACCATATGTTCAATACAAATAATTTAGTTACAAGTCATACATTCATCAAATGTTTTACAATATAATTCTAATAGATTTACTATTCATTCTTTAAAACTTGCATTTGTATTGATTATGACTTACTTTTCTGACAAACTAGATTTGCTAATTTAATTCTTTTCATGCCCCTAATACCTGAAATTGATCTAATACAGACATAATAGATACCCATAAATGGAATGGTTAAGTCATCATTAAAATACGAACAATGTATAACTGTTAGGTCAATAATTTGTACTACTACGTTATAATTGAACACCCCCCCTCTGCTTTCCCAACAATATTTCATATTCATTATTCTTTATGTTGTCTTATAAAGTAAAACTTAAGTTAAGACTAGGTTATACTACAACATGTGTAGCCTACATTTACAAAGTGCATGAACCAACTTTTGTGGTACATTACATATTTTAAATAGTCGAAATGGTCATTTCTTTAAGATGTATTATTCCATTGTATAAGGTGCATTGCTTAAATAGCAGATGACTTACCAACAAACTCCATTACTAGACAATTCAACTTCATATCACATTCATGTTTACTATATAGTGGAGTGCTTTTAGATTGCAATGTTAAAAAAATTATACCTTGTAACACATCTATATATGAGCAATGCAATTGTATATACTACGATAAAATCAGTAAATGTTTAGTGGTGGTGGTGGTGATGGTGGTGGCGGCAGCGGTTGTGGCAGCGATGATGATGATGATGACGACGGTGGTGGTGAAAAAATAAGTAAATGTATTGTCAGATCATTCCATTCATAATGCTATGTGATTCACGTACTATAATTTTATTCCCACCGGATGCGAGACAACATAGAAAGAGGAAAAACTTTACAGCATAGTAGACTAGGTTCGTTCAGCTAACATATCCATAAATGATTGTTATGTATGCACTTACTCATATGTGTTTTCATTGCTCACATTAGGTGCATTTGGATTACCAGATGTACCTGGATTATTATAAATGGTGCACCTTTGTTAATCGAGAGTCCTAATCCAATGGGGTTTAGAATTCATAAGAAAATATAATGCATGTTTGGTTTAGAAGTATGCAGTTGCTGCATTTTTTTAGTTAGTTAGAAACGGCAGCATTCTAGTAATAATGTCAGAGCTAGATCAATGGAAAATTGTAGGTCCGGAGGTATAATGGTGGGGCACATATGTGAACTGTCACAGTCACAGCTGTCAACTGCACCTGCGCTCAGCTACGGTCCGTGGGATATTGGTGCCCGACAGATTCCAAATGGAATTAAAAATGCACGACAGGCATTATAACAAAAAACAAACTAAAATCTTTTCATTTTACACCTCCAGTTGAACAAACAAACTTTTGCTCACTGGTTCCAATAATACAATTCGATACAGAGTAATACGTCAAAACAAGCATTCCTAATGTGGACGCTATTTCTCTAGAATATTTAATGTTATTTGTGTGTATGGAACAATCTCAATGGATCAATTTATCCCATGGGCATACAACGGCTGAGCCAACCATTTTCTTAAATAGACCATGGCATTCTCCGTAAGTTAAAGACATTCCTAGAAAAGTAGTTGGTGTGAGGTGATTACAATAGTTAAAGAAAGTAGTCTCTTCTTAGCAAAAGATGCCATCTTTGCCAAAAGTAGGTTGCAATTCAAGATTACGTATTTGTGACGTGACTATACTTGATGGATCCTGAAAATGTGCAATCAAATTTTTTCACTTGAAAGCAATCAATTAAATGAACATTCTCCCTTCAAAAATCAAAATATATATCCATTATAAGCACTCACTACCTCACATTAAGGCTGATGTTATTGCAAGGAATGATGGCTATTGAACTTAAGTTCAACTCTCACAACACCAGCCTCGAAGATGGTATGGACCACATGAGTTTTTGGGTAGAAAGACAATTGAACCAGACACCACCATGGCATGAGAGAGTGTGTGGCTGAGCAGGCAAGGACTTTTGCCAATGATCAGTAGACCTATCCAAGACGGCCGAGTAGCTCTCTTCATTGTGATTCATATGTAGATTTTACTGTATTTTCATCCCAAATGAGTTCTATGAACAGGAGATATGAGGGAAATAGCATGAGAAACTACACCAATTATTTGATCACTGTCATGTATACAGAGAATCGCCCTAAAATGACTCAAAAGGACCTTATTGATCACTGTCATGTATATAGAGAAACGCCCTAAATGACTCAAAAGGACCTTATGAAAAAGTATATCGAGATACACCAAACCCAGAATTCCAAGACCCAATTGCAAACTATATCCCAATATGGTATCATAGTTACATATGTTTGCCTCCAAATAACCCATAAAGGGGCTTAGCTACTCATGATCAAATAAACAACAAAAGAAGAGGGAGAAGAAGATAGAAACTCCATGAACATTAGTGGATAAGAGTTGATCTTCACCTCCATCATCTGCAAGCATAGACTCTCCCCCAAATGGGTGAAATGGCATGGGAAGTGGAGTCGATACGGTCAAATACCTAGAAAACTAGAATTTTTGGTGGAATATGGAAGGAAACAGAATGAATGAGGTAGAGAGGATTGGGTGGAATTTATGATGGATAAGGAAGGATAATATTTGACTCCCAACCACCACTAGTGTATAGTGGCCTAGGGTGGTCTAGGGTTAAGTCATGGTAAAGTGGTAAAAGTGGTAGTGGGAAGCATTAGGGTTAGGTGGGTAGCACGATTGTAGTGGTCACAACAGATATGGTGTGTAGATATAGGAACCACCATGGTAGAGAAAAACCATGATGGAAATGAGTTAGGATCTGAGAAAATGTGGTGAAATGGAGTGAGGTAGAATGTCTGTGGTGGCTTCAAGGTAGCTTTTTGTGGCAGGTGCCACAACCACGATGAATGAGGTAAGAGGTCACTATCTTGCAATACTTTTCATGGAGGAGCTACAACCACATCCATTTTGGTGGACATGGTTGTGTTAACACTGGATTGTGACAACAGTTTTGTTGGCCATTGCTATGGTGGGATGAATGTCCTAATCCATGGAGAACATGATCAAGTCTATGATATTAGTTTACCTTATCCAAGTTTAGGTTTCTAGTTATGGTTCTCTTAGTACAATTAGGGGCAAGGAATGGTGTGGGACATAGGGAAACGATATTTCACCTCCCATTATCACCATCCAACTACTAAACATGCCTTTTGCTAAGATATCTCATCTTGGGATAGTGAAATGAAGGCATTAAAGGGAAGGGGAAGTGGTGTGCATGGTTTATTTAGTCCTTTTGCCTACTCTTGCATGCATTTTCAATCCTTTACTACCTCAACTTGCCTCTACGCATGCTAGATTTCCCACTTTGTTGTTATATTTACTTGCTCCTTGGTTTTGACTGTAGGTACCACATTTTGATGCTAAGATAGAAATAATATGATCATAATTCAACTTTTATCAGATTCCTAAGAGATTCCCCAACTTTGAAGCAATTAAAAAAGAATTTAACAAAAAACATGTCGTGTGGTTCAACCTATAAAGCATGTCAATAGTAGGAGAATGCACATTCTACATGCAAGCAGAAATACGACATGTTGGCCAACCAACACAACGTGTTTCCTCAAATACATGGAGCTCAAAAATCATTGTAATCCATAAACACAATGTGATGGACAACCAACATGACGTGTACATTCATTCTAGAAAATCACCAAGTCCCCTGACTTCAAGCAACACAACGTGTTGGCCAACCAACAGAGCTTGTCTCCTCAATCCAAAAGAAATTGAAAGTCATTGTAACACAACAACACGACATGTCAGTATGTATACATATTGTGCTCACTTGATCTAGAATCACCTAGGGTTTCCTAACCTCTAGTAACATGGTGTGTGGGTCATACGACACATTGTATCATCTTTGATCAGAGCAGCTTGGTTTTAGTTATTGCAACTGACACATTGTGTTGGTTGACCAACAAGCCTTGTTATCTATAGTTTCAGTTCAAAATTAAAAGAAAACTATCCCTCAATTTTATGTATGAATCCAACTCACTTGGGGAAGTTATCATGAATCATTTAGAGCAAGATACATCTAGAGAAAATCCAAGGAGAAAGGAGGGAAATATTGGAGAGAAGAGCATGGTTACTTGAGAGAGAACCACCTTCTCCCCAATTATTCTTCATCCATTGTAGAAAAGATATCCATCCTTCATTTAAATCACTCTAGAGAGAAGGTTTCCAAAGAAAGAGCTTCAAAGAGGATGAATTTGCCACTCATAGTTGGAGTTCTACTTCGTCCCACTTGCACTTTGGAGATTTTTGTTCTTTTCCTTCTTCTACCATGTTATGCTCTACATTCTATGGTTTGTTTCTGCTTTCTCTAGACATGAACAAGTAGAACCCTAGTTCTTGGGCATGAAGGAGAATATTCCATGTCATAACTCTATTGAACTTGAATGTCATGCTTAATGCTAGTTAATTGCATTATTCAAAGGTTCATCGATGTAGCTTTCTTCTTACATGCTTGGTTGGACAGTTAGTATGTTTGATTTATGCTATCTGTGTGATCTGGGAAGATATGAATAGGAGTAAGGAGGTGTTCCATAGCAACACTAACTTGACCATGAGAGTGGTTGGGATGTGTTGAGGATAAAGGTTTGCAGTTTGGTATAAGAACGGGAGTGTGGTGCGCTTCCTCTAGAGGCATACACACTAGCCAACTAAGGTGGCTAGATGCACTCCATGAGGTCGGAACGCAGGGGATGAGATTTTTCTTTCTATATTTATAAACCTAAACTAACACACCTACTTCTACTAAAACAGCTACACCCGTAAGCACACGGGGTCATGTCGTAGTATAGGAAGGTGGCAAGTGTAGGGTCGATCCACAGGGAAAAGAGGGGGCACTAGAGCTAGGTTTAGTTTTGCTGGGTTCCTACTGCGGAGACTAGGGTTAAGGGTTTGAAGGTGATTTGATTATTAAACTACTATGAACAAATGAGGAATTAAAGATAAGAATGAAATCTATGTTAACCCTAGACTAAATTAAGACTAAGTAGGAAAGAAAGGACTAAGCTAGGTATGAAAAGGCAAATTACACTAAGGCAAGCAAGAGAGAAGTAAAAGAGCAATTAAAGAGATATACTAGCATGAACAAGACAAGAGCAAAGCAAGAAGCTAACTAAGAAAGGAAAGAACTAATTAAGCTAAGCAAGCACAAAACTAGGGTTTCAAGCAGTAAAGAGATGTGTGGGCTGTTTAGGGGTATGAACTTATCACTTAAGTTGGGGGGTGACATATGAACATTATGATTCCATTTAGATTATCCAAACCAAACAAAAAGTTAGAGTCTAATGAATTAACCTAAGCTACTAACTGGCCATGGATATGCTAGGTTGTGCATAGGGGAACTAGTCCCTAACACCCCCTACTACCCTTATGGGGCTCAATTGGGTTAGGGATTTGGTTCAAATCAATTAGAGTCTAATCAAGTCTAGGTTTCTAGATTAGGCATTCCTAGGGCAATTAGGGGCCGAGGGTAGTAATGGGGATGTGAAATTAGGGCTTTGGACCCCAATGCCCCCACATTCTAGCCTTGAGAAGGCTCCATGCTAATTGCACTAGAATTATCTAATCTAGCTACTTAGATCTCTCACTTAGGTTTAGGGAGATTGATTAGGATGTAGGAAGATGGGTGGCAACCTAGGGATCCAAGAATTGGACCTAGGGGCAAATCCCAAAATTCATACATATAAACAATTTGCCTAAATTCCTAGGTGATTTCACACACAAACCAACAAGCAATCCATGGAGAATGAGATAGAAATATAATATAATCATTAACCAATGGAATTACAACATTTACATGTCATTTCCCCCCAACATGGTACCAAAGTAACATAATTTCCCCCAAACAACCCACCCACAGGGGCCTAGCTACTCATAGAAATGGAAAATACAAAGAGAGAAGAAAGAGATAGAGGTGGCCATGGAGCTCAAAGTAGTGGTTGAAATCCCCCTCTCCAGTAGCTGTAGGTTGTCCTCCTCCCTCCTCCAGGGTGTAAGGGTGAAGAATGAAGGGGATTATGGGTAGGAACTAGTCTAAACTGGTGATTTGGTGGTGAAAATGGTAAAATGGAGTGAATTTGAGGTGGATATGGAGTGGAATGTAGTAGATGGTGATTTGGGGAGCTAGGAGGTGGTGGAGGGTAGCTAACCTCATGCCCCAGCCACCACCTAGGTATATATAGGTGTGGGGAGGAAGCACTAGGTCAAGTAGGGGCAAAATGGGTAAAGTAGTGAAAACTAGGTGGGTTTGGTGAGTAGCATGGCCGTGTAGGGCACCACGGCCGTGGTGGGTAGGGTAGGCGACGACCGTGGTGGATGGGTATGGTCGTGGGTTTATTCCATAAAAGTTAACAGGGTTTTGGTCGATTTTGGGTTGAAATGGTCACGGTCGTGGTGGTTAGCATGGCCGTGGTGGTGTCAGGGCACCACGACCGTGGTGATGCTGCACGGACGTTCTAGTATGCTGTAGCACGGCCGTTTTGTGGTGCACGACCGTGGTGGCTGTCACTAGAATGGTCGTTCTATTCTGCACAGCCGTGCTACTCTCTGCTTGACTTGGAGGTTGTTGATTTATAAGTGACCTAGCACGGCCGTTTTGTGGTACCACGGCCGTGTTGGGTCTTGGATCAACACTTTGACTCTGTTCTTTGGATTTTCTTGGACATCTTTGCTTCAAATGATCTTTGGCCACTAGGGGTAGGTTGAGGGAGCCTCAGACTGCACTTTGGGTTTCTCTAAGGGTAGAGGAACCCTAGGATCACTCATTCTCTCTCTTCCATCAAGTGTGGTCCAAATGCCTAAAAACATGCAAATAATGTCCATAAGTGCATTTTATAGAAAAAGCATATTGGGAGGAATGACATGCAATCTAATAGGTATATATGTGATTGAAGAGCAAAAAGACATAAGATTAAGCCCTAAAACAGGGCTGAATCACCACCCCAAACTTGAAACATACTTGTCCTCAAGTATGCTCTAACTCAATCTCTCTACAAATTTTCCACAATCGAGAAATGACAAATGCAATATAAAAGATGATTGTTGTTGAATGGGATCAAAGATGACAAATTGCATGCATTTTAACTCTCTCCTCTCCTACCTTCACAATCCAACCATGAAAAGAGCACAAAGCATATGAACTTCAAATATAGTGCATAGATTACACAAGTTATCCATACTTCTTCCATAAAGTTCTGAGTAAACTGTTTCATGATGGTGTTAATCAAGGATGACTAGGAGTGTTGTTTCACATTCATGCATTCAATCTTATATTTCAAATCATACCAAATGACTCATGTGGTTGCGGAAAAAGGCAAAGTGAGCTAAGTTTGATGCTTCTTAGCTCAATGGGTATGAAAGTGGAAGAAAGGGCTGCGGTGAGATTTTTGGAGTGTTTTTACACACTCATCTTTTCTTTATTTGAATGCTTTTAAACAGGAGCATCCTTTTATTTTATTTTTGCATTTTTTTTCTTTGCCCTTGGGGTAGACATGGCATATGGTGATGGGAGTGAAGTGGTGAGATGTAGATGTGGCCACCCCAAACTTTTGGAGGTGGCCACGACTAATATGTGCACTTTGGCATCCTTTCATGAGGCGGAGGGGTAAGAAGATGGTGAGTGGAAAGTCGGGTCAAAGAGGGGTCATAGGTATGATTCTCCACATAAGACATCCTGCATGAAAATTAATCCAATACTTCATCCTAGATATCACACCACATGAATGAACAAGATGAAATTGATATATCAAACAAGTGATTCCACAAGCACTAAGCGTTCAAAGCTTGCTCAACTTCACAATTTAGCCAAATAAATCACAATCATAAGAGAGGTGATGCACATGTAAAAAGTCAAACATTGATATCACTTAGCAATAATTCATGACATTTCACTTGCATTTGTCAAAGGTTGTCATTTTTACTCAAAACAGTAGAGATTGGGTCAAAACACACTTTTTAGACAAGAAATCTCAAATTTGGGCAAAATTGGCCAAAACGGTTCCAAGTTACCTCCAATCACATCTAAACCTATATTATTGAACTTAAAATAGAAAACAAGCAAATCCTAACTAAAACATGCAAAAATTACCAAAAATCTACATGATATGCAATGCTTGTCAAAAAGATAATTTTTTTTGAAAATTCAGCAAAAAATGACAAGAAAGCAAACTACATGGCATGCATGTATGCAAAGCAGTAAACTTCTAAATTAGATAGCAAAAACAAGCAAGCATGTGAAAACCAACAAACAAAGAGTAGTAAATGGCAGGTGAGATACAAAAATGAGTGAAAGTAATATGAGGGCATACTACCCTACCACCTCAAACTTTTGAATCATGTTGTCCTTAGCATGACACTAAAGTCTAAGGTGATAGGGTAGATGATCACTGCGGTGGTGGTGGAGGTGCTCCTCCCTTCCTGTAGTAGGCACCCTAGTTGTAACATCCCTGACATGTGTTATGCTTTAACCCTAGGTGTTTTGATTAATAAAGATGATTAAATGCTTAATCTTGCCTTGTGAAAAGTAATTAGGGCTCAAGAGGAACTTATATTTCAATTTTAGTCCTTTTTGAATAATGTTGAAATAATGTTTTACTTGATTTGGACTAAAGTGAAAATTACCCAAGTTGAGGGGTTTAAGTGAAAATTGTTCATGATAAGATGTTCCTCAAGTGTTGAGGCATCATGAGAATGAAGATGATGTAGATGTATGGCTTGTGAAAGCCTGAGTACCAAGAAAGAGCTAATAAAGCAATGTTTGTGCATTAAAATCTAGTTTTGGTATAATGTGCAATTTACCCAAAACCTAGGGTTCAATATGAAAATTACCACTTAAAAATAGTCCCTAATGTTTCTTGGCATCATTTAGAGCAAATAAAATGAGAGGGGCGCCTCATTTGAAACACTTTGGAGGAGAGAGAATCTTGATATTAAAATAATCAAGATTTAAGAATAATTGGAACTTTACTTCAATTTGATGCAAAAATAAATATATTAATTGAAGTGCTCTTCAACCAAAATTTTTTTGGTTGAAATACATGTATGTGGACGACCATGTGCCTTGCAAAGGCACGAAAATATCTCAAGCAAGTGGATAACCCACTCACCATTATTATAAAGAAAAGTAATATCCACTCAAATTGGGATATTATTATAATATGATCTAAGGTGCTTAATTTGCTTTTCTTTAAATTGAGGATAATTGAGAGGAATAAGAGGCAAATGGGATAGCCTCGTATCCAAGGAATGAAAGGGGGAAGAGGCAGCACCAATTTTGGAATTAAATGCATTTTTATAAGGCATTTTCTCTCTCATGGAATTTCTTATAAAAGTACCTTTACCAAGCCAAAACAAAGGCCATTTCGGATTATTTTCTTTCCCCTTGCTTGGAAAACGAATAAGGAGCTGTGGAGGAGCAGGAGGACGACCCCAACCTGTTGGTAAGGTCCTTGACCTTCGTTCTCCTTGATTCCATGGTGGAAATAAAAAATAAATCATTGATTTCTTCTTATTTCGATCTCCTCTTCAACCCTAGCCAACTTTTTCATCCAAAAGCTTGAGGACGAGCCTAGGGGGAGTTGCAAAAAATTCATACACCATTGTTGGCGTGAGATTGGAGCTTTGAAGCTCAATTGGAGGTGGGTTTTATAACTTGAACCCTTAATATTGTTATTGCATTCAATTCCTTATCAAATGTTGATGCTTTCTTCATTTCCGAAATTTATTTTGGTTGATTGATGAAAACACCATGGAAATCACAGCAAATTTCGTGGGTTTGTAGCTTGAAGATGATGATGTCATCACAAGCACACACCTCAATTAATATCTTAGGCAAACAATTTCAAAATTTGGGACCAATCGGTTTCAATGAAATTGGTTAAACGATTTCAACAAATTGATTGAAACCAAACAATTTCAAACAGTTTGGAGTGGTTAACCATTTGCAATGGTTGACCGTTTGAGCAAATATGCTGATGTAATTGGATATTGATCCAATGGGTTCAATTAGTTTGATCTTAATGGTTTCAATTGTGAATGATCCCTAAAATGCAAACCCTAATTGTTTATGGAAGCAATAACTCAGTATACTATGTCAAACATAGTTTTTTGTATTTGATCGGATGGTTGATGTAACTAACTCAAGTGGAGAGAATGATAGAAATGAATTCATACATGAGTATGATTCATATGGTGATTTAGGGTATGATCCTTAGTAAAGATATCAAGAAACCCTAATTGAGAAGGTTAATGAACCCTAACCCTGATTTAGGGAAATTCTGAGTAAAACCCTAATCTAGGGTAATAGTGTAACCCTAATTAAGGGTAATAGTGTAACCCGAATTAAGGGTAATGACTTGGGTAACTCTAATTTAAGGTAATGAAATGCCAAACCCTAATTGGATGAATAATGAATCCCTAATTTATGGGTAATTGAATGAAACCCTAATTGGGATGATTAGTGAAACCCTAATTGAGGGTGATTCCATGAGAAACCCTAATTGAGGTTGATTCCATGTGAAACCCTAATTGAGGGTGATGTCATATGAAACCTTAAACCTAACATAGAGTAAATCTATGTGAAACCCTAAATTTGGGCTATAGTGCATGAAATTCTAATCATGGGCAATATGATGATAAATCATAACCCTAATGTCTGGGTAATGATATGAGTAAACCTTAATGATGAAATAATGGGTAATACCCTATAACGATGAAATATCTCAAGTGGTTGACTATAGGCAACCTTATAATAAGCAATGCCTTAACTTGAGATGAGTCCATATCATTGAAGATAGTTGGACAATCCTTGTGTGTGATCTATGCACATCATGGTAAAGGTGATAGTT
Source organism: Alisma plantago-aquatica (assembly GCA_963693085.1). Classification (NCBI taxonomy): domain Eukaryota; kingdom Viridiplantae; phylum Streptophyta; class Magnoliopsida; order Alismatales; family Alismataceae; genus Alisma; species Alisma plantago-aquatica. The sequence continues at coordinate 558,944,097 of OY856409.1, forward strand.
TGGTGGATGAAAGTATTAAGATGTGAGATTCCTTATTATAAGATAAGTTAATAAACTCAAGTAAGATAGAAGTGATGAGGGAAGTGATACATTGAGACATGATAGATATCACATTTAGCATTTCAGGGTTGATATACCTTGATGCATCTCAAATCCAATATTTTTGGATAAGATACACAAGGAGAGTGTTATGTAAATTGTTACAATGAAATGTAATGAGTTTAACATACTTGATAAGTAAGCTAAAATGAGTATGATGTAATCATACCATGATAAGGATGAGAGATAAACTCATACCTTGTGTTGATGATCATTTAATGATAAATGGTAAGAATATTAAATATTTGGAACGTCAATGGATGCTACTAGATGTATGGAACAATATATTAGGGTTGGATTGATAAAATGAACATGAAACCCTAATTGATGTGAATAGTAAACCATAACCCTATGGAGGAAATAGTGGTGTTACTATTATATTACATGACTTAATATGTCATTGTTGCCTAGTGAGAGGTGACAAGATGTTTAATGGCCTTGTGAGCCATATGGTTAGATGTTACCTAGTAAGAGGTAACAAGATGTTTCATGGGCATGATTGAGCCCTGAATGAGGTGTAATCCTCTTGTGTTGATAAGGGTTGATTCCCTGTGTTATTGTGAAAAGGATTTATATCATGTGATAGTATGATGGTCTTAATGACCTTTGGGCATGGTTGAGCCCTGAATGAGGTGTATTCCTCTTATGTTGATAAGGGTTGATACCCTGTGATATTGTGAAAAGGATTTATATCCTGTGATAATATGATGATTGGTGTAGTCTCATGAATGGCAAGTGAATATTACCACGTGAGGATGAGATGAGAAATTATGTTTCATATGTTTTATATCTTTTCAAGTTTTGATATTTATATTCTTGGTAGAAGTGAATTAGGGTTTGTATGTCTATTTGTTTGATGCAACCTTAATTCACCCAATTGGCATAACTAATCAAGTGCAACTCTAATCATGTAGTGCCCTATGCCATAGATCCATCTGAGTGTCAGAACTTGCCAGATGGTGAAATGAGTATTCCTAAGGGAAACTCGGAGCACATACTGATGAGTATGCGGGGTACTTGTCATCCTGAATTCAAGTGTTTAGGGAGGATGACTGCGGTCATACCTAGCCCTTAGTTTGAGAATGGTTGCGGTCGTGTCTCGGTGATTATATGTGTGATGATATTGGAGGACAATTGCGGTTGTACCTCAGATGGTAGGGTATGCGTACCCACCTCTTTCACTAGTATCATGACCTGTACCAAGGATGGACTAGGCTGTTAGCAGCTTGACCTTTTGTGTCACTGTGGCGGACCCGTACTGACCGGGGGCGGAGAAGATCTTAGGAGTCCGGCTCTTCCTAGATCTTATATGGCACTAATTTTGGCTTAGCAGTGGTCAGTTGGATTTTGAGTGGTATCCTCAATTTCCTCAGGGCATAATAAAAGATGTAATACAGCCGTATAGCATATCTGTTTAGGGTTATACATGACGCTTCACATTGGATGATAACCCTTGTTTGTTCTCTTTACATAAAGATGATGCTTAGTGCAACTAAGAGATCATAATTATACTTATGCTGTGGATATGCATAAGATTGTAAATGTGTACATACAATAGTCATGCTTATGTTGATATCTTACTGCTACTGTTGATTATAATCATGATGCTAGATATCTCATGTTGATAGTTATGTTTCGCATGCTATCCATGCCTCTATAATTAGAAATACCTAGCAGAGGCTTAATGCATGTAATTAGGGTTGGTTAAAGTCCAATGTCTGGCTGTGTAATTAGGATTGGTATAGTCCAATGCCTGAAGCATTTATACCTGATTGATATAGTTTAATGCTTGAATAAGACATGATGATATATATATAATCACATGTCTGGCATAAGTGAATACCTATTTAGCATATTGGCTAAGGACAACAAATAGAAACAAGAATGAATCATGGGTGACACATCAGAATAATGAATGACATGAGCAAAGCTTGAGATGTTGAAAATGTATGGTAGATAAATGGTATACATGTTCTTTATATTCCTTATAAAGAGAATAGATGAATTATTGTTCAATCATAGATAGGTGTAATACTTTAAAAGATGAGAATGATCTAAACTGCTTATCCTCTGCTCAGTTTTATATTAATTAAACTACAATAATGATGTTTCTGGCAGAGAGTTATATCTCTCGCTGGGGCAATTTTCAATTGTCTCACCCCCGTGGGAACCAACATTTTTTTAGGTGGACGAGTGCGAAAGAGACTGAGAATATCTTGCAGAGGAAGAATATCAGCAGCAACAGGGACAACAGTGACAACTTAGGTTGAGTGTGCTGTCTGTCGTGTTTTGTAGATAGAAGTCCTATGTGTCGTCTCTGTACTCTCAGGTCCTCGGAGTTATTACTTAGTGCTTTTAATGTATCATTTTGAGATTTTGGCTTGATGCCTCGAGGTTATTATGCTGTCTGTGTTTATCTTTTAACAAGGAAGTTGATGTTGTAACCCTCGAGAAGAGATGGTATAAGATATATACTTATGAACCATGATGTAAATGTAATACATTGGTTCTTATTGAAAGAGTTTTCCTATGATTGGGTCTCTTTGAAAAAGGTTTTAATATTTAGTGATTTTATGTAATCTGCTACTTAGTGAATGCTTCCACATTAGTTAATTATGTTTTTGTGAGTTGGATGCTACACCAGTAGTTTGACTGTGGAGTGGGTAGTTGTCCTGGAATGCAGATAAAGAGCTCCACTAATCTTCACCCCACTGTGGGTTCCTCTGGGCCTGGGCATTTTGAAACTGATAAAGGTGGTTGACCTGGTAATCCATGTGATGATGGTCCAACCACATGGCATCCTATGTCCTTTGGAATCCCTCATGGGTCCGTAGAATTCTGTCCTGCGTCGCCTGAATGCCCTCCAGCTGTGCATGGATGGTACTCATGTCATATGCATTCACGGAAGGCTGTTGTGGCTCTGACGCTCCTATCCTTTCTTCTCTTTACCTCACCCGTATTGTTGCTCTTTCCTCTGTTGTCTGCCTCTGCTCAGCCACCTGTGAAGGCTCTCCTAGACCCCCAACAAAAATCACCTCAGGGACTGCCTCTCCTCTCGGGTTCTCTACCTCATACCTCCTCAATTTTTCCAGAAAATCCGGCGTCGGTCCATATTGTGCCATGAGGGGTGGAGTATGGTAAGGTAGCTCCAATGTCACTCCTGGGTAAGGTGGGTTGATTTGGTAAATGATCCTCTGATCCATAACTGTAATCATGGACGAGCGAGCTAAGTAGTACAAATCAACCAACTTGCCATCATCTACCTTTGTATAGTCATGTCATGTCCTAAAGCAGTGGCTATGGATGTCACAATCCCTCCCATTACAAATGGATTTGTGCTCTTGGACGGGATTGTTCTCATATGATCTATAAGTAATGCCCCCAGATTCACATGCCTCTCTTTTGTCATCCAACCAAGAACAAAAAGATCTTTCCTTATGCAGCTACCTTGGTTTTCATACCTGGAAAAGATGGTGTTTGCTAACACCTTCTGAACATAGCGGAGAAACGGGCTGTGGATGGCACTTTTCTTGGACTTCCCTGCTACAAATGTACTTTGGCCGGTGAAGCATTTCCACATAGCTGGATATGTGGAACTAGAATCATTTTTTGTCCTTCCTCCGTCTAGGAGTGCTGCCACCTCCCCACTTGGGGCAAAATTTTGATTTAGCATATGCGAGGTTATCTTCCACCTCTTATCCCCAATCACCACCTTGATTGCATTCTCACCATCATCAGTTGCTTTCTTTAGCATGGTGATGAACTACTGGGTCAGCTCTATGTATGACTCCTGCTGCAGTGTCAATACCTCAAATAGCCCCATTTTCTCCATCAATCCCTGAAAGTAGGCATAGAAACCCATCGCCTCCATTGTTTCTTGGCATGCATATGGAGTTGCTAAAACTATGTGTGTCAATCACTCTGGGTGCTTAGGCTCCTTTGCCCTGCCTGTAGTAACCTCAGGTTGTGGAAGTGGGCACTGTGGCGGACTCTCATGCTGCTCAGAATCGGGCATGTCTGTATCATCTTCATCATCTAATACGAGCCATCGACGTGGTCACAGCTGTGGCTCGGGCTGTGGCTGTGCCGCCGAGGAGACTGATGGTCGGGTGGCTGAAACTGACAGTCGTGTAGCTGAAACGAATGGTCTCTCAGATGAGACAGATGGCCGGGCGGCTGAGACGGAAGGTTGGGAAGTGGACGGAGGTGGCTGCGACGATGACGATGTTCGCCGTTATGGCTGTTCAGAGGCTTCTTCAATGATAGGATCCACTATGGCATCCAAATCGACATTCGTCAACCAGGGGTGGCTGTTTCTTGCTTTTCTTTGGTAGGGGATGATACCCCTACTTTTCTCTACTACTTTCCTTGCAAAATTCTTCATTCTTGCTCGAAAATGGAAGTGAAATTAGAAAATTTCAGATTTCTCCGAAGAACTGGGCTGTTGGTGTGGAATGGAGAGAAAGTGGTGCGTTTGTGGATGGAAATTGGTGGAATTCGGAGATTGATGTAGTGGAAATGGTAGGGGATTGATTCGGGATGATTTGGGAGTGCTTTGGTGAGGATTTGAGGGCTGGAGATGGTGGGCGGAGTGCTGCACGGGCTCTAGGGCGCGGAGCACGGCCGTTCTGTTCTTCAGAGAAATGAACAAGTGAATATAAATTTTGCAAATTTTGAGTTTAAGTTGCTGGAATCGTGCTTCGGCATGGCCGTGCTATGTGGCACGGCCGTGGTGTCTTCAGTTACCACATCTGTGCTGCTCTGGTTCCATAGTTGATTTTCTCAATTTGTGATGATTTCCCTATTGAATGTGAATGTACCACCACGACCGTTCTATTGTACCATGGTTGTGGTGGGTACTGTAACAGCAGTATAACACTCAAATCTTGTTCAAACATCAAAACTTTGATCTCAAGTTGATATTCTATTGATTCTTTATCAAAATTTCATCTGTTCCTTCTTTATTTCACTCTGTTCTCACCTGCACATCTCAAAACTACACAAAAACTATCAAATACAAGTGTGTGTGTGTGTGTGTGTTTTCTTGGAAAAATGTAAAAACAAAGAAAAAGTATCAAAAATGTAGATTGGGTCAAAAATTCCCAAACCTAGGTGGGTTGCCTCCCACAAGCACTGAGTTTCTTGCCTTCAGCCAGGCTTCTTGGTGATTCTTCAAAATTCACCCATTTGGAATCCTCATGTGCACATTCTTGCAAAACATGCATCCTTCATTTGCACTCAATATATTTTCCTCATCCCTTTCATCACAATAATCGTCACCAATTTCTTCACCTTGGTGTCCTCTCAAATGCCCATTTGGAATTGTGAAGTGATCATGTCCAATATCCCTATCTTAGACTTGCCGGGTTGGGGTCTTGTACATGTTGATGTTGATCTTCATGTCCATGAATGAGACTGTCATAGTGCCACTATGCACATGAATGTCGGCATCAACTGTAGATAAGAACGATCTTCCCAAGATGATGGGAATCTTCCTATCCTCTGGCTCCATATCAAGTACAATGAAATCCACTGGGAACACCGTGCCTTTTTCTTTGTCTATCATCACCAAGACATCATCTACTCTACCCCTGGGCACTTTTATGGATCTATCCACCAACTAGAGAGTGCAATGTGCCAGCTTCAACTTGTCAAAGCCTAGCTCAACGTAGACATGGTATGCCATCAAATTCACACTAGATCCCAAATCAAGTAAGGACCTGTCTATGCGATGTCCCCCTATGTAACTAGGTATGAGTGGGGCTCCTGGGTCTTTTCTCTTTACGGGAAGGGCATGTTGTATGATGGAACTCACTTGTTCAGTTAATCTCACCTTCTTTGGAATCCTCCCCATTGATCTTCTTTTCACAGTGCATAGGTTCTTGAGGAACTTGGCATATGATGGGATTTGCTTGATGGCATCCAAAAGTGGAATGTTCACCTTCACTTGGCGAAAAACCTCAAGAATATCAACATTGTGCTTTTGCCTCCTTTCAATTCTGGTGGCTCATCTAGTACTTCTATAAATGGAGGATCACTAGTTTTTGCCGCACTTGCATGAGCATGAGGTGGAACAATAGGGATTGTAGGACCTGCAAAGGGGATATGTGGTGGATCACATGGAATCCCAAACTTAACATGCGGTATCACAACATCATCTTTAGCAATATCAATCATAGTATCACCAATTGGCTGCATTTGCTTCGCTTTATCAACCTTTCTTTGACTTGCGGGCTACTCAAGAGACTTCCCACTCCTTAGAACTGTCACAAGACTACCTTGCTCGTGGTGGAGAGGGGGAGCATGTTGTGGCTGTGGAGGAGGTGGAGATGACACTTGGGGTTGAAATTGAGGTGGAGAAGAGAATTGAGGAGGAGGAGAGAGTTAGGGTCAAAAAGTGAAGGTTTGGGAAAATTGAGGTGGTGAAGGTGGTGGTGGGGAGTGTAAGGCTTAGGATAGCTTTGAAAATGGTAGATGGGATGCACTTGCATGGGAGGTGGATTGTAGAAAACATGGGAAGAAGGCATATGTCCACTTATTTCATGGTAACTTAAGATGGATCTTGAAGCTAATTTTTCTTCTTGAAGAGCAAGCGTAGAAGAGAGCTGCTCTATCTTTTCTTTAAGCCTTGCAACATCTTTTTGGACATCATCAAAGATCTTCAATCTAGAGAGAACCTCTTCCTCAAACCTTGAGTTGTAGCTTGGACTTTGTGGTTCTGAGTAGCTATAGGGGTAAGGTGTCTTCACTTCTCCCTCAAAAGAACCAATGTAGTTGATCGAATGACAAGGACTATTTCCTCCTTGACTTTTCATGAGTTTCATCATTTCTTCCATAGCCTTCATCACTTGTACATTGGGATCATTAGAAACAGAAGTCTCATTAAAGACCCGACTCCCATCACAAATCATGCTAGAAGTTTGGTTCCTTGAATTTTCTGCTAATTGCTCAAACAACGGCCATGACTCCTCCGGTGGCTTTGTCATGAAAACACCTCCACAAGAAGAATCCACTGTAGCTTGATCCCTTGATGACAAACCGGAGTAGAATGCTTGTACAAGCTTCCACAAAGGTATCTCATGATGCGGGCACTCTCTGAACATCTTTTGCAACCTATCCCAAGCATCATGGAACTTTTCATTATCCATTTGGCTGTAAATCACTATTGACTGCCACATTTGTGTCATCCTTGTAATAGAGTAGGACTTCCTCAAGAATGCCATCTTCATCTCACCCCAACTCATGATGTCTCTCCTTGAATCATACCATTCCTTGGCCCTATCCTTGAGTGAAAAGGGGAACAATGTGAGCCTAATTGAGTCATCACTTGTCGTTGACGTTCTGAAGGTGGCACACATCTCTAGGAAGGCATCCACATGCTTGTAGGGATTTTCACTCTCCGAGCCGTAGAAGGTGGGCAGGAGCCCAAGAAGACCTGGAGGAATATAAAATTGCTCCCCTTGCATTTGGGTGACTCTAGATGCAATAGGTGACTGGAAGTTGCTCAGCATGAAGTAATCTTGCAAGGACTTGTGAGGTGCATTTTGGTCTTCCATCTCGTTTCCTCCCGAATGGCTTGTCACATGCACAAAGCACAACCAAACAAAAGAGAACAAGTTAGCAAACTAATATACACAAAAAATGCAAAAGATAATGAATAAAGAATAGCAAGGGTGAGGGCATTAGGAAAAGTCAAAGCAAAACTAACTAGCTAGGCCGAGCGCCTCTAATCCCCGGCAACGGCGCCAGAAAGCTTGGTGCGCTTCCGTTAGAGGCGTACACACTAGCCAACTAAGGTGGCTAGATGCACTCCACGAGGTCGGAATGCACGGGATGGGATTCTGCTTTCGATATTTATAAACCTAAACGAACACACCTACTTCTACTAAAACAGCTTCACCCGCAAGCACACGAGGTCGTGTCGTAGTATAGGAAGGTGGTAAGTATAGGGTCGATCCACAAGGAAAAAAGAGGGGGCAGTAGAGCTAGGTTTAGTTTTGCTGGGTTCCTACTACGGAGACTAGGGTTAAGGGTTTGAAGGTGATTTGATTGTTAAACTACTATGAACAAATGAGGAATTAAAGACAAGAATGAAATCTATGTTAACCCTAGAATAGATTAAGACTAATCAGGAAAGAAAGGACTAAGCTAGGTATGAAAAGGAAAATTACACTAAGGCAAGCAAGAGAGAAGTAAAAGAGCAATTAAAGAGCTACACTAGCATGAACAATATAAGAGAAAAGCAAGAATCTAACTAAGCAAGGAAAGAACTAATTAAGCTAAGCAAGCACAAAACTAGGGTTTCAAGCAGTAAAGAGATGTGTGGGCTATTTAGGGGTATGAACTTATCACTTAAGTTGGGGGGGTGACATATGAACATTATGATTCCATTTAGATTATCCAAACCAAACAACAAGTTAGAGTCTAATGAATTAACCTAAGCTACTAACTGGCCATGGATATCTTAGGTTGTGCATAGGGGAACTAGTCCCTAACACTCCCTACTACCCTTACGAGGCTCAATTGGGTTAGGGATTAGGATCAAATCAATTAGAGTCTAATCAAGTCTAGGTTTCTAGATTAGGCATTCCTAGGGCAATTAGGGGCCGAGGGTAGTAATAGGGAGGTGAAATTAGGGTTTTGGACCCCAATTCCCCCACATTCTAGCCTTGAAAAGGCTCTATGCTAATTGTACTAGAATTATCTAATCTAGCTACTTATATCTCTCACTTAGGTTTAGGGAGATTGATTAGGATGTAGGAAGATGGGGGGAAACCTAGGGATCTAAGAATTGGACCTAGGGGCAAATCCCAAAATTCACACATATAAGCAATTTGCCTAAATTCCTAGGTAATTTCACACACAAACCAACAAACAATCCATGGAGAATGAGATAGAAATAGAATATAATCATTAATAAATGGAATTACAATGTTTACATGTCATTTCCCCCCAACATGATATCAAAGTAACATAATTTCCCCCAAACAACCCACCCACAGGGGCCTAGCTACTCATAGAAATGGAAAATACAAAAAGAGAGAAGAAAGAGATAGAGGTGGCCATGGAGCTCGAAGTAGTAGTTGAAATCCCCCTCTCTAGTAGCTGGAGGTCGTCCTCCTCCCTCCTCCAGGGTGCAAGGGTGAAGAATGAAGGGGATTATGGGTAGGAAATAGTCTAAACTAGTGATTTGGTGGTGAAAATGGTAAAATGGAGTGGATTTGAGGTGGATATGGAGTGGAATGTAGTGGATGGTGATTTGGGGAGCTGGGAGGTAGTGGAGGGTAGCTAACCTCATGCCCCATCCGCCACTTAGGTATATATAGGTGTGGGGAGGAAGCACTAGGTCAAGTAGGGGCAAAATGGGTAAAGTAGTGAAAACTAGGTGGGTTTGGTGAGTACCACGACTGTGGTAGGGCACCACGGCCATGGTGGGTAGGGTAGTTCGTGGCCGTGGTGGATGGGAATGGTCGTGGGTTTATTCCATCAAAGTTAATAGGGTTTTGGTTGATTTTGGGCTGAAATGGCCATGGTCGTGGTGGTCAACACGACCGTGGTGGTGTCAGGGCGCCACAGCCGTGGTGATGCTGCATGGCCATTCTTGTCTACTGTAGAACGACCGTTTTGTGGTGCACGTCCGTGGTGGCTGTCACTGGAACGTCCGTTCTATTCTGCACGGCCGTGCTTCTCTCTACTTGACTTGGAGGTTGTTGATTTGTAAGTGACCTAGCACGACCGTTTTGTGGTACCACGGCCGTGTTGGGTCCTGGATCAGCTTTTTGACTTTGTTCTTTGGATTTTCTTGGACATCTTTGCTTCAAATGATCTTTGTCTACTAGGGGTAGGTTGGGGGAGCCTCAGACTGCACTTCTCCTTCTCTCTCTCTTCCATCAAGTGTGGTCCAAATGCCTAAAAAACATGCAAATAATATCCATAAGTGCATTTTATAGAAATAAGCATATTGGGAGGAATTACATGCAATCTAATAGGTATATATGTGATTGAAGAGCAAAAAGACACAAGATTAAGCCCTAAAATAGGGCTGAATCAGAGTGCTATATGAAATTAGGATTGTTCTACACTATTGAGAGCTGTGTGTTGGACGTAAACCTCCCTTTTGTTATTTCTATCATAGCTGATTTTTGTAGTTCTAAATTGTTAAACGTTAATACTCTTGCATTTAACATGCCTTGCTCCTTGTACAACCTTGATAATACTATACTCACATGTATACTTGTAAGGTAGTGTTTGAGTTTATAAATTTAAGACTTTTGTAGAGTTCTAACAAGTTTTTGGCAATGTTGTTGGGGAGCATCAATATTTTTGTTAGAGTAAGAAGTGTTGATTAGTAAGTGAGACTATATCACACCCTCAAAATATCATTTCATCATCATCTTTACCAGCAACCATATTTTCTGTTATTTTGCTAGTCTCACTCACTTGTGAATTTGCAGGACTGCAAGTGGCATTTTAAATGGGGTCTTTAGTCATCTATATATCTAGATCCAGAGACTGAACATACTTTTAGTAGTCATAGAAGAGAAAGGAGGAGTGAAAACTCTTTAACTTGGAAGACTCACATCCATCATCACCCTTTCTTCTACCACCATCCTCACCCGATCACCAAGAGCCAATCATGGAAGATGACCATACTCTTAAGGATTTGTTCATTCCTACTGTCATAAACATCAATGGGGCTATCAAAAGCCCATAGATCGTAGCTTGTTACTCTTTTATCAGACCGATGATCATGCAAATGATTCAACAAAATCATTTTTGAGGGCCTCCCATGGAGGATTTGAACATCCACATTGTTGAATTCCTACAAGTTTTGAACACTTTCAAGAACAATGGTGTTACTCCTAATGGTATTTGCCTACTTCTATTTCCATTCTCCTTAAGGGACAGGTTCAAGGCATGACTCTCATCATTGCCAAGAAATTCCATAAATAGTTGGGAGGAGCTGCTGAAACCTTTTCTAGCTAAGTATTTCCCACCAAGCAAGATTGTCCAACTAAGAAGCCAACTTACTAATTTCTCTCAAAGGGAGGAAGAAACTCTCTATGACACATGGGAGAGATTCGAAGACCTCCAATGTCTTTTCCATCACTATGGTCTCAACAACTAACTACTTCTCCAAACCTTCTATATTGGGTTGTATTCCAACACCATGATGTCCATAGTTATTACAGCTAATTGGGATTTGATGAACAAGTTCTATAGGAAAGTCTATGCAATCATTGAATATATGGAAATTAACCATTGCCAATGGAGCACTGAGAGGAACAACCGGTCTTCCTCATCCTTTGTTGCTTCCGAGAAGCAAATCAACATATATGTTGTTGATATCGCAGACTTGATTGCAGACAAGTTGGACGTTCTTACACAGAAGTTAGAGGTTGAGCACTCAACTGGCTCAACCAGTCAAACTAATTTGTGATGTAACTAAAACTTTGGCCAGGTGGTTTACTCAAGGTACCCTTTTTTCATTCTGGTAGGGGAAAATATGGAACAATTTAACATGACATAAAACTATGGGAACAAGCAACTTAATAACCCATACTCCAAACTATCAGAACAAACAAACTATGGGTTCATACCATTTTTTCCTACCGTAGAAATAACACCCAAAATCCTTAACAACCACAAGGCCAACACAACCACCCATGGGAAATCGACCCTCTAAAGCAACAAACCCCCTTGATTCAACAACAATGGAAACCAAAATTTTAACTAGTTTAAGTCATATTCAAAACCCAACTTTGAGTCACTTTTAGAAAGTTTTGTATCATCCCAAATGAAGCAAAATGAGGAGTTTTATAAGTAAAGGAATCAAAGACACCATTCAACAAATTTCTTTAAAGGTAGACGACATCTACACACACACAAAGATGTTGAGAAACCAACTTGCTCAACAAGCTCTAGATAATCAACAAGTTTTGTCAGCATCTATGCCTAGTCATTCAAAAATGAATCCAAAGGATAAAAGCAAGATGGGAGCTTCTAGATCCATCTCTGAAGCATGTTGGAAAATAGTGAAGAATCTTAGTTCAGGCTCTAAATGGAGGACCTTTGTGGAAGTTGACCCCACAAGTAGAATATATTTGCTTTGTGCTATTTCCTCAAAGAACTTTTGCTTTTTAAATAATCTTGTCATGGATGGATGTAATAATTTAATCCCTCATAGTTAATATGTAAATATCATTTGGTTGAACTCGATTGGAGTGAGGCAGAGTAGATGATGCTAATGGCTTTAACTTTTAGTTGAGCTTTCTTCAAGGTAGCCTCATCCCAAGTAGGAACTTCTCCCTCTGGCTCTTTGTATGGAAAGCCAACAACCTTACACATATCATAGCTCATGCCTTGCATGTAGAATTGCATTCTCCTCTTCCAATATAGGAATTTTATTTCATCAAAGATAAGTGAATGCATGGAGAAGCCACCCTCAATGTTGAGAGGTCCAACAGATTTCCGCCCATCTTCTCGACTCGTTGGAGTACTTAGTTGGAGAAGACCAAGCTATGATATCAATTTTTGGATCTATGGGCTCCGGAGTGGGTGAATAAAGCTAAAAGCACTTAAAACAAAACACATTATACCTTTAAGATATTTTTTTAAAAGGTATTTCTATATTACAATCAAGGGAGAGAAAGGTTGAGCAAACACCAAGTGAAGACTAAGATGTATACTGGTTCCAACCTCCAAACTAGGAGATGTACATCCACTATCTATAGGGGTCAATTCTAGGATTTTCAACCATGTCACACTTCTTATGTTCTATTATAAGAGTTACAACATATAGACTACCCTTTTCGAGCACAAGGGCTAAACTAGCATTCCTTTTAGGCCTTTTTGAGCACAAGGGCTAAACTAGCATTCCTTTTAGGGTCAATGAAACAATAACCATTAAAAAGGTCTTACCTATCTACCTACCAAAAATCTTCAACTTTCACCAATGTCTTACCCATTCTTGTAGAAGATCCACCTCCTTCTTCAAGGATATCACCTTCAAGTCACCACTTTGCTAGAGATTGGTTCGGAAAGATAGTGGAGAGCTTCATAAAATGTACATTGGAGCAACTCTCTTACAACGATCCCAACTCACTCAAATTGATTGTTGATTAGTAAACAAGGTTGAGGGGGATTGGGGGCTCTTGGAGGAAAAATCATCAACTATAGAAAGGGAGCATAGAAGGCAAACTTGGATTGAGTCCCAAGGGTAGTTGAGGTTGCCCACTAGCCAATAGGGACACTTGAGATAGAATTCTAGTCATTTTGGATGTTCCAACAAATATATTTTTGAGTTTTACATCACTCTATTGATTAGAAATACTTTTCTGTAGTTTACCGTACAGTGTTGTCGATTGAGTTATCTTTTACAAAACTTATCCGTCAACACTATATGACAAAATAATGTTAAGTTTTTAGTCAAGTTTATCTGGGATGAAACTCAGTCGACACCTTTAATTTGTTTTTCTAGTGCAGGGTTTCGATGGAGTCTCTACGAGGATAAACCCGACTAACCTTGGGTATTGCCAAGAGCCAAATTGGTTGTCAGATGAGTTGCCACTAAGACAAACTCACCCAACAAGCCATCCTTTAATTACTTTTGACAAATGCCAAAAAGTGCTTAAATGTTCAAATGAAGTGCTCTAAATTTCTACTAAACTTAATTACAAACCATACGTTCAATACAAATAATTTAGTTACAAGTCATACATTCTTCAAATGTTTTACAATATGATTCTAATAGATTTACTATTCATTCTTTAAAACTTGCATTTGTATTGATTATGACTTACTTTTTTGACAAACTAGATTTGCTAATTTAATTCTTTTCATGTCCCTAATACCTGAAATTGATCTAATATAGACATATTAGATACCCATGAATGTAATAGTTAAGTCATCATTAAAATACGAACAATGTATAACTGTTAGGTCAACAATTTGTACTACTACATTATAATTGAATACTCCCCCTCCGTTTTCCCAAGAATATTTCATATTCATTATTCTTTATGTTGTCTTATAAAGTAAAACTTAAGTTAAGACTAGGTTATACTACAACATGTATAACCTACGTTTCCAAAGTGCATGAACCAACTTTTGTGGTACATTACATATTTTAAATAATTAAAATGATCATTTCTTTAAGATGTATTGCTTAAATAGCAGATGACTTACCAACAAACTCCATTACTAGACAAATGAACTTCATATCGCATTCATGTTTACTATATAGTGGAGTGCTTTTTGATTGCAATGTTAAAAAAATTATACCTTGTAACACATCTATATATGAGCAATGCAATTGTATGTACTACGATAAAATCAGTAAATGTTTAGTGGTGGTGGTGGCGACGGAGGTTGTGGCAGCGATGATGATGATGACGACGACGGTGGTGGTGAACAAATAAGTAAATGTATTGTCAGATCATTCCATTCATAATGCTATGTGATTCACGTACTACAGTTTTATTCCCACCGGATGCGAGACAACATAGAAAGAGGACAAACTTTAAAGCACAGTAGACCAGGTTCGTTCAGCTAACATATCCATAAACGATTGTTATGTATGCACTTACTCGTATGTGCTGTCATTGCTCACATTGGGCGCATTTGGATTACCAGATCTACCTGGATTATTATAAATGGTGCACCTTCATTAATCGAGAGTCCTAATCCAATGGGGTTTAGAATTCATAAGAAAATATAATGCATGTTTGGTTTAGAAGTGTGCAGTTGCTGCATTTTTTTAGTTGGTTAAAAATGGCAGCATTCTGGTAATAATGTCAGAGCTGGATCAATGGAAAATTGTAGGTCTGAAGGTATAATGGTGGGGCACATATGTGAACTGTCACAGTCACAGCTGTCAACTGCACCTGCGCTCAGCTACGGTCTGTGGGATGTTGGTGCCCGGAAGATTCCAAATGGAATTAAAAATGAACGACATGCATTATAACCAAAAACAAACTAAAATCTTTTAATTTTACACCTCCAGTTGAACAAACATACTTTTGCTCGCTGGTTCCAATAATACAATTCGATATAGAGTAATACGTCAAAACAAGCATTCCCAATGTGGATGCTATTTCTCTAGAATATTTAATGTTATTTGTGTGTACCACACAATCTCCATGGATAAATTTATCCCATGGGCATACAACGACTGAGCCAACCATTTTCCTAAATATATCATGACATTCTTCGTCAGTTAAAGACATTCCTAGAAAAGTAGTTGGTGTGAGGTGATTACAACAGTTAAAGAAAGTAGTCTCTTCTTAGCAAAGATGCCATTTTTGCCAAAAGTAGGTTGCAATTCAAGATTACGTATTTGTGACGTGACTATACTTGATGGATCCTGAAAATGTGCAATCAAATTTTTTCAGTTGAAAGCAATCAGTTAAATGCACGTTCTCCCTTCGAAAACCAAAATATATATCCATTATAAGCACTTACTACTTCACATTAAGGCCGATGTTATTGCAAGGAATGATGGCTATTGAACTTAAGTTCAACTCTCACAACACCAGCCTCGAAGATGGTATGGACCATACGAGTTTTTAGGTAGAAATACAATTGAACCAGACACCACTGTGGCACGAGAGAGAGTGCGGCTGAGCAGGCAAGGACTTTTGCGAGTGATCAGCAGACCTGTCCAAGACGGCTGAGTAACTGTCTTTGTTGTGATTCATATGTAGATTTGACTGTATTCTCATCCCAGATGAGTTCTATGAACATGTGACATGAGGGAAATAGCATGAGAAACTACCCCAATTATTTGATCACTGTCATGTATACAGAGAAACGCCCTAAAATGACTCAAAAGGACCTTATTGACCACTGTCATGTATACAGAGAAACACCCTAAAATGACTCAAAAAGACCTTATGAAAATGAATATCGAGATACACCAAAACCAGAATTCCAAGACCTAATTGCAAACTATATCTCAACTTGTTTACCGAAATGTGGCTACTTATCATGTGAAATGAAATAATACTAGTAGGCTAGATTTATTATATTAGTATACTATGCTATTTGCTGCTCCAAAGTTCCAATATCTCGAATCACACCATTAAGCTTCACGGGGACACAATACCATCGTCTTGCTCTCTCTGAGGTGAGGAGAGAGGCGCCAATGGTGTGGGGCATTGTGCCACACCATTGCAACCAGGTGGGACACGTCAGTTTCCACAAAGGCAACCGACATATTCTTCTCATCACAGGCCTTCAACGCGACAATCATGGGTTGCACACAAGCTTCCTCATGTTCTTTGTTGAGCCAAGCATGAAAAACTTTGACCATCCGCCCACAACTCCTCGAAATAATGTCTGCACACCATCATCCTACACTTCGTTCCCCATCGTCAAGTTTTCCTAAAGCAATGTTAAGATTCAGACTTCTGAAACCAGGTGGATGCCACTTTACTATCTTCAAGTAGTGCATCTCAATATGAATGACTTGTTCTTGAGTCCGTCGTTGACGACCCTCGGGATCTCCTACCATCTTCTCGAGAAGTTGGTTGTGTTGCCCTTATAGCACAGGTGCATTGTTCCCTCTAGATCGCCCAAATGATGAGGTTAGGAAGAAGGCTCAAGAGCTATCATCTTACACCAGAACAACAAGGCCCCTCCATGGCCCAAAAGAATGAGAGTCGGCTAGCAACATAGTGAGATTTGTGTGTGAAATTGCTTCTTGCAGAGATCTAAGCTGATCCCACATCTCCACAACTATGTCACTAGAGAGGAATAAGTGATAAGTGGTTTCCGTATTGGGATGCCTACAACATGTACATGTAGAGGCAGATGGGATTGCGCAATGCTTAATGTTGTCATTTGTGGGGAATCACTTGAAGCAATCTCCAGGTCTCAGTGTTAGCATGCAAAGACCATCGCTATGCGAAAGGAATTGACCAGTTCGCAGCTCCTGGGCCGCCTGGGCTCCTAGTATGGTCCTAACCGAGCTTTGCCCACTTGGGCTCATAGCATGGTTTAAAATTTCAATTTTGACGTCGTTTCCAATGGCTCAGAAACAGAAATGTATGGAAATTTCGATGGAATTTCGACATTTACGCTTATTTCGACACAAGATTTTGATGACCAAATAAAGGAATTAAGTCACAAAATTTTACCAAGATGATATACATAAATAAATACACCTACTTACGCAATAAAATCATATATTGATCTTGGTGGAGGGTCCTACATGTGTGAAAAGATTGAAAATTGTATCAATGGTGATTTTTATGATATGTTCGATAACAAAATGAAGGAATTAGTTTATAGGTCGTCATGTTAATAATTAATCTCAATTGATACTTTGTAGCTTGCACTATATATCAACAAAGAGTAAAAATACTAAAAGTATTCTCAATTTAGGCATGAGACTATTCATAAAATTGGGATGAATTACTAAAATTAGTTGATACAAATAGTCGAATTTATTGAATAGATCAATTGAATATATTTAACTATATATTATTCTTGTTCGTAGTTGAAATTTGATCTATGTAACTAAACATAATACATCTCAATTCTAAATTGTTTTAGTTGTTTTCATTTCAAGGTCTAAAATTATATATAACTAATATTCAAAGTATTACACAGTTGATAATCATTGTTACATAATTCATCTTTAATATAAGATATTTATATAAATATTCAAAATTTGTTAAGTGTTCATAATATATATATGGATATAACTTTGCAAAAAACTAAAAAAAGCTCATTTTGGAAATATTTATGCATTATCTTGACAAATAGTATATGTATCAAGTTGGATTTGTAAATTAATTATATTTATATGTAATTTATAGCATAACTTCATAAATCCTCAAGTTTAAGTTGTAGTATATCACTTGCAACTTTCAATTTCCAAGTAATCTTTTGATCAAGATGGGGTAAAAGTGGAAGAAATAGATGTAGATGGGAAGGAGAGAGAGTGTAAACTTACCTTACATTTGAAATACAAGCCTTCAAGAGCAAGAGAATGAAAAAAAACCCAAAGAAGTAACCCTCCAAGTACAGCAGGCTTTGGGGCGTTCATTTTTGAAATTGTGAACCCATTTTTATTGTGTTTTGTGAAATGCATGCCCAAACTAGCCTTTTTGAACAATTTTTGTTGTATTTTGTCGAAATTTTACTTACTATTTATGGACATGTGAATTTCTGTGTCTGATACCCATCGAAATGGAAATTTTGAGATGTCGGCCGAAATTTTGAACCATGGCTCCTAGTATGGTCTTAGTCCATGTGAGAGCGAAAGACCAATCCCTAAAGGGTGACTAAACATGTATCTTCATCGTTAGCGCAAATGAATTGGAGACATGCGACAATCATATTGATACCATCTTAATTCAAAAATCTACTAACAACATCCCATTCCCAACCTTCATCCTGTGATCACACATCAAACACCCTTAGTCGATGACTAGCGCATGTTAGCCTCCGCGCAAAGGAAAGTAGGGACCTTTCACATCACCTATCCCACCAGAATAACAAGGCCCCTTTTCCTACAGCCCACTGGGCGTGTGGCATCAGAGAAGGTAATGTATGCTAGATCTTGCACCAATATGGTATGATTGAGCAGTTATAGCATGTGAAAGAACTCCTAGTTGTAGCTTTATTTGGCCCGGCACTATAGTGTCCATCTTGATGTGGCGATGAGGATTTCACAAGTTGACATCATAAGAAAAGTCTTTGTGGTCACCTGCAAAGGAGTGAAACCCAAACTGCCATGTTGAAGAGGTTTTGCCATTCTGGTCTAGGCAATCACACCTTCCTCGATGAATAGTCTCAAGCACTCCACATGAATATCGCAAAGAGGACCTCGATATAAGGTAGAGTCTTTACCGGAATGACAAGAGTCGCTAAGGTGTGCACCGACATAGAAGCCAGAGTATGCTTTATAAGTTTAATGCGCCCAATGAAGGATAGTACGCATTTTCCAGAAGCTACCTTCCTTTGGATCCACTCATGAAAAAAATGAGAAGTGGTTCCCGTGTAACCAGAACACCCAAGTATTTGAAATCATCATTCATCAAATGAATGCACAAGTATCTGAATCCTCACCCTGTCTCAAGAGAGGGGAGTTGTGCATAAGATAATTAGACTTCATCTTGTTGAATCATTGCCCAAAAGCATCATATGAGTGGTAGTGTGACTTAAAAACAAATAGAACATTTCCCAGGTGTACATAAAGTGCCTATGTGAAGCATCATTTTTAATAGGAATAATAAGATAAATTCATCGTGCCTCTCACAAGAAAACCCATTTCATGAGCTTACAAAAAACTTACCCATGTATGCCATGTATACCATACCCTAAGCTATCAATGTGTATCTCTATGCACAAACTAGCCCATCCCCACTTGATGTGAGGCATCATATGACTGGTAGTTATACACATTGTCATTTCTACTACCATGTTTCTTGTTATGTTGTTCTTTTATTAAGAAGTTGTGAAGGATTGTATTCATTGTGCCCTCATCACGCATGCAAACAAGTAACAAAAACCGTCAGGTACCAAAACTGCTGACTCTGTAATATTTCTTATTATGTTGTTCATTTTCAACATTGCATTATAAGAGATGGACAAGGAGATGCATGTCATAAATAGCACTTACCTTGTTGATACAAGAAAGTAGTCAAACAGAAGAATGTTTAGAGAACATCAAATCAAACTACAATATAAACAATTCCCACCATAATCAGCATGCAGCAGAATGAACAAAGAATACAGCCCCTTCTAGAGTGTGTAAAGAAGACTTCCCCAAATATGTGAAATTACACAAATTCCATTCAAAAGTATAAAGAGTAAATTTCACAAACACTGATTTGACAGAAGAAAGTTTTCAGCCTATTCCACCCTTTGTCTGGAATGAAAACGGTGGAATACCTCCATAAATTTAAAATGGTTCCTCATGTCAACAATCACTATCAAATAATACATTTGACGATGTCATGTAATAAGTGTTCTTTTGTTGCATTCTGGATACAATATGGTTGTTAGAAGTAATCAGATTTATGGAATTGAAAAAATGATGGAAATTCATTTTACTTTATGTTAAGTCGAATGATGTGAGAATATTTAAAGCGAACAACAACTTTTCAAATTCATCCAGCCAAACATATATTTTGATAGATATGGTGTGAAGTGACAGTATTTTTCACAACATCTTCTTCCACCACATAGCACCCAATGGCGCACATTCGCATGCCCAAACAAGAGTTGCTATTTCAAACTTGAAGTTTAAGTCCTTAAAAGTGATAGAATAAGGAAACTCGAAGGGGTAAGAACTCCCACAAAACACCAAAACCCACATAACCTAAGACAGTGGTCGGTTGGGTAAATCAAGGGCTAGAATAATAATCTGGTGGAACAAACCAGAATTGTCACTGGAAAATTCCATAATAATTCGACCCAATCTAAATCGACACATGGGCCCTCTCAGCTAGCATAGCCAATTGCACAATATCCATATGGGCCTCAAAAACCAAAATAAAACATCCTCATGCAACTAAGAACATAGAAAAAACTAAAAACACATTGACTATTGTTGAATCGATAATGACTCAGACCGTAAGGGTAACAAAGGGATTAAGAGTGGTAGATTAGAAAACAAGAGGGAGAATGTTTTATAGGTTTGCACCCTTTCTTAGATAGAAGCATACCCAATAGTTCCAAATCAGAAGATTATGGATATGGGTACTTATTACTTAGTGATCCCTGCTCAGCATTCAGATCATTTTACACAAGCAAGATGCAGCAGTGAACAAAAAGAAACTGAGAGCAACTAGATGGCTCAGATCTCAATTCTGAGACAATTTGTATCCACAAGATGAAAGAAAAAGATCCTATAACCTCTGTACCAAGCTCCAAAACCAGACTGGCTCGAGGTTTCATGTGCAAATTTCTGTGAGCACCTTTTTGCTCCACTCCACCAGTTCTAAGGCCAACATCCATTCATGTGTGTGTGGCCCACCTTAATCATGTTCTATAAAAACTATTAAGTGGCTCACAAATCTATATCAGTAGCAGGAATTTCCTCAACATCTCCAGCAAAACTAAAAAATCAACAGTTGAACGACTGTTTGGATGGATTGCATTGTGTTTTTTGGTTCTTTGATGTCAACTTTACATCTACAGAAAGAAAGTAATAAGGACTAAGATAGACTGATTAAGACTTATGCTAAACTATTACAAAATGAATAGCTGTGAAACTAACCAATGAATCAAATCAACAAACCAAGAGATGGATCATATTGTTTCTATATAATTACTACCCATATATTTTAAAGGACTCAAAGATCAAGTTCAATTAGTGAAAGAAAAAAAAGAGTGGATGTAGAAACGAAGTATAGGTGGCCCTAGCATGTGCTTTCTACACCACTATGCCCTGCTAAGAGTTCAGCAGAGACGGCGTTTCCCAACAATCTTCTATGAATAGCATGGATCATGAATAGGTATAGCATGGATCATGAACAACAACACAGAAAATTGACGATACCTTAGTCCATGCATGTCTACAGCTAAGGATGTGTAGGACAATAAGAAGAATCTTAGAAAGGTATCATAATTTTAAAAGAATTTGTTATCCCCTAAGCTCACTCTACGTGATGATAGAAAAAATAACTACTCCCAGTTTATGTGTTTCTTGGATGAGCTTAGAGTCTGCCATTCACTCTCCACAGAGTTGGGTACTGTGACACCATCTAGAAAAACAATAGGAAGTTCAGCCTATTCTTGCCAACTTACCTACTGTGCTTGTTGAGATTTCTGTATAAATCGTAGCCAATACATTGTCAATATTCACAAATATGTACCTAGCAACGTAGTGACTCGTGTACATTTTGTGCCCATTACATCGTCTTCTACAACAACTATTCTTATAGACTCATCTAGGAGAGGCCATGGAAAATATGGTTGAGATCAAGGTTCAAGGTAGGTCATAGAGGAAGGGTCAAGGGTCTTCTAGTGCTCATAACCATGTACAAGAAACATGTTGGAAAAAACATGGCAATCCAGTTTGGCTAATCAAGAGGCACATACTTCCGAGAAGAAATCCTCCTCTATTACTGTGGTTGCAGACTGCCTGTTGCCTCTATGGCAATCTTACTCTGCTTGGCAATACACTTGAGAGATTACTTCAGAGCGGCCCTATGAGACCTTCACTAGTAAGAAGCATACATTCTACCTTTTTGGTTGGTGCCACCTATTATGGTAATCATCAATGAATAATAAGTTTGTTGTACTTCTTAGTAGATGATGGGCCGAAGTCCATTGCCACCAACATTGGGAGAGCCAATTCACACATTCCTTTACCCTTATAATCCATTTTACATTTCCCCCCTTATAATCTATTATCTATCAATGAGATTTACCTAGGCATTATGATGTTCATAGACATTTTATCTTGTATTCTATGTGTTCTAGAATCTTTCCAAGAGGATGACAATAGGTGGCCAACATTCTAAAAAGTGGTAGCCAGTATGTAGTATGTGTTAGGCCAGTGATCTGTATAGGCTGTGTTTGGTCTGTAGGAAAGGATTATAATTGTATACATCATAGAATAGGATGAGATGGTACATATAAGAGATAGCAGTTTTGGTTTCTCATCCTACGTTTGGATGCACTTCAAAAAGCATTCCCGGTCTGCCTTCATTGTTGCTTCACCACTTGTAGCTCTCAAACTCCATTTCCTTCACGATGTGTATCTTCAATGTGAAATGCCTCTGTGGATTGATAAAAAAAATGCCCAGATGCAGACATAACACGATGTTATTCACATAAAAAAGAGAGCAAAGAACATGCCTTCAAAGACATTTCTTTTTCTATAGTTTATGCCAAATTAATTATTTTTTTAGAAGTATGGGAAGCATTGTGTTCATCCTACCTTCCCCTCGTAGGCAAACTCAGTAAGAACATATCAAACCATTACATCACTACTCCCCCACCAAGGGTATACTAACCCCTCCCCCCACCAAACCTGACGACGCCAAAATAAATCAAACCTGTCCAAAAAAAATTGCAAACATGTCATCCAAAAGAAACCTCAAAAAAACCATCGTATGGAGTCTCCCAACTGAGACCCATTAGTACACATTGACTCCCAAACTATCTATCCAAAATGTAGTAATGTATGGTATCTTTCTTCTCTCCAAACTCATCAAGCCCCTTGTCCTCATCGAGAGCATGAGAGAGTCTGAGATGGCTCAAGAATGTGTCCTCTGTCATGTCCAACTGATCTTGCCATCGCCTTATGTATGCAACTCCCTATAAAGGAAAACTCTATAAGGGCATCCTTGATCTCCTTCACAAATACATTCAAGCGCCACAGGCTCTGGCAATTGCCCCAAATTAGTTGGTAGGTGTAATCATCATCAGTCTCAGTAGATGAGATAATGTGGTTACGCTCCTCAATCAATTTAAGTGCTATCCCCATCGATTGAATCATGGGTTTCAGATGTGAGGTCATCGTGATCCAATACATGTCCACCAAAATCAAACAACCATGTTTGTCTCTAACTATTCCAGTTGTCAATCTTCTATATGTGCCATCCTCAAGGCACGAAGGCCCCTCTGCAACATTCATCTTGAGATTCCTTAAATTTGGAGGGACCCAAAAAAAGATGTAGACGACACAAACTACTTCTCGGATCAACAATCCCGAGTTGTCTCAACTTCTCGTTAAAAATCGGGTCATCCATTTTTTAGAAGGTCATCTTTCCAATCTTCCCATCGATAATTCTCAAGATCTCTACCCATACCCTGCTAAACGGTAGCCTGGTATTATCATATTTAGCATGCATCAAAACCTACATATAGCTCAACAAATTAGGGAAGGTACACATGCTAACATCCACCCCCTCACTCCACTTTCCTATTTATCTCAAGCATCCAAAAGAATTGCGGTAGCTGTATACCTGCCCAATCACTCGTCAAGAGCATCAGATCTTCAAAGTTGCCCCATAGAAATCTAGACAGCTCCTTGTGGAGAAAAAGATGGTTCATAGTCTCCTCTTGTGTCTCCACGCAGTGTAGGCACGCTAACAACAAGCATATGTTACAATGTCGACTGTTGTCATCAGCCGGTAGGGTGCCTTTAAGAATCTTCCACCTAACTACATTCGCCCTAGGCAGGGAATCACTATCCCATATCCATAATTTATGTTGGTTTATAACCCTTGAATCTGTGAAGATCATCTTTGTCATCTTCAACAAGAACTCCCCTTTGACCTCAGGCATCCAAATCAGGTAGTCGATGGCGTCTAAGATCACCTAGTGTGATTTCGCCACTAAATCCAGCCCGCGATCATCCAACATGTGGTGCAGAACCTCCCAATACTAGCCTTTCATGTTTTTTCATACGTACTTAACCCAAACATTCATCATTGTGTCTATCAAGACTCTAGCATAGTCTTCGAGAAGCTACGTACACCATCGATCGTGCCAAAAGGAAATCTATTGTTACCAGCCCACCATCTACCAAGTAGTAGGACCACTGAGAATGCTCGCCAAAGACTTTTCCATAAGGCAACAAAGGAACTTTGCTTCAAAAAATATGAGTGGTATGCCTATATGGGTTCACATACTTGTCTTTGCAAAACCGTGCCCATGAGAAACTCCCTTCAGGACCTCATAGGCCGCCTTGCATCTATACGACTTGGCGATGAGCTACAAGGATGTTAGGTTGATGCCCCCTTCGTGGTAAGCCAATACCACCTTGTCCTACGACACCCAAGCTATCCTTGTCTTGGCATCTCAAACCTGTCATAGGAAGGAGGATAACATCAAACTAATCTTCCTCAAGATCCCTTGGGGGGGAATCCATCTCTATCATCATGTAAAGAGACATAGATGACAATGTGTACTTGATCAACATCTTTCGGTCTGCAAAAGAGAGGCAATTCAACTTCCATGAGGCAGTCTTCTTCTTGACCTTATCCAGCATATGTTCAACATGCATTGTCTTTTGCCTCCTTTTCACAATCGGAATCCCTAGGCCCATGTTTGGTTCGAGATGAGATTATGAAATTAGGGCATGGTTAGTCGATGGATTCTAATTAGTTTATCTGGATCCAAGCTTGTTTTTGTTTGGAAACTCAATCCCATTCCAAGCACTCATTAGATTGGACTGACCTCGTAACTTGTGTTTTTCAGTGTTGCGTATAAACAAAATAACACATAAGACAGAGTCAAATCTAGACTAGGATCCCAAAATCCTACTAAGAGCATAGCAGGACTGACTTGGTCTGGATTCGAGGATTACAGAATCCAAAACAGACCCCGTTAGTCCGGTTTCTTCCAAACAAAACAAGACTAGAACTGGGTTGGGTTAGTCGGGATTAGCGCCTATGTGGCACAAAAAGACAACGCCTGGTCTGGATCAGATCCCGAACCAAACAGAGGCGAAATAGTTGAAACGATTCAAAGATAAGAGAACTAAATATCCTTGTTGATCCTTTAGAACTCCCCCAGGTCATCAAACTCTGCCATGAAGCAGGATTTATCCCTATTAACCACCTGACCCGAGACCTTTTGGTATTGGTCAAACATGTTGGCCAAGTTCTGAAGAGATGATAAAGATGCTCGGGTGAACAACACTAAATCGTTGGCACACAGCAACATCGGTGGCACATACCCCTTCCCCCTTGTCTTGAAGCTCTCTATCAGGCCCATGGATAAGTCCTTGGTAACCCTCTTCGCCAACAGTTTCGATAAACAAAGACAGTGAGAGGGGGTTTCCATGCTTGAGTCCTCTCCTCGCTTGGAAGAACCCACTTGTCACGCCGTTGATGGAGACCGAGGTCTCGAAGTCACTAAACATACTTGACACATATTGATCGCCTCTTACAACATGCCAGACTTTTCCAGGACAAGTCTCAATAAGCTCCAATCGATCAAATTGTATGCCTTATTCATATCATACTTTATCATCATGTTCTGCATCACTCCCCCTTGTTTGATGTCATAGATCAGCTCCTTCTCCATCCAGATGTTATACATAATGTCATTTGACGAAGGCTCCTTATTCCGTCGAAACAGACATAGGAAGAAGTAGGGCCAACCAGTTATTGAGAATTCTAGCTATAATCCTCAATGATACATTCTCGATTGAAATAGGCCGAAAGTCCCGCTCCAGGCTAGAAGGTGAGTTCACTTTCAGTATCAAAACAAGCATGCACGCCAACATACTCCTATGAGCCAGGCCTCCCTTGAAAATATGGTTTAAAATGCCATGAAGTCGCCTTTGATAACCTACTAGGTCGCCCTATAGAACTTCAACCCAAAACTGTCTGGGCCTGGCGTCGTCATTGCGTCCTTCATATCTATCGTTACCCGTACCTCCTTAGACAGGTTGCCATCAAATTCATGTTGTCTTCTCTCACCCACACCCTATCCAACCCCACTAGAAATGTGGTCTCATCTGATGAACTAACATCCTCAAGCATTGAGCGATAAATAAGCGCAATCTAATCCACAATCATCTGTGGGTCCAAAAAGACTGACATGTCCACAAGTGTGATCATGGTAACCATCCTCCTCTATCTCTTTACTTGGACAATTGTGAGGTAGAACTGAGTGTTCCTCTCCCTATCTTCCAGTCACGAGATCCTCACCTTCTCCTTCCATAGCATCTCTTCCATGCCCAGGATGCCATCTAGCTCCTTTTCGACCTCTATAAGAAAACCTTCTAACAATACCTAAGGATTGTTGTCAAACTCCATTTGCAACGTGTGTACAACATCTTCCATGTCTCTCTTCTTCTAATGAATATTGCCAAATGTCTCAAGTTTTTCATCTTAGCGTAGAAGAAAAAAGCCAGATCACCCCAACCCTCTATCTGCCACCCATGTTCTATCATGAACATACATGATTCATGGGATACCAAGACCTCCATGAAGGAAAACATTTCAGGTTGCTTGGTGTTGTGAGTAACCCATAACATAGCCAAGAGGGGATAATGGTCTGACATTCTTTAACGCATAAGATGTTCCATCTTGGTGTAAGGAATTTGTGTTAGTCATATGCCATTAATGAATCCCATGGCCAACCTCTCCCAGGTTGTAGGGGTTTTCCTTTGCTTGTCCACCCAAGAGAACATACTACCCTCAAATGAAATCTCATTGAAGTCCATGTCCACGATCCACATGTTGAACTCCATCATGCCAGTCTATCTGGTTCATTCACACCTCTTCTCTGCTTCATTTCTAACAATGTTGAAGTCTCTCACAATCTGCATACCATTCTGCATTTTTCAATAGTATGCATCATTTTGTCAATCCCTTTCATCTTAATAATATCTTATCACATGCTTTTCAAAAATTAGCTTAGCTTGTTGTAGCGAGTCATGATATAGAGACATTTTCTTAAGCATACTGAAGAAATTGTTATGAAGAATCATTCAACAATGTTGCATTTTTTTAGATACATATGTATAGTTGTGATCATCTATATAACTTATTGTGTCTGCTTAGCATCCACTGGGGGACCATGCATTAGTTAAGATCATGCTTGAGTGGCACTAGAGGAGCTAAGTTATGTGGAATGCGGGTGCACATGTTGGGCATATTTAGTTTTAGGGTTTTTTTAAATTTTTTTGTATGAAGCATAAAATTTAATATTTTAAGTGTAGAATATAACATTGCATTTAAAAATAAGTAAACACATAAATATACATGTATAGTATGTCATACATATGTATATATATACATATTTGTATATGTGGATGGGTGTTTGTGTGTATAAGTGGTTTAATAAATAATTAAGATAATTAGGTTTTCAAACCTGACCTGGAGGTTGACCCAACAAAGCTTTTGGGTCACGGGTCTGTGGTTCAACCGTCGAGTCAATTCGGTTGACTCAGTGATGTCAGCATTACACCATAATACATAATATTACTATATACATATATGTATATACATGTATGTTACAATAATATGTATGTTCATATATATAATTATATAAGTGTGTATATATACACATAATCTACTGTATGAAACCATGGGATTAGGAATCATGAAACATCAAACATACAAAACCAAGCATATACTCACAACAAAGAAAATAAACTGTCTTACAATACTTAGAATAGGTGATAAGATACTTAATAAGTGAATATATTAGTGTATGGATTAGTTGGTGTTGCATGAAAGGATATTAAAACTAGTGAAATGGTCTTTTAGGGAAGAAAAAATAAAACCAACAAAACTCGATCTAGTCTTTGACTCAAGGGTCGGGTCACCAGGCCGACAGTTGAACTGCCTGGGTCACTGGGTCAACTTTGGGTCTTGGCTAAAATCGGGTTTCAACCCCACATACCCAAGAAATTTGTCGGATGGCAGTTCAATCGGCCAGGTTGGGTTGGGTTTCACAATTGATAAATGTGAAAGAATATTGTATTGAATTGATTAGATTAGATTAGATTAGATGAATAAAATAGGTACAACCTCATCCTATATATAAGAGTAAGGGAGAAACCCAGAGACTTGTGTCCCAAGTTATCAAAACAGTCTGAGACACTAAAGGCCCACTAACTAATTAACCTATTAACTAAATATGCTAATATATTCTCTTTTACACCCCCCCTCAAGATGGATCATGGATGAAACACATGTCCAAGCTTGGGGTTACATGACTTGATAAAAGAGAAGATAGAAATGATAAAAGATAAATATCACTCCCCATACAAAAGATTGATACTCCCCCTGAATCATATGATGACGTCTCTCTCTTCTTTGGAATTGTATTCTACAGGCTGGAGATCCTCGAGCTTTGGAGATGGTCTTGTAGAGTGCATCTAGAATGAAGAACATTTGAAATGGATCCTGAATACTGCAGTAGTAATTTGCCACTTGGAGCAGACGGTCATCAATACCATGACTACGACAATTTCACTGGAATACATACTTAGCGTGGCATGAACACAGATCTCCAATGATGATGTAGCAGTAGTGGTGTCTTCAAAGCATCTAAGAAGACATGCATAACGTGGCATGAACATGAACGAACGATATGTTGGTGGTAGAATGCAGGTACCATAACTCTATTGCATGAACCTTGGGGCTTGATAGGAAAGGAGATATCACCCATCAAGTAAAGTCCCAAGAAGATCAGCGGAAGGCGATGCTAATACAGCAGATCCAGCTCGAAGAAGACGTGATAAAAATAGCTCGGTGGCGATAAAATTGGATGAATAAACCTTGCAGATGTAGACTTGGCAGGCTAGAAATTGTTGCGCTTCTAAGAAGTCTGAAGAAGCACCTATTTGTCTCTCAAGAATGCAACAAGAGTGATAATGTTGTCTAAAAGTGGAGAACAAGTGTGTTGAACGAAGATCCACGAAGATAACTTGGAATATGTAGCCTGAATACATATATCATCTCTTCTCATACTCTCTCTCTCATACATATTCTCTCACTCTCTCTTCTCAACTCTTCCTCTCCTCTCTATCCCCCCCGCACACCAAATATGGCGAGAGTGAGTTTTTGGTGTGGATAAATGGATATATGACCCCCCCGCATGTGGAAAAAGGGATACACACATGATGGGTGGGAAAGGAATTGATGGATTTGAGAGGATTTTGTGATTTGGAGATGTCTAGCATGTGAAGAATGAAACTGATAACTAGAGAGAATATGCTAAATGGATCAATGTAAGATTCGAATAGAAAATTATATGGATCTAATCCTGACCGGAAAAGGGATTTGTTTGGCCCGTTAGGGCAACAAATCCGGGGGTGCAGGGGCGGAGCCTCGTGAAAAATCCGATTAGGCTTAAAAATGGATCCGATTAGCCAAAGATAGATCCGAGTAAGGATCTGAATATCAATAGAGATAGAGAATTTGGGGGCGGTAAAAAGAAATATAGAGGACTTTAGAAACTTGGGAGAAGAAAAATTGATTAGGGGGTGATGGCATGGTTGAATATGGTGGAGTGTTTTGGCCGGGGATAGGTGATGGCATTGGTGCAGCAATAACAAGGACTCAACAATGATGGCAATGGATGCCAGCAGCAGTAGGATGGAGCAAAAGCCAAGCCAAGGGGCCTAGATGATGGCAATGACATCTAAAGAGTGTGATCGTCGGCTGGGGATACAGTTGTTGGAAAATAAGGTAACAACTCTACAACAGACGGATATGGAAGATAGTGATGATTATATCGCTCGACTGATGTAGCACTTGGTCACAACTAAAGAGATGGTACTGGTCTCCTGCACGGCTCTGGAGATATTGCATGCCATGAGGCTGCATGTAGAGTCAAGTACGGAGCCTCTCCATGTAAGGCGGCGAAGGCTAGTGTTGAGGATGTCAAGGCAGTGCAGCAGAAGAGGCGATGGTTGTGATTGTGATGGTGTTGATTACTGCTCTTGGGATTTGCGGCAGTTGCGACTCGATCCTTTGGTTGTCGGTGATGGATGTGGCTAGCGGCGACAACAATAACTGTTATTGGTCGCGACACTTGCTAATGGGCTACACAACTATGGTGGTCGTCGGCAGCGATGTTGATTGCTACGGCTGGCGGCTACCGCGCCAGCGGCTAGGGCCTGGTGCGGCGATGGAGGCGTTGATTGCTGTTGTCATTTGGTGATCTGCGGTTGCTCTGTGGCAGCTATTGCTGGTCAACGATGGTTAGATAATGGTGGCTGATAGCGCTGGGACGGAGATTGCCGACGTACAAAAAGAAAATTAGATCAATTAAGAAAGAGGAGGATGAGGTATGGAGGTCGGGATATGCCTGGCAGGAAGCCGACCTAAGCCATGACAGCGACGACAGGCTCTCCGCTTGTTGTTCTCTTGGAGAGGGTGACGGCTGGCCTGGGGATGTGTTCTTCCGAGGCTAGGAGAGGAGGGAAGCGGAGGCAACTAGGGTTCCCTCAGGAGAGAAATTGCTCTGATACCATGTAAAAGAATATTGTATTGAATTGATTTGATTAGATTAGATGAATAAAAGAGGTACATCCATGTCCTATATATAGGAGCAAGGGCGAAACCCTGAGACTTGTTTCCCAAGTAATCTAACAAGCCAAGACACTAAAATCCCACTAACTAATTAACCTATTAATTAAATAGGCTAATATATACTCTTTAACAATAAACAAACACATGTATAGTCTCTATAAACTTGTGTTACATATGGCAGCATATACAATCGGGGCAAGATAGCCATAGGGTACATGAGAAACACCAATGGGGGTAGTGGTCCAAATATTATTAACCATTTGAATACTACATATGTGATTGCCTAATCATCTAGGGTCACCCTAGAATGAAAATCATGTGTCAATTATCCTCTATAGTTGGCCAAATTTTCTATTGATAAACCCTCAATAGAGCATGAGGTACACAAGATTCTTTATGGTTTTCATTTTTGTATTTATAAATTGTATATGTTTATCTAGGTAATGAATTGGCCACTTCAACTGAGAATCGGTGGGTGGAACGGTCTAGATCAGCTCCATACCCTTAACTAAGACAAAACTGACCCAATAGTAATTGGAAAACCAGTCGATTCAACCCGTGAACCAGTTCAGTTTTTGCCTAATCAGCCAGGCTTCTCTGGTTCCCTTCCCGCTACCCTGAGTGGGAAAAAACATGACTTATTCCAAAGGGCAACGATTTTGTCCCCCGATACCCCACAAGTCCGGCCCTATAGGAAAGTCGTAGAAGACCTATAAATGGAAGTCACTACTATGAGGACCTCTGTCAAGCACCCATGCTCAAGCCAAAGATGATGGCCCTGCCACTCCACCAGCTGCCACTGCCAATTGTTGATCTCTTAGCATCAGATGCTTCCTTGCTTGTTGGCGCCACCTCCAAGGTAACATGATATGAAAAAGCCTTCCTTGAGGCTTTACCGACTTTCACCTCAAGGTGAGGCTATCCCAATTACGCGTCGACACCTACATCTCATGGACTAAGGCTTACGCCTTGAAATGTATGAGGCCTCACCTCACGGTAACAAGGCTTAGTTGAGGCACAAGCCTCATTTTGGATGATGATGCTTTATGTTTTTTTTGCTTTTGAGATAACTACACATTTTTATTGCTATCTCTATATTTTGAATTGATATCTTATTTCTTGCTATATATTTATTTTCTTATTTTGGTGGTTTTGTTATTAACATTGCCTTTAATCCATGTTTCTCCTTTCAACTTAGGTAAAAGCTTTCCATTTAGTATAACTTTTTTGTATACATATATTATATTATATCATACATATCTATATTATAAATAAAGACATTCATATATATACACACATACAATAATGCATACATATATCTCCTTGTTAACATACATTAACTATATATACACACACACACATACACACACACACACACACACACACACACACACACACACACATATATATATATATATATGTACACATTTGAGGCTTATGCCTCACCTCGTTAAAAAAACACACCTCGTTATGCCTCATGCACTTTAAAACATTGGGCACTAATCTCCTCTTGTTCTTTTATACTGCTCCTTCCCACTACTGGTTCCCACCCCTATTCCTCCCTTCTTCCTTCTCTTTTGATCTCCCTCCTCTTCATGTACTCATCCTTTTTGTATTATCCATGTATTCCTCCCCTTCTTCGTGTCTTTTTCTTCTTCCACTACTAGCCCTCTTCCTGTTCACATATTCTTCTTCCTTCTTCTGTCTATTTCTATTCTTCTTAAATAATCAACTAATCAATCACTTGTCTCTTTTCCTATACACTTGAGATGATCTCAGTCTTCATCTGCACCTCATTTTTAACATCTTTTTCTTCCACTACACCCTCCCTTCTTTTACTCATCATTTCCTTCTTCTTCATTTACCCATCTTCTTCTTCTCTACTACATATACCCCTCTTATTGTTCATATGTTCTTCCTTAATCAAATAATTATGTTTCTAAATTCCCCTGTCACCCCCTTGGTCACAAAACTATCCCTGTTGAAGGCTATCTTCACATTGGTGCTGCAATCAGCATTTGAATGTACTGCTGCTGCTAAACTTTTACTAATTTGGATTTTGTCACATGGTTGCAATTTGTTTTCTATTGTTACATTGGTAAAAGACTAATTTGATTGCTACATTTGAATTCTAATTGATTCTCTCTAGTATCTATATTTTTGAATTTATTAATTTGATTGCTATGTTTCATTTCAAGTGGACATTTATATTATTGTGAGCAATTATGCTATAATGTGTTTCATTTGTACATTTCCCATGATTTTCATATAAATATTTTAGATTCTTTACATTATTTATGATTCCAAGCACAATTAAAAGAAGCGGAGGCAGACCTAAGTTAACTTGGGAAGAGCTTATAAAGAGATGAGTCTTTACATCATGATCAGAGTATGACCCATAACATAGCTGATTGGAAAAAATGATCCATGTAGCTGACCCCAACATGGTTGGGATTGAGGCTTAGATGATGATGATGATATTATTATTTATGACGCCATGCTTACATCGCCAGTTCAACCGGTTTGCCATTGGTTAGTTTTGAAATATTTCACATTTATACAATACTATAGGTAGATAGAGACATATACAGACTAAGTGTATATACATAACATAAGATAAAAGTACTAAACGAATCATCCCCTAACTCAGCCCATATGCCTAGCCCTTCATAAGAAAAATGATATAGCATCACCGTAGATGTTGCATGCTCAGTGACCCAGACTCCCGTGACTTTCATCAAGGCACTAGACCTAGGACTAATGAAATCAGAAGCAACAACCCCCTCCACCATGACTAATCACCATGCTTAGAAGCATCAGTATCATCAGCTGCTCTGTGATCAACAACAACAACCTTCATCTTCGTAACCAGCAATGGCAATCATCACTACTACATTGGTCACAGAAATCGATGTCGATGCTTCCAACAAGGCCAATAACAAACATTGTTGTTGCCGTGACATCACTATCTAGACCAGCAACATGTGATATGTTTATTCCTCTTCCCAAATAGGTGCATGTGCACATTAATGGATAAGTGGCCACTTGGTGGGTGGTGCGTGATGCGTCTAGGTGGCTAATGAATATGCAAAGGGACAGACCGTTGTTAGAACAATGAGTGTTCTTTCTAGTGAAATAACCTGGAGCTTCTTTCTTAGGCGAGTTTGGAATTAGTTATCACTCTCCTTTTGACATAGTTCATTCCAAAGTGCGAGGGCCATGAAAGGTCTACTGCAAGTCTCTTTTTCGCTACATTATTTTCTTGACATATGAGCAACCTAATTTTATGTTGCTAAAGACATGCTAGAATGAAATTAAATAAAATCAACATTTGAACTGATAAAATTCAAAACTAACTTATTTATTCATGTCACAACTTAAAGCATTGATATCTATTAGTGCCTATTTACTTAAGTTGTGTCTATTTACTTAAGTTGTTTTAGTCTATTTGTAATATGGGCCTAGTTGTGTCTTAACCCATTAGGGCTTGTCTTGAGTCTGTATGCTTCCCCCTTATCCTATTTATAGGAAAGGGTGGTTGTCTCTTATCAATAAGAAAAAAAACCTACACAAAAGGGGACTTCCCCCATCATATTGTTGTTTCTACATGGTATCAAAGTAGTCGGTCTTGTGCTGCCCCCAACCCCCTACCTCTTCTTGAAGTCATCTCCATCTTCAACAACAAAATCATCTACTTTGAAGTTTTTGCTACTGGATCTACATGGGTCACCATGCCACCGTCATGATTAGCTGCCTTTAAAGCCACCAGATCTATCACATTTGCCATCTTCATCTATACTGTTGCAGATCTGCACTACCATCATCTATCCTTTGTAGATCTACACTATCGTCATCTACATCCTTGCAGATTCTACCACCTTTTTCATCTATGCATCTATTGAGATCTAGTCCCAGATCAAGGATAAAGATCTCCCCTTTCTAGTGTTTTTGAGGACATATCTCCCCTATACTGATATGGTGAGATTCATAAGAAAAAAATTCCATCTTTTACTGCTGAATATGGGGTTTTTCTGCTATTGTTCGTTGTTGACACGGTGTGTCGCTGCTTGACACGGCGTGTTGGCGAACATCTACTTTATTGACGACTTTGTTCGCTGCTTTCGGACACACGACGTGTCACTTTCAGACACAACATGTTGCATGTACCTTGACACAGCGTGTCATCTTTTAACATCGGTGTCACCTGCTTCTATCCCGAAATTCAGCAAATCAACACAACATGTTGCCTTGAAGCATGGTGTGTCAATGTGCATCTGCTTTGACAAATCTGTCATCACAATACAAGACATGGTGCTTAAAAATTTTGACACGGCGTGTTACTACTTTGCTGATATTTTCCATCGCACAGCCTACACGGTGTGTCAGTATGCGACATGGCATGTTGCTGCCTTGCTGCCCCGAACTATGTCAACTAACACAGGTTGTGTCGCTCAATGACATAGTGTGTCGCCTGCTTTTTGTCGGCACTGACTACTATTGTGATATCAGATACGGCATGTCTCTTCATCGACACGACATATCTGCTTCCTGTTGCTACATCTTGGTGTGCTACATCATCTACTCATAGTAAAAGGTTCTACATATGGTGCGCTTCTATCCTTTTCTAACCAACAACAATTATTTTCCCCTTTTCAACAATTTTATATTTTTTCTACACCCCCGGTACTATACCAACCGTACATACCTTTTTTGTCTACCTCCTTAATACTTGTACTACCCCTCATACACATATTGTTCATCATGCTAATCGGATCCTATGATTTTTGACCTAGTCAAAAAACATTTTGCAGGGGCTTCAGGTCGTAAAAATATCCATTTATTTTTCCTATCCAGATCTATGTAACCGGTTCAGATTTCACCATGACTCGAGTTGTCGGTTACTTCCTCCACATACTTTCCTACATAGTACTTGCCTCAGCCATTGTTTTTTACTTTCCACCCCAACCACTCTCTTGACTCTTTTCGTGGTTGGCATGAGGGGGAGAATAGAGGATGATGAGTAGAGAGGAGATGAGATGGGGGAGAGAAGAAGAAAGAAGAAGACTTTAGTTCCACTTCTATGCAGATCTCCACGCTACTTTTGTTGCTAATATGTGATGTGCTTTTACTGCTATATGGAGCTTCATACTACTTTTTGGTGCTACTATGTGGCATTTCTTTACTTCTATGTGGATCCTTTCATTGCTATGTGGATCCTTCATGCTACTTTTGATGTTTCTATGAGGATCTTTTTGCTACTATTATTACTTTTTCATCATCATCTCACTTGATTGCTGCTACTACTTTAATATATTATCTTTTGTTGATTTTCTGTTCGACGACGTCATTGTTGCTACTTGTGCTACGATTAGCACATCTTACTTGCTGCTTTGTGAGTTTGCACTACTATTGTCCGTGTTCTGTTTGCACGTTGACTCTTTGTAAGTGTCTTACACACATCTACTGCGACTGTGACCCAACACTCTCTGGACTGTAAAGTTATCAAGACGCCCGCCTACGCGCCCAACCTATTTATTGCATTAAGTGGGTGTCTAAGGCCTTTTAGGCTTAAATTAAGCCATTTAAAGGCTAAATTAGCACATTTCAAGTATATATTTGGTCAAACTAGATCACCTTGAGTCATTTCATGGTTCAAATAGGTCTAATTTGTTAACCTAGAGGTTATACATTGTCCATATTTTGATAATGACTTAACCATTCTATTCATATGTATCTAATATGTGTATTCAAGATTTATTTCAGGTGTTAGGTACATGAAAAGGATCAAATTGCTCAAGCCCTAATTTTCTCAAGTTCAAGTCAAAAGCTATACACATGTACTTTTTAGGAAATCCATGTAAATGACCTTAGAATATTTTTGTAATCAATTGTATTGATGATATGGCTTATAACTAAGATGAGAAAATTGATTGGGACACTTAGCACCAAGTTTTAATCACTTTTGATGCACTTTAGAAAATTGATCACAGGCAGTCAATCGGTCGAGTTACAATCTCGACCGATCCACTAGATCAATTCTCTAAAGAGTGCATCGGTCGAGTTGTGCATTCATAGAACTCGGCCGATGGGGTTACTACAAACACAACTTTCATTGGTCAGTCGAGTTTCCTCAGGACAAACTCGACCGATGGTTTGAAAATTGGGTTTGTCTTTTACCCAATTGGTCGAGTTACCTTTATTGAAACTCGACCGAATGCACTGTACGAAAATTGCAGAAAAAGTGATTATGACCGTTGGTGACTTATTTGGATGAAAATAGATCCATTACCTTGGGAAAAAGGGCTATAATTCGACCCTAAGTGTTCCCCAAGTCAAAGGGGCACCCTCAGCTATAAATAAGACCTCTTGGAGTTCATTCCAAGGTTGCTCATTCCATATATGCTTGGTTCTTGCTTAGTTGAGAGTGTTGCACTCCTTTGAGCCCCTTTCTCTCTCTACATTCAAGTCAAATTAATGAGTATGAGTGAGTTAGGATATGTTATAAGAGAGATACCCCTTGTATTCATGTAAAGCTCTCCACCTCCATCTTCCTACCCCTTTCCTATTGAAGAAAAGGCTAAAGATCTTCTCCGAGTGAAGGGGAAGGAGTTCATGTTCTTCAAGGCTGAAGAAAGCTTGGTGTTCCAGATCTCCAAGTGAAGGAAATAGTCAAGGCGGACGTTCAAGAAGGATAGGTAATTCCTTGAAGGCCAAAGACTTGAAGGAGTGGGTAAGTCCTTATTGAAGGCTGAAGACTCTATGGTTCAAGTGGGTAAGTTCCTTCGGTAGGTTGAAGATCCTTGCTTGAGGTATTAAGTACTTGGATGAATGTGGTTGTTGTCTTGTAATCTTGTGAATGAATATAAGAGCATCAAGATTGCAAAGTCGTAGAGCCTAACCACCTCTAGGTAGTGGACTGACTCACTTCTAGTTTGAACTGTGAAACCACTCTAAACCACTTTGTCCAAGTGGATGTTCTTCATTGTCTCTCACCCTTGCTATGCATGTTAGTTGGGATCTCAAATTTGATGTATATTTAAGTTTCTGCACTTAATATAATTTGGTGGTCTAATTCATTTTGTGAGATTTGTGAAGCTCTATTCACCCCCCCTCTAGATCCCTTGATCCAACAAGTAGTATTAGAGCATGTCTTCTCTAAGCTACTTCTACAAGTAGGAGAAGATGGGTGACTTAGCACTTGGATCTCTCAACTTGGAGGGAAGTTTATCCATGCGACCTCCGGTCTTCAACTACACCAACTTCCTCTATTGGAAGAGAAGAATGCCTATCTTCAAGGAGTAAGCTATGAGATGTGGAAGGTGGTGCATCTAAAGTATGAAGATCCAAAGGAGGAAATCTCCACATGGACGGAAGCCCAAATGAAACAAGCTCAGCTCAATGCTAAAGCTGTGAGCATCATCTATGCATCCCTCACTCCATCCAAGTTCAATCGGATCTCCTTTTAGGACACCGCACATGAAATTTGGAACAAGCTATGTGTCACCTATGAAGGAACTAAGCAAGTGAAAGAAGCCAAGATCTACATGTTTGGTGGTCTACTTGAGAACTTCAAGATGGGTAAGAATGAAAGAGTGGCAGACATGTACACAAGGCTTAATGTGATCATCAATGGATTAGCAGCCCTTGGTAGTGTGATGGACAAAGGCACAATCAACTCTAAGATCTTAAGATCTCTTGGAAAGAGATGGGAGCCCAAGGTTACATCCATTGAAGAAGTTTACAATCTTAGTGAATTGTCGACTGAGGAGCAGGTTGGAAACCTT